>JAYRBT010000064.1:6112755-6128346 GCA_036023395.1 Myiotriccus ornatus
TCAGCCGCCCCCTCACGGCCCGCTCCGCTTCCCGCAGGTCACCCTGTCCGCCTGCCCGGCCCGGCCTGCCCAGCTCCCTCCACCGTAAGTATGGCGTGGCCGCGTCTGCAGTCTGCGGAGCGCTTGGCGGGGCGTGATCGTAAAAGCACCAAACCCAACGTGGATATCCGGAGAAGTCGCTCTCTCTCGGCTCTGTCCGTGTGGCGCACGGGAGCGCAGGCCCTCGGGCCCGTGACGTACAGTCCCCTTCCACGACGTTGGAGAACAAGCCGGGCCGCCGAGCCTGCAGCCTGCATATTCCTACTGCTTCTCTGAGCCCCCGGGCCGTTACAGAGGAGACAAACCATGCAGGAAACAATTCCGCACACGCGGGATGGGGCGGGAGACGCGTGCGGGGCTGGGGTGGGGGATGTGGGGAGATGGGGAAAAAGAGAAACTCCGAGCAGTTCCTTAAAATACTAGTTCCTTAAATTATTTTTTTTTTCCCCGTTTCCAGTTGTACAGCTTAAGACAAGTTTGAGAGTAGCGCGATTTTGGAAGGTGAGTGCGTAAATATGTGTTCTGTTCTTTTTAAAATTTAAACTTTAATTACACTATTCGCTTAATAATTTAAACATGCTTCTAATCGGCTCTGACCGTTTCTAAGCCTCTTATGGGACAGTTGGATCGGCTTAAAGTGATTAAATCCAATCCAGACTATGTAGGTGTTGCTTAACACAAAGTTTAGCTCAGACACTCCTAGTTTTTAAGATTTTTTGGGGGGGATTTTGGTTGCGGAGGGGGAGGAAAAGGTGATTCCTGCCCTCTGAAAAAATAAAAAAAAGCTCTATTCAAAAATCTTTGGAGATAAGAAAAAAATCTTTGCTGAAGTGGGGATGAGTAATGCGCTTGAGGCCTTACTTGTGTTAACGTGAAAAGAGGAAAATTAATCTTATTTTCCTAAATATTGCAGATACTGTATGGAAATAACAGAAGAAAACAGATTTCTAGCGGGAGAGGGTGAGTATATTGGGAGAATCGGCCTAAATAATTAAACAGGGTGGTAGCTGAAGGCCAGTTCCTGCACTAATTGGCTGGGAGCAGGGAATACTTTTAATTCGGTGGCTTTCCAGAGCATGTGCTTGTGCTGGGAAATGGCCACGCGTGTCCTGGCTCGCTTGGTGGGATGTGCAGCTCCTGGATTTCTGGGAGCAATGGAGCGGGGCCTTGGGGGCTGGGCAGGTGTGTGTGAGATGCGTGGGGAAAAAAAAACAACGGGGGATGTGGTGGGATAAAGGGCAAGTGAAAAGCCAAGGGCTGGCTGGCCCAGCAGGAAGGAGCTGCTTTTGGGGCCCTCTAAAACTTTTGGGGGGTGTAAGGAAAAAGCCACGTGCTCTCCAGTGGATCCGGACGTGCCAACCACCCTCCCATCCAGAGGGAGTGCCAGCTTCCAGGGAAGCCACGCGCCGACCTCGTGGGCCAAGGGCATTCCAGGGAAGCTGATCCTGGTGGGGTGGGGGTGGCTCACGGGATGTGGGTGGGACCAGCAGTTTGTGTGTGTGTGAGTGTGTGCACCCTGAAATCAGCCCTGCTCGGTGCTGGTTCTAATTCTGTACTTAACCTGCAGTAGAGAATAAAATAAACTTTTGATTTGCTTTGGCTTGGTTTGTGTTTCATGGCGAGTGATCTGCTGGTTAATGCCGCAGTGTTAAAGGAAACTGATGCTCCTGTTGGGGTGTTTTCTCACTAGTGGGGAAGGTGGTAATCTGGTGTGGTGGTGTCCCCTCTCCAAAGGGTGTAGAAAAAGCCTCTCTTTGGGCTGGATTAGGAGCAGGTAATCCTTTAAATTCAGTTTGGGATCATACCAAGGCACCAAAAAATCTTCATGTATCAGTAAGGGCTGAACCCAGATGGGTTAATGTAGTTGGGTTTCCAGGGGTGTGGCTTTTAGGGGTGGAAGGAGGGAGGGGGATCACAAATCCTGTACCCTGTTCTAAGGGGAATGATTTAGGGTGGGTTTTGAGTAGGTTCTGCAGGAGTTGGTTAAAATGCCCTCCAGCAGTTGCCTGCATATCCTGTCCCCGGACATAAAATCCTCAGTGAAAGGGTCAGTGGGTGGATGTGCCCCCTGCTCACCTGAGGAGATCCAGTACCAGCCTGAAAAACAAATACCCAGGGTTATACCACTCCTGAAAGGGTTTTCTGATGGCCTGGGACCTGCAGGGCACTTTGGGATCAGTGAATCAGCTAAGAGTACAATTGGGAGCTTGATTTCGTTAAAAAAGGGCCATTAAATGCCAAATCGGAGGCCCTCGGTCTGGGACATCCCCAGGCCTGGATTTGCATGTTAACTGGAGCAGAAATAATCGGTGGAATGGAAAGGGAGAGATTCATCCCATTAGATAAGGGGAGAAACTTGGAAGTGTGGTGTCCTCCCATCACCCCAAGACACTCAGTCTGCTTCCTGCTTCCAGAATGAAAGTGTATTTTCCACATTAAGCAGTGGGATGTTAGAAAATGTGGGAGCAGCTCTGTCGCCTCAGCCCTGGTTTGGGGACACCCCTGGGGTTCAGAGGCAGGATGGGTTATTTGCATCAATGGGATTTATTGCCCGGAGGACACGGATTGTCCGAGGGCAGCAGCTGCCAGCCCTGCTTTTCCTACCTGTCCTGCCCTATGTCCTCCTGTCCTAACCTGTCTTGCTGCCCCATCTGACCTGCCCGTCCTTCTGTCCCGCCTGTCCCTCTGCCCTTTTCTGTCTTGCTTGTTCTGTGCCACCTGTACTTCTGTCCTGCTTGTCATTCTGCCCTGTCTTATGTCCTTGTCCTCTCCTGTCCCATCCCACCCGTACATCTGTCCAGCGTGTCCCCCCCCCGTCTGTCCGTCTGTCCCCCCCACGCCGGGTCGGTTTGTCCCCGCGCGGTGCCCGCCGGCCGGCAGGGGGCGCTGCGGTGCGCGGGCCTGGCCGCGCGAGGCGGCGGCGCATGCGCAGGTCGGCTGGCGGCGCGGTGAGGGAGCGGCGGCGGCGCCGGGGCCGGGAACGGGATCGGGATCGGGAACGGGATGGCCACACGGGCACGGCGGGGACGGGGGGCGCCGGGCCGGCCCCGGCGCGGCCGGGCGGTTCGAAGGGACAGCGGCGGCCCGCGCCAGGAGAGGCTGGGCCGGGCCGAGGCCTGCGCGGCCCCCCCACGTGAGGCGGCGGCGCGGGGAATTCGAATGGCGGGAAGGGGCTGGGATGGGGGGGCCTCGGGGGTCGGGACGGGGGAGAGGGACGTGGTCATGGACACGGCTCGGCTCGGGTAAGGGGGAGCTCGCGGGGTGCTGCTGCTTCTGGCTCCTCCTCGCCTCCCCTTTCCCCTTCCCGTCCTCCTTTCCCCTTGTCCTCCCCCTTTCTCCTTTCCTCTTCCCTTCCCCCTTCCCCTTCGTTCTTCCCTTTCCTTTCTCTTTCCCTTCCCTTCCACCTTTCCCTTCCCTCCCTGCCTGCCTGGACCTGACAGGGTGAGGATAGGAGTGCAGACCAAACCCGCAGGGAACAACCCTCCATTCTCCCAAAGCGGGAGCAGGAATCAGTTCTCAAACCCCAGCTCATTCCCCAGCCCCTCCGGTGGCTTTTAGGGCGGGAGGGGACACGCCAAACACCCCCAGCCCCGCGGGTGACCCCTGTTTGCGGCCTTTAGGTCCCACCATGCCGGGGAAACGCACCGCCAAGAACCCGGCGCCGGAGGAGGAGCCTCAGGAGAGGAAGAAAATTAAAGGTAAGGAAAACTTTGGGGGGGGGGAGGTGTTTCCCCTCCCCTTTTCCCAGGGATGAGCTTTGCCAGGAGGGCTGTACCCCTAACCCCTGCGTGTTCTCTCTCCACAGTCAGCCACCCGTCGCACCGCACGCAGCCCGGGCTGGTGCTGACCCTGGGCCAGGGCAACGTGGGCCAGCTGGGCCTGGGCGAGGACATCATGGAGAGGAAGAAGCCAGCCCTGGTGACCCTGCCGGAGATGGTGGTGCAGGTGGAGGCTGGAGGGATGCACACGGTGTGCCTGGGCCAGACGGGCAAGGTGGGTGCGCTGCAGGGGGGCTGAACTTCCCCCCCGAGCTCTGGGGCGTGTTCTGGGCCGGGGGGCTGGGTTGGGCACTGCTCTGCTCGTGTCTTGTTGCAGCTCTGGGGTGGGCGTGGTCTCACGTGGACCATGAAATTTTAGGGGGTCAGAGGGGGTAAGTGAAGGGAGCTGCAGGAGAGCTGGAGAGGGACTTTGGACGAGAGACACAGGACAAGGGGGAATGGCTTCACACTGGCAGAGAGTAGGTTTAGATTGGATATGGGGAAGAAATTGTTCCCTGTGAGGGTGGGGAGGCCCTGGCACAGGTTGCCCCATCCCTGGAAGTGTCTAAGGTCAAGTTGGATGAGGCTTGGAGCAACCTGGTCTAGTGGAAGGTGTCCCTTCCCACGGCAGGGGGTGGAATGTGATGAGCTTTTAAGGTCCCTTCCTACCCACACCAGTCCGTGATTCTGTGATAACTCATCCTGGTGGGTCTCTGTCCCCTGACTCCACGCTCGGCCTGTTTCCCTTCTGGGCCCCATCCCGACCCCTCTCTCTCCCTCTGCAGATCTACACCTTCGGCTGCAACGATGAAGGCGCCCTGGGACGCGACACCTCGGAGGAAGGGTCTGAGACCTCCCCGGGGCCGGTGGAGCTGCAGGAGAAGGTGGTGCAGGTGTCAGCAGGGGACAGTCACACGGCTGCACTGACCGAGGACGGCAGGGTCTTCGTGTGGGGCTCCTTCCGGGTACGCTGCTCCCTGGGGCGCTGGCAGCTCCCATTCTGGCAGCCGCTTCGGTGACTCACATCCCTGTGTCTGTCTCTCCACCCAGGATAACAATGGGGTGATCGGCCTGCTGGAGCCCATGAAGACAAGCTCCACTCCTTTGCTGCTCCAGCTGGATGCCCCCGTTGTTAAAATAGCCTCAGGTGAGCCCTGAGGGCTGCGGGGTCGGGCAGGGGCACGAGGGTGTCGCAACCCTTGGGGGAAGGTGAAGGTCCAGAAGGGCCACGACCTTTTCCACCCTCTTGGCTGCTCCAGGCCCAGTACAAGGCTGTGCTTGCTCTTCTCTTGTGTGTCTTTTAGCCCAACAGATGTTTTTGCTCCCCAGCAGATTAACATATCAGGTTAATATTTGACCCAATCTGCTGTAAAATGCCTTGACTGCAACCCCAGGGTCACGGCGCTCGCCCTCTGCGAGGCCTGGAGAAGCTGAGCAGAGCAGCCAGGGAGCTTGTCCAGGGCATGGGGGAGTTTGGGGGACACCTGAGCCCTTAAACCTTCCCAGAGAAACTGCTTTGAGGTTTCCCAGGATCAGGAAGAGGGAGGTCCTGGGGCTTTAAGTTGTGCCGCAAGTGGTGTCAAGGTGCCATAAACCCCACTGAATTTTAGCAAGCTGGGGTTTGCCTGTGGGATCCAGCCTCTGGGGCTTGCTGAACGCTTCTCCCTGACTCCTTCTTCCCACCTCTCCCAGGGAACGACCACCTGGTGATGCTGACGGTGGATGGTGACCTGTTCACGTGTGGCTGTGGCGAGCAGGGCCAGCTGGGCAGGGTGCCAGCTCTCTTTGCCAATCGAGGAGGACGGAAAGGGCTACGTGAGTGGCTTTGGTTCTTTGGGCTGCATCCACTGGCCCCGGCTTTGCCCTTTCCAGAGGAGCAAAGGGACCCAGTCCCTGGTGCTTGTGTATAATCAGTGACCTGAATGCAGTGAGCTGGGTCCTTAGATCCAGGGAATAGTAGTTGTGTGACACCTTGTCTCCTGTCCCCAGAGAGGCTGCTGGTCCCCCAGCTCGTCCCTGTCAGAGGCAAAGGGAGAAGAACCAAAATGCGCTTCCAGGACGCCTTTTGCGGGGCCTATTTCACTTTTGCTGTCACGCAGGAGGGACACATCTATGGATTTGGACTCTCCAACTACCACCAGCTGGGTGAGTCCCTCCAGATCTTCCACCAGTCCCGTGCTGCCCTGGGTGCCCCAAATCCTAGACACTAGGGACACGCCAGAGCTGGAAATTGGGGTTGGGGGGTTCACCCTGCTCTGGGTTAGATCCCAACCCCTGCAACCGACGGGTTTGAGCAGAAATTTGCTCTGGGGGCTCGGGAGGGGGGGGTTGCTGTGTTGGTGTCTGGGGGGTGAGCCCCAGGGTGGGTGGCTCAGAGCTGTAGCCTGGCCTGGACTGTGTGTGCCCGTAGCCCTGATCCGGCCGGGTTTGTGCGTCCCACCCCGCAGGGACCCAGGACACCGAGCCCTGCTTCTCCCCGCAGAACCTCACCTGCTTCAAGAACTCCACCAAGTCCTGGGTCGGGTTCTCTGGTGGGCAGCACCACACGGTCTGCGTGGACTCCGAGGGTGAGTGGCACTGGGAATCACATGGAGCAGGACAAGGGGACTCCTGTGGCCCTTGTCCTGGCTAGGGAGGTGTCGGGGTGAGGGTGATGTGGAGCCCTCCAAGTATTCAAGGCAAGAAGGGTGGTGTGAGGTTGCAGCAAAGGGCAGGGAGGAACCTGGAGTCACCTGGGAATGCTGCTTTTGCACCCACCCACCCACCCTACTGGTTTTGGGGAGCTCAAGTGTCTGTCCCACCCTGCCCCTCCTGGTTGGGTTTTGGGGTGTGGTAGGTAGGAGTGATGCTCCTTCAGCAGTCACACCTGCAGAGGGAGGGTCTGGCTGTGTCCTGCTGCTGCTTCTGCCCCCCTCAGGTCACCTGTCCCCTGTGTCCCTTGTGCTCCAGGTAAAGCCTACAGCCTGGGCAGGGCGGAGTATGGCCGGCTGGGCCTGGGGACGGGGGCAGAGGAGAAGAGCACACCCACAGTGATCCCAGAGCTCCCCAGCATCGTCTCGGTGGCCTGTGGAGCGTCTGTCGGATACGCCGTCAGCAGTGACGGTGAGTGGGGGCTGGAAGTGCCCCCCATCCCTGCATCCCAGCCACCCTGCATCCATCCATCCAGCCCCACATGCTGCCAGCTGGGTCGGGACTGCAGCCTGCTCCTGGTGCTGGTCTTCTGTGGGCAACTGGGCAGTGGCTGCTCAGGTGTGTCTGCGTGCCCGTGGCAACAGGGTTGGTCATGGGGTGTTTACCAGGAAGGGGTTGTTGGCCTGACAGTCCCTTCCCTGACTCCCCTGCTGCCAGACCCCTGTGCTCTGGTGCTGCCTGTGCAGTGTCTGCGGGAGTGAAGGTATGGAAGGGGACCTTGGGTTTGTTTCCCAGTTGGCTGCACGATGGAACATCTGTTTGAGTGGCAAGCGCTGCTCCTCTTCCTCCTGCCTGTGTTTCTGGCACACAGAAACCCATTGCCTGGGGTGCTGGGTGCCCTTGGCTTTGGGTGCTGGGTTCCTGTTGGCTTGGGTCCCCTTGGGTTTGGGCAAGAAGTGGAAAACCCTTCTAGGAATCAGTTTGGGACCAAGCCTGGGTCCCCTTGCAAGCCCATCCTGAACTCAAGCCTTGCCTTCCCCTCCGCTGCAGGACGAGCGTTTGCCTGGGGGATGGGCACCAACTACCAGCTGGGCACCGGGGAGGAGGACGACGTGTGGAGCCCGGTGGAGATGACGGGGAAGCAGCTGGAGAACCGGCGGGTGCTGGCCGTGTCCAGCGGAGGGCAGCACACCGTTCTGCTGGTCAGGGACAGGGAGCAGAGCTGATGGAGTGACGCTGCAGCCGAGCCCAGCGGGACCCACATACCCCCCACACCTCCCACCCGGCTCAGGGGGGGCTGATTTCCAGCTCTGGGGGGAGGGCAGGAGGCTCCTGGAGTGCTGGGCCCGGCGTGGCTGGAGTGGGGAGTGCTCCCGTGTTCTCCCTGCCAGTGTTGTGTCTGTCTGCCCGTGGCGCTCTGTCAGCTCCCGGGGTCGGCTCGGTCCTAAACTGGTCCCAACTCTGTGCCTGGATGGGTTTTCCACTTCTTCTCATCTCGGTTTTTTAATGTTTCCCAGCCTGGCAAAGCCGAAGGTCTTGTTCTTCACTGCACAATCAGGTTTGGGCATCTCCCTGAGCGTTTTCCCCACATCTGGGTGCTCCTCCATCCCTTTCACCCAAACATCTTTTACCTCTCTGGCCTGGGTTTGCCCACTGTCACCCACCAAACCCCTCTGAGCTCCTTCCAGGGGGGACTCAGCCCGGCAGGAACGTTCCCAAGGGAGCTCTATCCTTGCATCCAGATGCAGTGGGGAGATCCTGCCTGGCGAGGGGGAACGCTGCTGGATGATGCCTGGCACACTGTGACTGCTGGAAAAGAATGGGAAGGGGGGCTCCTGCCTCCCACCCCTCACAGTTCTGAGCCAAAACACCCCAGGCAACGAGACTTGGGAGCAGATTCCCTGCTCCCTCCAGTGCTGCTTTTTGCAGTCCTGGCCACTCTCCCTCCTTCCCATTCCATTTGGAAACCCAACAGAATCCATCCCACGGGTGGGAACTTAGTTTAATTTTTTTCTCTTTCCCTTGCTGAGGAAGGAGTTTTTATTTGCTGTCAGGGCCTCGCTGAGCAGACACCCAACCCTCAGCTATGCATCGAGTGGCTCGAAACAACGGGACTCCTCCCACCCATCACCTCCCTGATCCAGCTGGTCTCGCTCCCTGTGCCCGGCCTGCCCCATCCTCTCCTTCCAGGAGGTGCCTTCCAGGTACCTGGAGTGAGGAGGGGTCTGCAAAGAGCTGAATTACAGCAATAGGAGGGGGGGTGTGGGACGTGTGTGGGGGGACACACACTGGGATTGTTCAATGCTTGAGCAGGGGTTGGATTTTTTTTTTTTTTAAAGAAGAAAATGTAAAGTATTTTGGTCGATTAATCAAGGCAGAAAGGACAGAAAAACTTGTCATCTTTTAACATTTGGAATAAATGGAGTTTTTATAAGCCCAGGCTTTTCCTGCGGTTTGGAATGGTGGGCGGCCGTGTCCCGGTGTTCCCGTGCAGTGCTGGGGCACGGCCGCGGGATGGCAGCAGGAGGAGGCGCTGGGAGAACTGGGAACAGGGAGATGGGATGCTCCCTCCCTGTCTGACTGGCCACCCTCGGGGTGTTTGGGGTCTGCAGGGACACAGCTGAGCCCACAGCACAGCTGGACATCGTGTGCTCCAGCACGGAGACTGGCACCGACAGAGCAAATTCCCACATCCTGCTGTGACTGGGGCAAATTCCCACATCCTCGTGTGACCCGAGCCCCGGGTCTCTGTTTACACTTAATTACTTTGGGCAGGAGCTGGTTCCTGCACGAGCCTCTGGCCTGGGATGGGCTTTGGGCACCGGCAGCAGCTCGGGCTGCTCCGTATGGGATGAGCTGGGATTTACAATCAGGGACGGCCTCACTGGGGTCCAGCACAGGCTGGGGGCTCCCACCTTCCACCACTCAAGGTGTGTTTGTGTTGGTGGTTTCAGTCCTGGGTGTGCAAAAGGCTTTATTTTTCCCCTCTAAATTTGGGGTGTGGGGCCCATGGGGGAATGTTTTGCTGCCAGGGGACCCAGCCCAGAATTTGCCCTCACTGTGGGCTGTGTTCCCTAATCCTGTGGCTAATGCTGCTCCCTGGGGACCATCACCATTTGTTGCTCTTCCATGAAACGGGACCTGGATACCTGATGGAGAAACTGCTCCTTGTCTTGGGCCAGATTCCCAGTGACGAGCTCAACATTAAGGTCTTGTTTCCAAAACCACCCTCAGCTGCCTGGGGGCCAAGACCCCCCATCCCAGTGCTCCCAGTCCCTCCCCATCCCCAGCACGGGCAGGGTTTTGTGTCCATTCCCCAGGTTTGGGCAATCCCCTTTTTTGAGGGGGGAAAACATCCCCTTGTGAATGGGGAGCCCATCAATATTGTCAAGAAACCGGGAGGGAAAGAAGGGCTGGGGAGAACAATAGGATTTAAAATATTCGGAGCTGATGAATCAGCCACTGTTGTCTTGGGAGCCAGAGTGACACTTCAGTGGGAAGCTGCTGGAAACTGGGGGAAGGATGAGCCCCCACGCAGCAGGGGGAGAGGGGGGGTGAAGGAAAACAACTTAATTGAGGAAAGGGAAACGTCTCATTAATGAGGTTTTGCGCTCACTGAGTGAATCAAGGGCATTTTGGGGATGAGGAGGAGGAATTTGGGTCCTGGGGGAGGGTTTGGGGGGACCCCTGGCTGTGTCAAGATCCGGCCTCAGTCCATGGTGGAGGTTTTTCATCCTTCCTGACCCTTCCTCATTGCCCGGCAGTCCCGGTCAGCATCTCCAGCCCTGCACTCCCAGTCCCCATCTGTTGTTATTGGAAGTGCATAAAAGGCTTTTAATTTACAGACAAAAGCTGGGAAAGTGGAATTTGGGGGTTTTGCCCTCCTCAGAGGATCAGCCCTGGCAGTGTGGGGCTCCTCTGACCCCGGAATAAAAGCACTTTGAGTGTCGTTTGAGGGGTTTGTGGGGGACTTTTTTGTCTGTGTTTTTTAACACGTCACTGTTTTGGATGCAGAAACTCTACCTATGCAGTGGTGCTGCAGGATCTGCCAGGAGGGAATTGCGTCTTCAGGAGGGTTTGGAGGACACTGGGCTGTTTTCTTGTTCTCCCTTTCCTGCCTGGAAGAGGAAACGAGCTTTAATTATGGCCAAGCTGCCTGTTGTCGGGGTTTAATGATGGGTCTGCAAGCGACAGAGAGAGTTTGGTCCTTGCACTGGGCTGTGTCACCTCCCTGAATCCCGTCATTAAGGCTGGAATCCAGCCAGAACACCCCAGGATAACGGGAATATGTAATGATCTGCTGTGGTTCCTGGTAGAGGAGCGTGTTGGGTGTCTTGGGGACGGGAGCTGGGCTGAAATGAGTGATGTGTGGGTGTCTCTGCCCCTCTCCCAAAACTGTCCAAGTCCTGGTTCATCTCCTGTAACAGCAGGGCGAAAAGAAGGAAAACTTTTCACCCAGCTCAGGACATCCCTTGGGAGCTGAGGGAATGGGATTGTGGCTCCATCCCTGCCCGGGGGAGCCTCAGTGCTCCCCCTTCCCTTCTTCCCAGTCCCGTTTGCTCAGGGAATAAAAAATAAAGCACAAATCAAGAGAATTTGTAACTCTGACAGGAGAAAAAAAGCCTCTAGGAATTATTTATAATGTGTTTTTCCCCCTCACCCTAAATGATGAATTGCAAGACAACCCTGCAGGGCTGAGAGCGTGGATGCATCCCTGGCTGCTCCAGAGCGAGGAGGGTGGGAGATCTCACCCCTGCCCTCCCCAGGAAAGCCAAATCCCCTCATTGCCATCTGCATCATTAACGCAATCCTAAAGTCAGCCTAAACCTGCAGACAAAGGAACCGGCGTCATCCTAATTAATCACACGTGTAAAAATAAAGCCTGATACATCAGGGCTCATTGTTCGGCGGATTAAGTAAAGAAAAAAAAGGGGAAAGGGACGTTTTCTGCAGTGGAAAACGTGATTTAGGGCTGAAGGAGTCCCTGGAAATAGCTGGTAGGTGTGTGGCAGGTCCCGTGTGCTGGCACAGGTCGCTGCATTATTCAGCTGCTGGTTTAACTGGGCTGTGAAATCGCTGGAGTCGGGGCCTGGCTCCCATTTCCCAGGATGCTGGGAGATGGAGAGGTGCTCCACCACCCCCAGGCTGGAATTCTGGATTTCACACACCCACCCTGTGCTCTTTATGGTTCCCCCTGCCCTGGGAAATCATAAACAGAAGTGAGAAATACCTTAAAATGCAAAGTCTCATTAAGCCCAAGAGGAGTTTCAGGCTCCAACACCCATTTCTGTTGTTTTTTTTTCCACTAGATCCTCATTTGCATTTAAATTGCAAAAAATGTAATTTGGGCCAGAATTCGAGCTGCTGGGCTGTTAAAATAAAATTGTATCTTGATGACCAGCAGCAGCAGAGGCTTTTTATTACCAAGGCTTGGAAATAACTTCAGCTAAAGGGCCGCAGGGGTTCACAAAGGTGAGTTTTTCTAAGTCCAGGTGAGCTTTTAAAACTTGAATTTAGAGTCATGGAATGGTTTGGGTTGGAAGGGACCTTAAAGATCATTTCATTCCACCCATGCCATGGGCAGGGACACCTTCCACTAGCCCAGGTGGCTCCAAGCCCCCTCCAACCTGGCCTTGGACACTTCCATGGATGGGGCAGCCACAGCTTCTCTGGAAAATCCATTCCAGGACCTCCCCACCCTCACGGGAAAGAGTAAAGAGTAAATTTAGAGGGCATTTTCTTTTCCATCACTCCCCAAAACACCCCCCTGAGCCAGACCCTGCTCATTTTCAACACCCCAGAGCCGCGGGAGAGCTGGAAACTGCTTCCTCTCTCTGATTTCATTTTGCTTTATTATTTCATTTTTTAGAAAGCAGGGTTCCTATACAGAACTGCCACCGAAAAGGCCCAAAATCCCAAGGGCTGGAGCTGGAAATAGTGGCTGAAGCACTTTGTGAGGTGCTGTGGGCACAGTAGATTCAGCTCCACCACACGCAGGGCAGCTGCTGTAGCAGGGGGTGGGAGGGGGGGCCCTTGGGGTCACTTTGACTTCGTACACCTATAGACACATATACATACAGATATATTTATATAAGTACACACAGAGCTCCCTCCGAGCAGCCCAGTGGTGTTTCCCGGGGTCAGGATCTGCCCTCACTTTCCCAGCCCGAACGAGGGGCTGGGACAGCTGCGTTTTTGGGAGGGGAGAAGCTGGACCAGCCCCCAAGATCCCTGCTGGGCTGCTGCCAGAACGGGATGCTCAAGGTCCATATGCCACCCCCACGTGCTCCAGTGCAGTGCTCTCCGCCCGTGTCCCCTTTTTCCCGGGAATATTCTGTCAGTCAGCAAACCTGGAGCTCGGGAAAGCCACGTTTCCTCGCTGTGTCCTGGGCTCAGAGCTCTGCCCAAGCACGGCGGCATTTTAAAAAGTAATGACTTGGAGCCTCTTAACCCGCTTTAAGGCCACTGCAGGCACGTGTCCGAGCAGGCTGGGAATTCGGCAGATGGAAAAAAGGCCCCGTGGGGATGGGAAATAGGGGGGCTGAGCTGCCTGTGGAGCCTCAGGGCAGCCCACGGGCCCCAGCACTCGTGGGGGGCTCGCTCGTCCCCCCCGACACGATGACACGTCCTCGCAGGGGCTGCACCAGGGCAGAGATGCCCCATCCCTGATGGGGGGGCTCACCTTCCCTGTGTCCCTGTTCCTTCCCTGGGGTGGGAAGAGCTGCTCTCCGTCGTGCCATTCCCAGCCTTGATCACGGGGTTGGATTTTAGGGAACACTGAGGCACTGGCAGGTTGAAGAGATCACCGATTTGGGGTCACCACATCTTTTAGGGGTGCCCCCCAAACTGAGATATCAAGCTGGAATTCAGCTTCGTGCTCAAGCCAGGGGAGAACGCCAAGATGTCCCACTCCACAGCATCCAGCCCTGTGGTTCATCCCGAAATCCCACCGTGGCCACGTCCTCGCCATCAACCATCTCCAAACCTTTCCCACCACAGGCTGCTGAGGGTTCTGCCCTGGGGGTGGGTGGGGATGGATGGCTAAAGGGTGGTCTCCAACCCTCTGGAGACACTTCAGCTTCTCTTCTCAAGGAGCTGAAGCTCAGCTTTGTTGGGACCCCAGGGGATCCCCCCTGGTTCCTGCCCTGGAGCTGTCCCTGCCTTCCCTCGCCCGATGCTCCATGAGCTGTGGCAGCAGAGGATGAGGAACCCAAGCCAGTGATCCAGGACTCCACCCGTGCCTGCAAAGGGATCCTGAGGAGCCCTGGGCACGAGCTGCAGATGTCCAGGTGGATGTAACACTGAGCAAGAGGCCTTTGCCTGTGGCAGGTTGACACGGCGCAGGCAGAGGAGGAGGATCCTCCGGCACAATTGATTTGAGACCCAAATGGGCAATTTCACCCTATTTGATTCCTTTGAAACAGAAATTGGCTTTGGCTGCCTCGTGTCTTCCTAGCAGGGAAGGCTGCAATTTCCACAGGCTCTGGAGAAAGGTGGGGCTGCTGAGGAGAGGTAATGGCCGTTATTAGACTAAATTGACGCAACTGGAGGAACCAGACACAAGACAAGGCTCTGCCTCCAGCCCACGAGCCCCAGGTGCCCCCAGCTCTCGCCTGCTTCCTCCAGCTGCACCAATTTGTCCACTCACTGCTATTCCTGCTTCCTCCAAGCACCCCCCTCCTCCTCCCCGGGCTGTCTGACCGCCTGGCAGTGACGGTGGCAAGGGGACAACAAGGACAAGTGGCGGCTCAGGGATGTGGCGCGGGGCTGACGGGGGGATTCGGGGAGGGGAAGGACCCATCAGTCATCATTCAGCTGCAGGTGATGTGGTCCAGAGGCTCCTGGATGGTGGTTCCTGCAGGATGTGGTGGGAGCTGGAGCTCGGCCATGCCTTCGGGGGGATGCTGCTCCATCCAGATGAGAGCTGAGACCCCCAAATCTCTGCCTCTTGCAGGCTGTGAGTCCTTGCTCGATGCCTGCACAGCCTCTGTCTGTGCTTGGGGAATTGTGAAAGAAAGGGGATAGTTTTTTCATCTTCTCCTAAAAAAAAGAAAAATAGCACAGCCCCATCCCATCCTTTTTGGCTTTGCTCTGGAAATCTGGGCAGTGCTGTTGCTCATCCTTCTCCTGATGGGCAGGGAAGGCAGAGCCCTTGGCACTGCCTGTTGTTCCATCCTAACTGCTTTAGCACTGCGAGAAACAACTCGAGTGCCTACAAATTACTCCCTTAATGAGGTTCTTCTCGGGCTTAATGTCTTCATCAGCTCCCTGTCACCCTGATGGATGCAGGACACGGGGAATTTGGCATTGGCACATGGGAACAGGGTCAGCTTCAGGTGTGCCCTGGCTGCATCCGTATTCCCAGCATCACACCCATGTCCAGGGCTGCCCTGGCTGCAGTCAGAGGTCTCTAAATAACAGATTAATGACATCAGTGGTAGAAAGTTCTTCTCTGGGAGCAGTCCCAGACTGCAGGACTCCAGGTGTGGATCTGGAGCTTTTTGATTACAGTCTCTGAAGCGACATCGTTTTCTCTTCCTGGTTGTTTCTTGGACACAGCTCAGAGGGGGATGGACTGATGTCCCATGATCTGGTGGAGGAAACAGCCTCAAGTCGTGCCAGGAGAGCTTTAGGTTGGATATTAGAAAACGTTTCTTCACTGAAAGGGCTGTCCAGCCCTGGCACAGCTGCCCAGGGCAGTGGTGGAGTCCCCATCCCTGCAGGGATTTAAAGCCGTGTGGATGTGGCACTCGGGGACGTGGGTCAATGGTGACCTTGGCAGTGCTGGGGGATTGGTTGGACTCCATGATCTCAGGGGGCTTTTCCAACCTGAACGATTCCATGGTTCTACAATCACCCCCTGGCACAGTCCCCTTATGCCACGGGAACGTTTCCCCTCTGGCTGTGGTGCCACCTTGGCCTGTGCAGGAGGAGAAGCACATGGACATTGCAGTCCTGGGCTCTGCACAGAGCCACGTTTGGGAGGGTGACAGCCCTTGCTGGGTGGCCTCAGTCGGGGTGGGAGCAGCAGCCGAGCAGCTCTGCCCGGGTTGCCTCTTGTCCCGATCCTCTCCCTACCCCGCTCGACGAGTCCCACTTCCCCCATCCCGCTTCTTCCGGGACGACCAAAGTCTTTGCAGTCACTGCAAAGGGGGCACAACCC
>JAYRBT010000064.1:6128446-6139571 GCA_036023395.1 Myiotriccus ornatus
CACCCGGCGGTGCCACCGCTCTGCTCAGAACTCCGTGGTGGTGACCTGGGTGACCTCCGAGCGCAGGTCGTCCCCTCCGCGTCCCCGGCAGCCCCGCTGGGGGCTGCCCACGCCTAGTCATGCCGGCTTGTTGGGGGCTTCCGAGGGGGTGCAGGTGGACACCTGCTCCCTCGTGGTGTTCCGGGCGCGGGAGAAGCTGTTCTGGTCCACGCGGGCTCGGAAGGGCAGGCAGAACTCCCGGAAGCACCGCTTGAAGTTCTCGTCCAGGAAGGCGTAGAGGACGGGGTTGAGGCTGCTGTTGGTGTAGCCCAGGGCAATGCAGAAGTGCAGGCTGGCCACCACGTAGGGGTTCTTCTTGTCGATGTCCACCAGCGTCCAGACGATGACGAAGATGTGGATGGGGGTCCAGCAGATGATGAAGGCGGCCACCACCACCAGCACCATGCGCGTGATGCGCCTCAGGTTCCGGTCCTTCTCCTTGGAGCCCGAGAGGAGGCGGACGCTCTTCAGGCGCAGGATCATCAGCCCGTAGCAGATGGTGATGACCAGGATGGGCACCAGGAAGGCGAAGATGAAGACGCAGATCTTGGTGACGGTGTCCCAGTAGATGGGAGGGTCGGGGAACTGCAGGGTGCACAGCACCATCCCGTCTGCGGGAGAGAGGAGGGTCACAGAGGGAGCTGGGGGAGGGTCTGCTGGGGATACTCGGCCTTCTGGTCATGGCTGGGCACGTCCGTGCTTGTTGAAACCTCAGGGAGATGCATTCCCACCTGCCAGCTCCCCAGGGCCACCAGCCCACAGGGTGCTGAGGGGAAACAGTGGGTGCAGTGACCTGATGCCCACAGAGCCTCCTGGGCCACCCCCACGCAGCCTCCTCCCAACCCCTGTGGTGGGTGGGCACATCCCCATGTCACCTTCCACTTTCTTGGGATGCCCAGAGCTTTCCCAGCAGCCAAGGGCCACTGTCCCCACACTGGAACTGCAGATCTCAGTGTGGGCCAGCTGGGGACTTCGCAGCACCACCGGGCGTGTTCTTAGGAACCTGATTTCAGATATTCATAGAATATTCTGAGTTGGAATTGATCCACGAAGATCATCAAGTCCAACTCTTAAGTGAATGGCCAGCACAGGGGTTGAACCCTTGGTTCAGTGTTGGCATTATTAGCACCACGGTCTAACCAATCTGCACCCCAGGAGTGGGGCAGGGGCACTGGCTGGACTGGAGATGGGGAAGGGTGTGGTGTCCCAGCCTTAAGGGGAAGGGAGGACAATTTCTGGGACAGTTTCCAAGATGGAAAAATAGCACCGTGATGCCTTTTCCACAACAGGTCCCACGGAGAGGTGCCCACCACTGACCCCAAACCTGTTACGGGGCCAAGTTCACCAGGTCACCCTTGGGATGCACAGGTGGGACAGGAGGGGACACGTCCCCAAAAAGCCACTTGCCTTTTGACTTGGTGACCGCCATGATCATGATGGGCACCCCGATGAGGGAGGAGAGCACCCAGATGCAGACGTTTATGATCTTGGCCTTGGCCGGCGTCCGGAAGTCCAGGGCCTTGACCGGGTGGCACACGGCGACGTAGCGGTCCACGCTCATCATGGTGAGGGTGAAGATGCTGGTGAACATGTTGTAGTAGTCAATGGAGAGCACGACCTTGCAGAGCAGCTCCCCGAAGGGCCAGGTCTCCATGAGGTACTTGGCGCTCTGGAAGGGCAGCGTGCTGGTGGCCAGCGCGTCGGCCAGCGCCAGGTTGAAGATGTAGATGTTGGTGGCCGTTTTCATCTTGGTGTACCTGGGGAAGGGAGAGGTCACAGGAGGGTCAGGGCCCTTCCAGGTGCCCCAGCGAGCACACTGAGGAAGGACACTGAGCTGTGAGAGAATTGGGATTGTTCAGCCTGGAGAAGAGGAGGCTCCAGGGTGACCTAATTGGGGCCTTTCAGTGTCTGAATGAGCTGAAAGAAAAGATGGAGAGGGACTATTTACAGGAGAGAGACTATTTACAAGGGCCTGGAGGGACAGGACACAGGGAGTGGCTTCACACTGCCAGGGGGCAGGGTTAGATGGGATATTAGGGAGAAATTCTTCCCTGTGAGGGTGGGGAGGCCCTGGCACAGGTTGCCCAGAGAAGCTGTGGCTGCCCCATGCCTGGAAGTGTCCAAGGCCAGGCTGTAGGGGACTTGGCCCCTGCCACAATGGTCATCCCGTGTCCAGGGAGGTGGCACTCAGTCCATGCCTGCCTTTATTCAAAGGAATGAAGAACTTTCCAGAGAAGTCAATTCTCCAATGAGATCAACTTACTCCATCTCCCTGACTCAGTTGCACCACGTCCTTTATCCCCCCCAACCCTCCTCCATCTGATTTTCCACCCAGTAACTCATGATTATCCGGCCTGCTTCCCTGTCAGGTTTACTTGCAGAAATTGGATCGATTTCCCCCGGAAACAAGCCATCTGGAAGCAGCCCAATTAGCCAGCCTGGAGCTCCAGAGCCTTTGGGGAAGCCTGGCTGATTCTCCTGGGGCATTTGGCAAGGGCTGGCTCTGGTCCTTGTCACGTCGTGGCAAGAGAAACGCCTGGTCCTGTATTCCCAAACCATTCCTGAAGGGATGAGGCAAAGTTCTGGTGGATGCCCGGGGAGCAGGGATGTGTGTGTGTGCATCCTGGGAGCATCCAGCCCAGCAGGAGTCGCTCAAGGATGCTCTGAGTGTTGTGGTGGGTTGGAAGTGGATGCTGAGGAGTCTGCTGGGGGTCCCCAAAGGGCAGCACATTGGGGTTGGGTGGGGGCAGCTCTGTGGCTCTTTGCTGGGTTAAGGGCAGGGCTACACCAGCAGCTCCAGCCCTTCCCTGTGCTCCCTTCCAGCAAATCCTCGTAGCTCTGAGCATCCTCAGCAGCCCCGAGCTCGTTTGGATGCACCCTAATTAATTAACAACGGGGTTTGCACTCGAGCATCTCAGTGCATGGCTAAACCTGCCTGTGGCACCGCTGGCGTGGGGCAGGGGGTGGGGAGACAGAACCCTTGGCTGCTGGATGAAAAGATGGTTTTCCTTGGAGTTCCCATCTCGGGTGATGCTGCTCTGACTGGAACCCAGGAGAGCAAGTTGCTGTAGGAAAGAAGTTTTGGGGTGACCTAATTGTGGCCTTCCAGTCCCTGAAGGGAACCTACAAGAGAGATGGAAATTGGGCTGGGATCGCTGGTGGTGCTGCCCAACTCCTTCCCTTTGTCCTTTCTGCATCTCAGCAGGTCAGGAGAGCGTGTCAGTGGGGACAGAGGCCCATCAGGTCCTGCTGTCAGCAGAACCAGGAGCTGGAGGCTGAAAAAAAACCCCATTTCTCTCTGGGGAGGAAAAAAAAAAGAAAACAGAAGCTCATCCCAGCTCCAACAGCGTTCCTTGTCTCCTTCACCGTGGCTGCAAATGGCAGCCCCTTGCCCAAGGGTGGAAAAATTCGAGTTGAGCTTTTGTTTTTTTTTGGTTTTGTTTTATTCATTTTAAATACAGCATTAAAAATGTCTTGCCCTTGAAAAGCCCTTTTCAGTTCTCTTTAGCGTTATTTTCCGGGCGCTTTTGCAAATACATCTCTCGGAAAAGTTTCCTTCCAGGTTAAACAACAACAACAAAAAAAAAAAGCTGAGAATTTGTGGTATTGTCAGGCTTTGCCTCTCCTGCAAACAAACGGGCGGTTCAGGTGCATTCCTGGGCTCTGGAGTTTTGAGTAAAATGAGGCAAAAAAAAAAATCAGTTATTCGTTCTGTGCTCTGCCAGATGTGCTGGGTAAGCACTTCCCAACCCCTGCCAGATGTGCCAGGGGTGGGGGACAGGAGGGGCTGAGGCTGTTGCCCTGTGCCCGGGCAGGATGGGGCTGGTGAGGGTAAAAGGGGGATGGGGCTGACTGGGAAGATGATGGGGATAACTGGGATCATGGAATGGGTTGGTGATGGGGATGGGGATAACCGGGATGATGGGGCTGACTGGGATGATGGGGGTGACAACCTAGCCCTCAGCACCGGGGTTTTGGGGCAGGATTCAGCCCCCTCCAGGCTTGGGCTGAGGTTCCAACCCCCTGCACAGGGTGGAGGGTCCATCCTGGTGATGCTCCCTCCGAGCTGCAAAGGAAGCTGCTCCTACAGGAAAGAGGTTTATTGCCCCCATTAGAGAGAACCATCCTCTGCTGCTGATGGAGCTCCCCAGGCTGCCAAACCCTTCGTAATTAAGCGAGTGCCTTGATTGGGAAGTTACGCACTTGAACAGAACAATCTGGGAGGTGTTGATGGAGAGGAGGGGAGGGAGGGGATGCAACAACCTCAGGGCCCCCAAGTAGGACCCCCCCATCCTCTCCAAACCTCTCGGAAAATAAATAAGCAAAAGAAAAAGTGAACAATAAGCGAAAGAAAAAAACTCCTGGAGCTGCTAAAAGCCACGGCCTGGAAGAGCCTTGCTCGACAAAGCCTGTGCCCAGCTGTCCCTGGGCCTGGGTGGGAGCTGGCGGGGGGCTGATGGGCTCCAGGGGGATGGGGGGGCACTCGCTGCTGCAAATTGCTTCCAAGGGTGTTTTTAAGAGCAGTGGGAACGGCAGGGCTGGCCAGAGCTGTGGTGGGGAGGGTGCAGGGCGTGCTGGGCTCCCCTCCCGGCACGTGGATGGGTTTGGCTGCTCCGGGCAGGGGTTCCTCTGGGGTTTGGCTGAGCTCGGCTCGCTGGGTGCCCGTCACGGAGCTCGGCTGGGAGCTGTGGAGCAGGTCCTGTGTCTCCTGGCCCTGGCCTAGACCCTGCTGATGCGGAACAGCTCTGCCAAGGAACCCTGGGAGGCTCCTGGCAGGCTTGGCCACAGGAAGGATGAGGGCACATCACCACAGCCACTCCTGACCCAGGAGCTTGGAGGACGGTGTTCACTCATTCCATGGGAGACATTCCCCAGGCCTGTTCCCCATGCCTGGAAGTGTTCAAAGCTGAGCTGGACAGGGCTTGGAGCAACCTGGGATAGTGGAAGGTGTCCCTGCCAGTGGCAGAGGGTGGAACGAGATGGTCTTTAAGTCCCTTCCAACCCAAACCATTCCACAATTCTACGATTCTGTGTTTAATTCCAGAATCAGGTGGAAAATGGGGGGCTGGAAGCCACAGTGATGGGATCTGTGGATCTGGAGAGTCAGGCCTGCTAAAGCCTGGTTAAGGTGAGGTTACTCAGTGAGTAGAACAGGGAAGATGTTTGCACGTGACATTGCTCTCTTTAAAACGCCCTTCCCTCTCTCCCTGCCGAGCAGAACCAGCTGGAGGGGGTCTAATAACACTCATCCCTCACCCTGACACCGCTCGTGGCTCTGACTCTGCCGCAATTACCTCAATTTGCTTTTTCAGACCGGGGCTCATTTTTAACTCCGCTTCGAGTGGGTGAAAAATCCTGCTGGGTGTCAGGTCAGGTCAGGGAGTGACACCCCAACCCCTGTCCCCATCACCCGCCCTGCGGGATGATTGAAGGCACAACCCAAAGAGTGGGGAGCTGGTGCTGTGGGGGGGATCACACGAGGGTGATGGGCAGCCCAGAGTGGCTCATGGACACATTTCAGACTCATTTCCTCCCCTCCAGTGAGTCACCACATTTATCCATGCACAGGCAGTGCTGACCTACTGTAACCATCGCTGTGGACTGAAAGGGATGGGAAAAGGGGCGTGGAAAGGGTTAAAAAATGGGGATTTGGCCGGGTTGCTTACATCAAGCCACCAGCTCTGGTTTGGCCCCAGGGTTTTGGCCAGGCTGGGGTTACAGCAACCCCTGAGACGATGGGAATTGGGATTAATCCCACAAATCCTGGAGCCCAGGAAAAGACCCCTCCAGTGTGTGTGAGAGGTGCAAAGGCCAGCACCCAGTGAGACCCTTGTGCTCCCTCCTGCCAGGCTGGAGGTGCAGGAGTCCGTGCCAGTGCAGAGTGTGACAGCAGTGTGACAGTGAGCACAGCCCCTGCCAGCAGGGTCTGGGGGCCATGGAGTGGGCTCTGCCAGCCCCGCCACTCCTGGTGCTGATCCTGTGCTCTGCAAGACTCGGCTTTATTGTCCCATATTCCATCTTGTTCAGGCAGGACCGACCAGTGCCTCGGACAAAGGGGCTGACAGGAGGTTTTGTACCTCAGCACAAGTGCCAGGCTGCACACAGCAGTGCCACATCTTGAACATGGGGGGTGTTGGGGTCCTGTTGCTTGCCCTGGGCTGCAGAGACCCCTCAGCCCCCCTCACTGCCCAGGGAAAGCCTCAACAAAGGCGCCAAGGTCCTGGATGGAGCCAAAGGAGTGGCTGGTGTCCCTCGGGATAGAAGGGGGGCTCTCTGCCGCTGGAGCTGGTACCCCCCCCCGCTGGGGGCTCAGGGACAGCTCGGTCGTGGTGGGAGGTGGGAGGTGGGAGCTGGGGCCGGGCCACGCAGCTCCGGCTCTTTGTTAGAGCCAAGCAGGAGTCGGGCGGCTGCGGGAGCCGCCGGCGGGAGCAGGAGCTGGGAATGGGCTGGATGGGTAATTCCCACTCACGGAGTGGGGTGGTGCCAGTGGGAACCCACCAGCCCCTCTGCCCTGGGTGTGGGGGGGATGTCTGTGAACAGGGCAGCTCCCAGGCCCCAGCGTGCCCAGCCCTGCTGCTCCTCTCCCTCGCACAGGGCGAGGGGACACAGCACTGCTGGGGTCGGCCCGTCCCCCCAAACGCGGCTCTCCTGCCCCCCCGCCTCCCCCAAACTGCTCTGTGCCCACATAGCCTCTGCTTTTACCCCTCGCACAGCACCTGGACCCCCCCCCTCACACACACACACGTGTGTGTGCTTGGACACACACGCGGTGCACACACGTGTCACACCCATCTCGGTGCAGCCTGCTCGCAGGCACCCGGTGCACGCCCACCCTCCCTCCTCCTGCCCACACCCCGGGCACACTCACACTCATCCCTCGTGCACCCTCACCTCGCTGCTGGTTCACGCGTGGCACACACCCGCTCCTGGTGCTGTCTCACCCCCGGCGCACACTCACACTCGCCCCTCTGCACACTCACTCCCGATGCACGCACGAAGTCCTGGTGCTGTCTCACCCCGGCGCTGTCTCACACTCGGTGCACACCCACCCCTCGTGCCCTCTCACACCTCGCACGTCCTGCACACTCCCCCCCGGCCCGTGCCCCGCTCTCACCTGACGATGCCGTACATGACCAGGACGTTGCCCAGCAGCCCCACCACGCACACCACGGAGTAGAGCGCGGTGATGACGACGGCGATCAGGATGGACGTGGCGTTCTTGGCCCTCTGCGGGCCCGTCTCGTTGCCCCCGTGCCCGGGCAGGGGGTCCCAGGCGGTGCCGTTGCCCCAGGGGGTGGCGGCGGCCGAGGGCAGCACCGAGGGCAGCACCGAGGGCAGCACCGAGGGCAGCACCGAGGGCAGCACCGTGCTCAGCTCCATGGCCGCATCCATGGGCGCATCCATGGGCACATCCATGGCCCGCGGGCGGCCGTGGCCCCGCCGGGGCTCCCGGGGCGCACCCGAGCGCCGCGGGTTCGAGCCCCGCTCCCTCCCGGTGCCGCCGCCGCCGCTCCCGCACCCGCGCGGGGCCGGGGACGCTTTATAAACCCGCGTGCCCCCCGAGCCACGTGGGGCCGGGGGCGGCCCTGTTCGCCTGCCCGCCCCCCACCGCCTGCCTGCCACTCTCCTCTCCCCCTGCTCCCTACCTGTCCCTCCCGCGCTGCCGCGTCCCTGCCTTCCTGCCCCTCGGTCCCTGCCACCTTCCTCCCCGCTTCAGGTCCTTATCTTCCCTCCCCGATCTCTTTTTCTTTCATCCCTGTTTGCGTTCTCCCCATCCTTACCTGCTCCCCCTATCCCTGTCTGATCCCCCCATCCTTACCTGCTCCCTCCATTCCTGCCCCTCCCTCCCCATCACTGCCTGTCCCCCCCTATCCCTGCCTGCCCCCATCCCTCCGGTCCTCCCTGCCTTTCTCCCCCTCCCCGGATCCCTACCTGCGCCCCCCCACCCCCCGCCCCGCTTGTCTCTCTCTCCCCCCCATCCCTTCCATCCTCCCCTCCTTGTCCTGCCTTCCCAGCCCCTGCCTGACCCCCGCCCCCCCCCGCAATTCCTGCTTCCCACCATCCAGGTCCCCACCTGCACCCCCTCCTCCCCATCCCTGCCTCTCCCCTCCATCCCTGCCTGTCTTCCCCACCCCAATCCCTGTCCCCACATCCCTCCCGGTCCCTGCCTTCCCCTTTCCCTGCCTGTCGCCCACTCCCGGAGCCGGCGAGGGCTGCGGGGGCGGCCCCGATCGTCCCGGGGGTCCCCGGGCAGGAGGAGGGGTGGGCTGAGATTGGATCCCGACGTTGTGGCTGTTCCGGGTTTTCTTTGTCTGCAAGAGGAAGAAAGCGGGGGGACAACCAGCACCCTTGTCCCCAGAGCAAACCGGGGTCTCTGCAGTCCCCTCCACCTGGTGCCTTTTCCCCCTGTCTCTCTTTTCCCACCCCCTTCCAAATATGTTTTGGTGCTGGGGGCGTGCTGGATGGGTTTGGGGTGCTGAGGAGGTTTGGGAGGAGGTTACAGGGGGATCCATGAGGGAACTGGAGCGATACTGGCAGTGGGGGGCTTTGTAGGGATGCTGAGCCAGGGGGAGGATGGGAGGGTACTCTGGGTGAAGGGTTTGGGGGGATGCTGAAGAGGGATCTGGGGAGCAATGCTGGGGGGACTAAGGAGGGAAGCTTGGGAAGGGATAAAGAGGGATGCTGGGGGGGGCTAAAGAGGGTTCCTGGGGGTCTTAGGAGAGCTGGTGCTGCAGGCTGAGGGGTTTAGGGGGAAGCTGCAGGGTGGGGGTGCAAACACAGACCCATCAGCACCACCTGCACAGCAGAGCTGGGCTTTGCGGGGTGCCGAGGGTCACCCTGCCCTTTCCAAGGATCCTTGGGGCAGGACCCCCCTCCTCTGGCAGTTCTCCCCGCTTTCAGGGTCTGCAAATCCGTGAGGAAGGAGCCTTATTTCTCCTGGAGCCCCAGTTTTGGGGGGGGGTACCCACATTTGGGGTGTCCCTCTCTATTTGCTTTGGGGATGGATTAATTCACTGGCCTGGGGCAGCGCTGGGTGTGCCGGGGGAGGACGATTTGGTGCAATTTTGGGTGCTTTTGGCTCAGGAGGGGTGGATTAGGGGACACAGGACGTGGAGGAGAGACCAGCAGCTGGTTCAACCCTGGAGACGGGGTTTTCAGTCTGCACAGAGCTCTGCCAGCATCAAACTCCTGCAGTGCTGAAGCATCCAGACATTTCATCAAGAGCCTCATAAAAACGCCCAGGAGGGAATTAATGGCTTTTCATTCATCCCGTGGTTCAGATGGCATCCAGCTCCGGGGCCGCTGAGTGGGGAGGCAGGAACAACGTGCCGTGGATTTCTGTCAGCACAGTGAGGGGTTTGGTGGCCCTGGCTTTGTCCCAGAGGGGCGGTGGGAGGGGTCCGGGCGGGAACTGGGAGCGCAGGGATGGATTTCATGTGCATGTCTTGGGTGCTGCACTTGGGATGCGCCACCCTCTCTACCTGGAGGGTGTTCCCATTCCCGTGACGAGGCAGGACTGAGGGGTGCACCCTACACGTGGAGCAGGACACGGAGTTTAAGGACCTTCCCGGGGTGAAAACCCCCTCCCAGACCCAGAGCGAGGTGTTGAGTCCCTGCCCTGCCCGGCTCTGACGCAGGAGGGTTCCTGATCGCTCCCAGCGGGAGGAAAACGTCAGGTTGAGGAGTGTAAAACAGCTTTTAGCGCGGCTGAGGAGCTCTGTGGAAGAGGACTCATCCCTTTCCTTGGCCCCCGGCACGGCCGGAGCCCCCACCCTGACCCTTTTCCAAGGGGTTATCCACAAAGGACTAATCATCCTGGCAGGTCCCAGCAAACACGTCCTCTCAGCTCAGCTCCAGCGTTGCTTTAATTTTATTCTTTCTTTTTGTCTCTCTCCTTTTTTTTTTTTTTTCCTTCAGCTGGAATGTTAAAAATAAACCCAGAGGACACATAAAACAAATGGAAAAATCTTTAAAAGGCCTTTGGTGTTCGTCTGCCTGCGCTCAGTTGTTGCTGCTCCACCTGCCCAGCCTGGCCACTGCCATGGATGGGCTTTCCAAAATTGGGGAAATTGAGGCCCTTCCATCCCTGGAAGTGTCCAAGGCCAGGTTGGACAGGGCTTGGAGCAACCTGGGATACTGGAAAGTGTCCCTGCCATTGGCAGGGGGTGGGACTGGATCATCTTTAAGGTCCAAACCCATTCTGTGATTCCGTGATCTTGGGTCGAGTCCTGCTCTCCCAAGGGATTGCTCCTCTTGGGAAGTTGTCCATGGCAATGCCTTAGCTCTTATTTTCTTATTTTCTCCTCCACACCCTGAAAAACGGATAAATAATAAATCAAATCGAGGAGGTGAGAGCGATGCTGAGGAGGAAAATTCACGGTGCTCATCTGCCTGGTGAGCTGGGATCCATCCAGGGGGATTTACAGCTGGAGCCACTGATGGCAGCATTTTGATTTACTCAGAGGCCGCAAACTTGACAAAGTGTATTTCACACTGGGAAGACCCACTTCCCCTCCGGAATTTATGGGTTTTAATTAAAGTGGCCATAAAAATAACAGGCAGGAGCCTTGAATCTGCTCTGGCAGGACTCCAGTCAGAATCCATGGGAATCTTTGGAGGTTAATTTAATGGAGGAGGAAATGGGGGAGGTGGAGGTTTCTCCCCACAGATTTTTGGGAATTCAGGAGGGCACTTAGCCTCTGTAGGTGTTTCTCACCTTGTCTTCCACGGCCCTGTTAGGGAGAGGCTTGGGCAGAGCTCTGGTAACACCAGAGCTGCATCCTGTGCCAAGGTGGGAGCCAGGGCAGCTCTGCCAGGTGTAGAACTGTGATAGAAACACGTCCATGTCTAAAACATAAATATATAAAAATCATTTAGGCATTTTCATATCACTTCCAGATTGGCAGCCAGCTGGAGTCCTGCCTGTGACATTTCAGGGCTGTGGTGCAGAAAGGGGAAGCTCCAGTTTTTATTCTTCTTCCATAGTGCTCATCTTCATAGAATCATGGAATCATGGAATGGTTTGGGTTGGAAGGGACCTTAAAGCTCATCCAGTTCCACCCCCTGCCATGGGCAGGGACACCTT
>JAYRBT010000064.1:6150780-6176913 GCA_036023395.1 Myiotriccus ornatus
TGATTTTTTTGTCAAGGCTGGAAAAATGCGGGGGAGAAGGGCAGCAGCGAAGCCCCCGCGCTGCGGGCGAGCCGGGGGGGTTGCTGGAGCACAGGGGGGGTGACCCCTGGGCAAGATGGGACTGCAAAGCGAAACAGGGATGCTGAGATGACCACGTGCTGGATTCTGTGGGACAGAGTGTCCCTGGGGCGGCGCAGGGCAGTCCACGGGGAAGGGATGTGGTCTGGTGGCAACAGTCGTGGCTGTCTCCCCGGTGGGGCTGGGCTGGGACACATTGTGGGGTTGTTTGAAGTGCTGCGGGTTGGAGGTTGAATACAAAACCTCCATCAGGTGGGGGATTGAGAGTCTCCTTTGAGTTATCATTCCTGGAGGGATTTAAAAGACCTGTGGATGTGACACTCGGGGACGTGGTTAGTGGGGGGCTCGGCAGTGCTGGGGGAATGGTTGGACTCGATGGTCTTAGAGATCTTTTCCAACCAAACTGATCCCATGACTCATGCAGGGGCAGGCAGGGAGAGGCACCAGCTTCTGCTGAAGCTTTGGAGCATCCAAACCTGGAGGCTCCAGGGGGGCAAACCAAGCCCTGGCAGGGACTGTGGGAGCCTCTCCATCAATGCACGGTCACGACCAGCCCCGGGTGGGGCCAAAGCTGTGACAGAGCCCCTGAGCTCCTGAGGGCTCTTGTCTGAGCCTCCAGCCTGCAGGGCTGTGCAGGAGGAGGGGGGGGACCAGCATTAGCTGCAGCAGCTCCAGCACTGATGAGAAACGAGAACTGAAGTGCCCAATTCCCCAAAGTTCAAGAGAGCTCCCAGTTGAGTGCTGGCAGGACAGGGATCCGCCCTGCTCCTCTTCCCTTACGGGGCTGAGGGTTGGGAAGGGACGGCAGGATCTCCTGGGGGACTGGAAAACTGGGAATTGGGGTTTTGTAACACACACACGGGTGTGTGGCCTCCTCATAGAAACCAGGAGCTCCCTCACAACGTGTTTGGGCTCCCTCTGCTATTGCTCAAATGCCTTTATTTGGACTGGACTCCAAAAAAATCCAGGTCCAAATCCCCCCGTTTCAGCCTTGTCTCACCCAAACACGCCCTGTGGCACCCTGGGGACAGCCGGGAGCCCTGGAACTGCCCCTCCTGAGCTCCCCCCACCCAGCTCAAGGTCACACTGATGTTTTATTCATCCCCCACGACCCACTACACTCCTTAATTGCAGCCACACGCACTCTGCAAGCGTAAATAATTGCCTCGGAGGCTTATTAATGACTTTGGCGTGCTAACGAGCACTGCAGCCCAGAGAGCTCTCTGGGGGGGCTCAGTGGTGGCCTGGACCCCCAAACACGGAGGGTTTAGTACCCAACTCTGGGTGCAAACAGCCTTGGGCTCTGCCCGGGGAAATATTCACACCTCAGCCCAAGATTAAAACATTAACGGCGGGATAATTAGCAGTTCCACCCTCCTCCTGCACTCCCGCACATGAGCTCACGCAGCCGCGGGAGCAGCACCCTCCTCCTCCTCCTCCTCCGTGGCCACCTGTGGTCACTGTGACCTTCCTGTGTCCCTGTCACATCTCACTGACACTGGAAGAGGCTGGTGGTGACAAGGGATGGGCTCGGTGCCACGAGGCTCTGTCCCAAACTTCCTGTGGCCAGAGGGATGTGTCCCAGCTGGTCTCTTGATGCCCTTTCCCTGGAAAACCCTCCTGGCTGTAGGTGGAGATTCTGCCCTGCCATGGGACAGCCCACAGCATCCAGACCCAGCCAGGGAGCTGCTCCGGCCTTAATTAAATAAAGGTTTTTGACCACCAGGCAGGTGATGGATGAGCATCAAGCCATAGTTACATCCCAAGCTGGGGGCTGGTGGGTGCAGGGGGTGTGTTGGAGCTGAGTGGGGGCTTTCAGAGGACCATAAGGCTCGAGCTGGGGGTGTACAAACTGAGGCAGAGGTCCCAGACCCCCCTCACAAAACAATCTGTGCCTCAGAGACAGTTCACACCTTTATTGCTTCGGCTGGAGGGTTTTTCCTTCACTCCTCTCCCCGCCATCCCTCCTTCTTTCCTGCGACACAGTGCCCTCAAGCCAGCATGGATTGTCCTTGTGTTTCAGAACAGAGGGACACAGTGGCATTCCAAGAGCATCCAGACATCCTGCAACCACCCTGTCCCCTCCACGTCCTCCCTCTGGGTGTTTAGGGTGGGAAGAAGGTGTTTGGGTTAAAACCTGACCCACTCCCATCCCCAACCCCGGGCACAGCCCCACATCCATGGGATGACGTTCCTCCTGCCCCCAAATCACCCAAGTCCAGGTTTCCCACAGGGAAAGGCACGGCTGCCCAGGTCACACCAGTCTCCCTTTGCAGGGATGAGTCTGTTCCCAGTGGGATCCCAGCTCAACCCAGGCAAAGGACAGGGATTTACAGGGAAGAACCATTGAATTCACTGGGACCTTCTCAAGCAAAACAGACTTTGCTGGAGCCTGGCTGCCTGGGATGTTTGAGGGAGCCCAGTGCAAGCAAACAGGGAGCCAGGGTGCAGGGACTGGTGCCACCCTGTCACCCTCCTCCCCACGTGTTGATGGCCATCACAGCATCTCATCTCGCCCCACGTTCCCTCCAGCCCCATCAACGGCACCGTCAGCAGAACTGCAGGAGAGGCAGAGCACAGGGCAGGTGGTGAGCCCTCACCCAGCCCCCCGCCAGCAACATTTTGGGGGTCTAGGAAAGGCTTGGTGAGCCACCCCCCCGGCTGGGCACAGACCTTCCAGCGGTTCCCACACTCGTTGCACAGCACGAATGTCGTCATGGGCTCGTCGGCGCTGCGCGTCTGCACCTGGGATGGAGCAGGGGGTCGGCTCAGGAGAGACCCCTCTGGTGGGGATCGGGTCTGGAGAGACCCCTTGGGGTCCCCCATGGGCCAGGGCTCACCTGGTTGTAGGTGCAGTTCTTCTTCTTGCACTTGCCGCACTGGAAGAGGTCGGTGACGGTGCCGCCCGTCTTGGCCATCTGGTGCTCCCGGATGGCCTCCTGGGTCATGGCATTGCGCAGCTGCTTCAGCTCGTCGCTGGCCATCTCCTGCCACCAGCATCGGCCCCGTGGTCAGTGTGGCCGCAGCTCTGCCCACGGCCACGTGCCGTGGCCCAGCACCCTCCCCGTCCTCTCCCAGACCAGGATTGATCCTGCTCTCCGTGCTTGCAGGAGGGGATCGGCCCCACCCCGATGGAAAAATCACCCCAGCCTCAATCCCGAACTCCCTGCAGGGGAAACCGGGCTTCCCAGGAACCTGATTTGTGGACTCCAGTTGAGGAGGAGGAATAGGGACCCTGGAGGCCAACGGTGTGACATCCCACAGCCAGCTCTGTGACGGACTGGGGTGGCTGCAGGGCTCTGAGGGGCAGTGCCCCCACTTTCCTCCTGTGCCTGTTGCTCCCCGTGGCCCAGCCAACAGCGGGATGGTACGGGGAGGTGTTGGGACGAGCCCAGTGTGGGCACCACCAAGCTAAGTCCATCCACCGTGGAGGAAGGATGGATGTGACCCTTGAAGGGTGGATGTGACCCCTGAGCCAGGCTCGTGCCCCCCACCCCGTGCCCACCTCGGCGGTCATGCGGGCGATGAGGGCGGGCTCAATGGCCCCACCCAGCACGTTCCTCCTCAGCCCGGGGTTCTTGGGGTCCTTCAGGTTGCTGATCCTGCTCCGCACCCGGTTGCGATACTTCATGTCCGTGCTCTTCAGCTCCTGGAAGATATGTGGGGTCTGTCAAGGAATCAAGGGGGCTGCTGGCTGTCACGAGGGCCGGTGCCCACGTGGAGGTGGCCGATTTCAATGGGAATTCACTCCCTGAGTGTCCCCATCCTTGTGTTTAGGAGGGTGAAGGACAGCTCTGCGAGGAAACAGCTCTGCATTGTTGGAATGTCTGGCACCCAGGCGAGGCTGTGGAGCTCAGGGACTGTCACCAAGCCCTGTGCTGTGACAAGTTCATGCTGCAGAGGGCTCAGCTTGTTGCCACCTCCCTGGATGGCCAGAATGTCACCTGCTGCCTGCACAGATGTGGGCAGATGGGCTGAACCAGAAGCTTCCAGCACAGAGTTTGGGATGCACCAAAAACCAAACGGTACCTTGGGGTTAATTTTGGTCTTGGGGCTGCCAAGAGACCCCCAAGTCCTGAACTGGGTGTGGGTGGAGGTGGCTCCATCCCTGCCAGCCTGGGCACAAGGGCACCCACAGCAGGCTCAGGGAAAAGGCCTTGGCTGGGTTTGGGTTTCTTTCCCCAGGGATGAAGGCAGGTCATTTGAGGGGGAGACACACAGACCTCTCCAGACTAAGGCAGGTGCTCAGGGCATGCTCTGCTCAGCATCAGCATCAACATCAGCCTCAGCATCCTCTAACCGTGGTCTGGGCTCCCTCTGCAGGCAGCGAGCACAGCAGAGCCTGTCGCACTCTGTCCTTGTCCCTGCCACCCTCTGTCCTGTCCCCACCACCACTCTCGAGCCCACATGTGCCCCCCCAGAGCAGACAGTGCCCGGGGACCCCCACCCTCCCAAAGGATATGGTCTTCAATCTCCGATGCCATCTTCTCACAGTTGACACCAAACTCCTTGTAGTCATCTAAAGGACAGAGGGGTCAAGGGGTGACTCTCAGGTGTGAGACCATTCAGGTCTCACTGTACCCCCCCAAAAAAATCTCGCCTTTCCCTCTGTACTTGTCCCAGACATCCCATCTCCAAAATACCTATTTTTACCCACCTTGGACTTTACAAAGACCCATCCCCACCATCCCTACCAATCTCCTTTTCTTTCATTTTGGGGCTGAATGCTCCCACTGGGGCTGTCCCACAGGAGAAAGAGCCCAGGCTGGGGTGCAGCCCCCCCAAACCCGCTCACCATCCACACGGAGCGCAGCCGTCAGCATCTCGATGCACTTGTCCCGCACGGAATCCCCCGTGAGGTAACAGGGGGCCAGGAAACAGGGGCTGGGAGAGAAGGAGGGGTTGGTGGGGGTCCGGGGTGTCTCTGGTTTGGCTTTGCTGCTGTTGGCTCTGTGGGGCACACACCAGGGGGACAGGCAGGGGGTGGGGTCCTGGCACAGCCCCAGGGACCCGCCGGGGTCCCGCTGCTGCGGGATGGGTCTCTCCTACCTTTCCTCCTTGCTGTCACTGGAGTTTCTTCGGGAGCCTGTGGGAGCTGGAGAGGGGCTGGAACCCACAGAGGCTCTCCTGGGGAGAGAGGGGACACTGGGATGACACTAGACATGGGGTGGGCAGGACAGGGGGCAGGGAATGGTGGCAGGACCTCAGGCACCAGCACATCAATGTGAGCGCTCAGAAGCCAACAGGAATCTCCCCAGGGGAGGATTTGCTCCTCCCAGGGAATGTCCCAGGGCCCATGGCAGGGTCAGGGCTCCCAGCCATCTCTGGGGCTCCCATGGTCTGGGTATCCCCAAAGGGGACCCCCAAAGCATCCCCAGGCTGCCCTGGCACGTCCCCCCCTTACCTCTCCCCCGAGAGCCTCTTCTGTGGGGAGGAAGAGGAGGAGGCGGCGGAGGTGGTGGAGGATCTGGAGTCAGCAGAGTCTCTCCTGCCAGGACGAGCCCCAGGTCAGAGGGCAGTGATAGGGACTAGGCAGTGAGTCCAGACCCCCAACCACAGCCCAGCAAGGGGCTGGGGTCCAACCTCCCCCAGCCTAGCCCAGCTCCCACCTCTCTTTCTTGCCATCCAGAGGTGACTTCTTGGAGGACGCAGTGGGGCTCCGGCTGTCACTGGACTCTCTTCACCACAGAAGCCCAAAGGAAGGGAGAGATGCTCTCAGCAAGCTCAGCCCCAGCATCTCCTGGCGTCCTGTGAGCCAGATCCTGCCCCTCTGCACACCCCATCCCCAGCTGGGTCAGCCCTGAGCCCCACAACCCCCAGGCTGCCAGCAAAGCCTCCCCTGGGCTGGCAGTGCCCAGCAGAGCCCAGTGGGAGCTCAGGGCATCCTTCAGCAGGTACCTCTCGGGGTTGGAGTCGGCAGAGTGGCCCTGGGTGGTGGCAGCATGAGAGCTGGATTTGCTGGGCCTCCTAGGGACAGAGAAAGCGGGACAGGGTCAGATGAGCACCATCCAAACAGCCCTCATCCAAGGAATATTTAGCTCTAGGGAAAATAAAAAATTCCCAGTTCTCCATCCTCCAAAAGCCACCCTCGTGCTGCTTCTGCTGCCCTGCCATCTCCAGAGGTGCTGGCATCCGTGGGCAGGCAGATGAATAAACTCTTAAGGACTAAACAGAGGGTTGTCATGTATCAGCTCCTGGTGCCCCCCAAATGTTGGCAGGAGCCCCCACCTCTCCTTGTGCTTCTCCTTGTGCTTCTCAGCCGGAGTCTTGGGGTGCTTCACCCCTTCACTGGGGCAGCTGGAAACATCCAGCCCCTTCTTCTTCTCCTTGTCCCCATCTGTGTCCTTCTCCTTCTTCCCATCCACGTCCTTCTCCTTCTTTGGGGTGGTGGACTCTGGGGGGAAGGATTTGGGTGTTACAGCCACAGCCCAAACCAGCACAGGGCACCTGGGAAGCCCTTGGAAAACCCAAGTCCATTAACTGCCTGAGAGGGCTGGGTTACAGGTTATGGGAGCCTGCACGGGCTGGGACTGATCCCAGTGCAGCCTCCCTAGGGTTTGGGCAGGGGGTTTGGGGTTTGGGGATGGCCCAGGGAAGGTTGAGGATTGGGGGGGTTCCCTCCTCCCCCGGCATTGCTCACCCAGAAGCCTCTTCCAGTTCTTGATGAGGATTTTGGCCGAGGCCACCACCTCTTCATCCGAGCAGTGCTTCCTCACCGAGTTCACGGCCACCCCGATCCGCGTGGTCTGGGGACACGCGGCAGGGACACATCCTTAAGGATGTGCGGGATGGCACGGGGGGGACCCAGGAGCAGCCACCCCATGGGGTGCCCCCCCACCCACACCCCCTCACCTGGAGCAGCTGGATGGTCATGGTGTAGCCGGTGAGGGATTTGAGCAGATCCAGCGCCCCTTCCTAGAGCAGGGAGAAGCCATGGGGGCCCTTGAGGAGCTGGAGATAAATGGAGTGGGGGGCTCCATGTCCCCCCTTTTGTCTCACCAGCACCAGGCAGCACCAGGGAAGGCACCCCAAGGGGACCCAGAGCAGCCCTGGGCTGCTCCCTGGGAACACCTGACCCTCTGTGTCGACACACCACAGAAAATTCCCACAAATCCTGCTGGACCATCCCAGCACCAGATCACGTCTCCAGCTGGGGAGCAGGAGCTTAAAACTTGAGAAAACCCCTCCCTCAGGAAATCCCGGGCTGCTGGGAGCTGGGGATGGCTGGGGGACTCCCAAGTCTCCCCACTTAGGTTGAGGGGGGACACACCCACCCCAGGATTTCATCCTGACCCTCCACTGAGTCTCCTGGGCTAAAGATAGTTGGGCGTAGAGTCCTCCTCCTCCTCCTCCTGCTCCTCAGTATTTTTAGAGCCCCATCAGCAGATCCAGCTCCCAGGTATCCCCCCCACAGGGATCCAGCTCCATGGACCCCCACCACGGGGGCTGGATTAGGCCCCTCCCCGGGTATGGTGGGTGCAGGAATGACCCCATGCTGTGGCTCTGTCCCATCCCAAAGTGCAGCAGGAGGGGTGTGGAGCACCCCAGTCCTTTGACCCCGCGGGTAACTCCCAGTGGGACGCAGAGCCTGCGTGGCTCCCACGGGATATGCTTTGGTACCAAGGACTGGCACCCCAAAAAGCCACCAGATCCTGGGAGACGGATGAACTGCCCCTCCCACTCCCCCTTCATCCAGGAGCCTGCACCTTGTCGGGGCAAAGGCCGCTGGAAACAGTCAAATATTAACCCTGAGGGCCGAGCTCAGCACACGTAACCGGCTCACCAGGATCCCCGGATGGATCCTCAGCGGGCACAAGGGTGGCAGGGCTGGATCCCGGCTCCCCCTGGCACCACCAAAACCAGCAGGGAGCCAGCGCTCAGCCCCCTCCCCTCCCTTTGCAGCAGGCAGGGCAGGGCTGGGGGGGGCTGTGTCCCCCAGCCCGGAGTTTTCCCTTGCTGGGATCCGAGCCCGCAGCACCGGCACCGATCGGGTGTTGGTGGCCGGGCCGGTGGCCAAACACCTGTCACCCGCAGTCCGGCACTGCTGAGGGGCACCCGGAGCTGCCACCCATGGACAGACCCCCTCCTGACCCCCAAATCCCGCTATCTGGGAGCAACGGGGCGCAGGGGAGCCTCAAACTGGAGACGAAATTAAACCCCCCCCGGTTGCTGCCTCCGATGTCCCGAGGCCGGGTGGGGTGGCACAGGCAGCACCCCTGGTGGCACCTGTGGGGGCTCAGCACCCCCTAAACCCACTCGGCCCCTGCAAGAGTGAACAGGAAGGGGGGTGAAGGGCACACCCCACCCCACCTTTCCCAATCCACGCTGCCACGTCCAAACACGCACGTAAACAATGCACGTGTGTAAACACGCACGTGTGTAAATGCGCACGTGTGTCCACGCACATGTGTGTAAATACGCACACGCGCACCCCGAGGAGCTCGGCCACCTTACCGTGCTCTTCCTCGCCACCATCTTATCCAGTTTCTTGGCAATCCGGACCAGCTCCTCAGCGGGCCCCATTCCGGGGGCTCGTGGCTCGCCGGGCTCCGGTGGCCCGCGGGGCAGGACGGTGGCCACGGGCACAGCCGGGCACAGCCACCATAGGGGGGGTGGTCCCGGACAGGCGGGTGGGAGCGAGCACAGAAGGGGGGAAAGGGGGAAAGGGGGAAAGGGAAGGGAGAGAAAGCAGAAAGGAGGTGGGGCTGTCCCGGCCAGTTATAAACTCCTGCCAGGAAGGCGAAATAGCACGGGGGGAGGGCTAAATATAGCCGGGAGCCACGATTGCAGGAGCGGGGGGAGGCGCGCGTCGGGGCGCACCGGGACGAGCCGCTCTGGCGGCCCTGGGAGGCACGGGGGGCACCAGGACAGGGATGGATGGGGCTTGGGCACCGGGATGGCTTAGCCAGGGAATCCCGAGGGCCACGGGGGAGGGAAGGTGGTGCGTGGCAAACTCTGCTCTGCCCTAAGTTGGTGTCCTGCGGCAGCAAGATGACTGGGGGGGTGTGTGTGTGTTTATACTCCGTGTATTGGAATAGTCCAATATTTGTGGAATTCTTATATGTTGGAATATCCCAACACATTGGAATATTCCGCATATTAGAATATTCCAATACTGAGAACACCCCACCCCTGGAAGTGTTCAAGGTCAGGTTGGATGGGGCTTGGAGCAGCCTGGTCTAGGGGAATGTGACCCTGCCTGTGACAGGGGGTGGAAGGAGACGATCCTTAAAGTCCCCTCCCAAACAAAGCATTCCACGATCCTGTGATGACAAATGACACCCCAACTCCTCCTGCAGGTTTTGATGCCCAGCACAGCCCTGCTGAGTCCCCCCTCCCAAGCACCAGATCCTTACAAAAACAATGGTTTATTAGAAATCAGAGACAGAAAACATTAAAAAAAAAAGACTGCTTTTTTTTTGAGATGAAACATTTGACACAGAAATGAGAAGGGGGAGAGGGTAAATTCTGGAGGGAGGTGGGTCCCGAGGGACACTGGCACAAGGGGATGTTGGTCCCAGAAGAATAATGCAAAAACCCCCTTGGAGAGGCCCCCAGGGCTGGGGCGGTGATCCAGCACCCACCCCAGGTGAGGGACATGGGGCAGGGGCTCTGTGGTGCCACCTCACCTCCCACCCCCCCAAAATCAGGCATTTCACTACCAGTTTTGGGGAAGCTTTGGAGCATCCCCAAGCCCCACCAGCCCAGGCAGCTCCAAGTCTGGGGTGGAGACCCGCCAGGTGAGAGCAAAAGCCCTCTCCTACTTCTTGCCCAGCCCAAAGGCTTCACAGTTGGGGTACAGAAAGGAGGCTGGGGGGGGAAACAGCTGCCCCCCAGTCCTGCTCCCCCCAGGCTGGGGAGGGGCCTCCATGACTACTTGGCAGAGGGTGGAGCTCCCCCATCCCCAAGTCCTTGCAGAGGGAGGGAGAAGAAATCCCTGGGGATGAGCAGATCCCATGGGAAGGATGGGAGAGCAGCAGGAGCAGGGGCTGGCACAGAGACCTCAGCCCACCAGTGCAGTGAGCGTGTCCATTCTCTGCCCCTCAGCTCCTCAGCGCTGCCTTCCACGGACGGATTTCCCAACGGGTGGTCTCCGAGCCCCCGTGGAGGGCAGTGGTCCCATGGCAGGGTCCTGGGCACGTGTCCCTCGTGGTCTGGCTCTGCTGAGCCCCCAGCAGGGAGCTGCCTCTGGTCCTGGCCGAGGGGACAGTGACAAACTGCCCGGTCAGTCTTGCAAGAGGTGGACGAAGCTGGCGGGGAAGACTCCGGTGCGGGAGCCGTCGCCCTCGATGAAGCCGACCTGGGGGTGCAGAGATAGGGGGTCAAGGGGGTTGGAGTCCCATCTCAGGCATGGGAGAAGCTTTGGGGGTGATATCCCAATTCCCAGGGGAATTTAGAGAGGCAAAGCCGTGTTGACACAGCAGCTGGAGCCTTCCCAGCCCTACTCCATGCACAGATGGGTGAAGGATTCCCCCATCCATGTCCCCCAGGAACATCTCAGCCACCTCCAGAGGGAAAAAAGGACCAGGATCGGGATCCCAGCACCTGTGCCACGGTGCCACTCACCCAGCTCTGCTCGTCCTCCTCCCGTGTCACCACGATCACTTCCCCCTTGGAGAAGGTCAGCTCCCGGGCCTTGTCCCCCTTGCAGTCAGCCACCGCCTTCACCCGCTTCTGCCTCCCCTTGGCCTGAAACAGGGTGGAAAGGGGGTGACAGACCCCCTAAAAGTCACTCCCAAGAGGGGTGCAGGGATGTGACACCCCTGATCCTCTCCTCTGCTGCCCCAGGATAAGGAGAGCAGGGATGCTTGGGGATGCAGAGGGTGACACCCCCCAAGTCGTGGCACCTACCGGAGCAAATCTCCTGGGCATGGGCACGGGGGGCACCTTGCTGAGAGCGGGGTCCTCGGGGCCACCAGGGCTCTGGGGGGACACGGCCGGCCCAGCTTTGCCCACCCCGCCGCCGATGCGCCGGTACGAGCGGGTGCTCTCGGAGCTGTGGGGGACAGCGGGGACAGTGTCACCCCCTCCCTACTGGTGCCTTCCTCCTCCCTGTGAGGTCTCAGTAGGGTTCCCCCATGGGACCTGAGAGAGCACCCACATCCCCCTGGATGCTGACGGAGAGGGACCCCAGCACCCAAACTCCCTCAAACGAGCCCACCCCACCACATTCCCCCCCCCAAATATAATATTTTATATATAAGTATTACTATATATTATATAAAATATATTTATACTATTACATGAATTTCTATATAATAATATATACAATTTGCAGGGGGGTCTTGGTGTCACCTCCCAGTAATCTGCATCACCTTTTCCAGGGATAACCCATCACTTCCTTGGGCTGCTCTTATCCCGTCCTGCATCCCAGTGGCAGCATCGACTCCTTTGGGGTCTCTAGGGTGTGGGGACCCCTTTGCTCCACAGGGACAATCGAAACCGAGCCACCAGCACCACAAAATGACCCCCCAACACCCAGTGCACCCCCAGCCTGGAGGTGTGTGTGTGTGTGGGGGGGTCCCTACCCGAACTTGACGGGGGGGATGTCGGGGGCTGTGCTGCCCGGTGGAGGCTGCCCGGGCTGGGGGCTCAGCTCTGGCCCCCTCCGGGTGCTGCTGGTGTCGCTCTCGGAGCGGGTCTCCCAGTAGGCTGCCCGCCGGCTCTCGGTGGGGCTGCGGGTGCCGGGGGCCAGGGGGCCAGGGGTGCCATCCAGGGCACCGGTGCTGCTGGCAGAGGGGAGGCTGCGCGTGGCCGGAGCCTCCGCCGGCCCGGAGGAGTGCGGCTCCGACGCCTGCCGGGGCAGCTCGGGGCGCTCTGGAGGGGACACACACACACACAACGGGGACAATGAATTACTGGTGTCCTGCTGAAAGGAGAACCCCACCACGGGTGACCCCCCTGCCCGCCCCAACTCACCGGTGGGGCTGTGGCCGGGTTTGGGGCGGGAGCCGCCCCGCGTGGGGTTTTTGAGGGGCAGCGGCGGGGGGATCTCCTCGCTGTGGGCCCGGCGGGGCGCGGGGCGGGAGGGCACCAGGATGCTCTCGTAGGTCTTGTTGGTGATGTCCATCCCCCCCACGCAGCTCCAGCGGGTCTGGGGGCAGGCGGGCGGGGGGCTGGCGGCCAGCGGGGACGTGCCCTTGAAGGAGCGCTGGAGGGGGCTCACCTGGGGGCAGGCACGTGGGTCCAGGGATGCCCCACGGCCACCAGCCCCACAAAAGGGTCTGCACTCCCCCAGCCCCCTCACTGGGGATGTGGGATCTCCGTCACAGGATGCGCTGTCCCCTCCCAGAGGTACCTTCTCCTCCAGCTCGTCCTCACTGTCGTAAGGGAACTCTGAGGGTGGCTCCCAGTCGTAGTCCACGTGGATCTGCAGGGAGAGCTTCCCTGCCTGCGCCTGCTCCAGCTGCCAGATGGACGGGACAGGTCAAGAGGCTCTCAGGATGGGGCAAGTCAGAGGGGTCTTGGCAGAGAGGGGACAGGCCCCAGCGGCCCCCCACCTCCCTGCCATCCTTCCCCAGGTGCTCTCCTCATCCCGAGCATGTCCCCCATCCCTCCACCCCACTCACCAGCTCTTCACACTCGCTGTGCTTCAGCCTCCTCGCCACGTCCAGAGCCGTCTCACCCGCCGCGTTCACTGCCCGAGGGACAAAAGGGGCACAGATCCAGGTTACAGCCTTGCCCCTCCCACCAGAGACCCCCAAACCCCCCCCATTCCCAGCCCCGTACCCGTGGTGAAGGCGGCTTTGCCCTTCAGGAGCAGCTTGAGGCAGTTGGGCTGGTTGTAGAGCGCGCTGTAGTGCAGGGCCGTGCTCCCGTCCTGCGTCACCCGGTCCAGCGTCCCCCTGCGCAGGGCCACCGGCAGGAGAGTCAAGGCCTGAGAGCACACAGGCCTCCTGCACACTCCTCCCGTGTGGGGAAGGGCAGGGGACACCGGGAGCACCCGGGGACGCACCCGTTCTGGATGATGAAGTCCACCAAGGGCAGGGAGGATCTGTCGGCGTGGCGCACGGCCATGTGCAGCGCCAGCTCACCCGCATCCTGCCAGGAGAGCGGAGAGGAGAGGTGAGCCTCAGGGTGCCCATCTCCCCCAGGATGGAGGGGAGAGCAGAGCTGGACCCAAGGATGCTCTCGTCTCCCACAGCTTGAAGGATAGAGGAAAGCTGGACCTGAGGGATGCTCGTCTTGCCAAGGGCACATCTCCACCCAAAGCCCAAGAGAAGCCCCAAGCACAGGCACCCAGAGGGGGAAAATCCATCCACGCTGCCAGGTGTGGGACTCACCTGGCCCTCGGGGCCGGCCAGGGGCTTGGCCAGGTCGTGGCCCTCAGCAAAGGCCTGGAGCAGAGCCAGGAGGTCCCGGGCACGAATGGCTTCCCAGAGGCGGTGGGGATCATCCCGGCTGCTTTTCTGGACGTAGCGACGCTCCATGTACTTGGCCACGATGTATTCCTTGCGGGCAGCCCTGGGGGAAGGGGGGCTTGGGTGGGCATGGAGAGCAGAACCCTCTGGTTCCCACCACAGACAAGGGCACTCCGAGCTCCTCCCTTCTCCTGAAGCCCTGGGATCAAGGGGACACTTCCAAAGAGGTGCAGATCCCCCACCAAAATCCAGATGATGACACGAGAATCCTCCTTTCTCACATCACTGGGCTGTCTCAGAGGTGATGGGCATGGAAGCAAGGGCAGACCACAGACCACGCACTCACATTCCTCCTTCTCCTCCTCCTCCTCCCAGCCCACCTTGAGCCCACATCCTGCACTCAACTCACATATCACTGCCAGCTGAGGGCTTGGGACAGTCCTGCGTGGGCAGCGTGGCCTCCATGATCTCGTTGAAACGGGTGTTCCCAATGCTGACAGCCAGCTACGGAGAGAGAAGGATAGGGGGAGACAAGCCCTCCTGGCCACGCTCCCCCTGCCCCAGCCAGATCCCTCCCTGGAGGGAAGGAATCCATTGGATACACCCAGGACTTTTCTAGAGCAGCATCTCCCCCAGGGATGATGCAGAGGAAATCTGGTTTAGGAGGGAGGTAAAGCCCCCTCCCCTTGCCCAAACCACCACACTGGGGAAACTGGGGCAAGTTTGCGAGCACTGGAGCAAACTGGGGATGGAGAAGGAGGAATGAACTCTGCATCCCAGAAGGTCTTCGAGCTGCAGAGGGTGATTCCCAGCGGCCACCAGAGCTCCAGGCTCAGGGGGCAGCTTACCAGCAGCTCAGAGGTGCTGAGGACATCCAGGGTGAGGGACTGGATGCGGGAATAATGCACGCCCAGCTCCCGATGGATGCCGGAGCACTCGATGCACGTCAGGATGCCCAGGTTGGTGGAGAGCCACGTGGGGTCTGTGGTGGGAGCAGCACAGGGGGCTCAGCATCACACAGGATGCTCGTACCCCCCTGGGCACCAGAGCCACGCCCGGCGTGGGGGGGACAGCCTGACGTACCCGGGGCCCCGCAGTCACAGCACTGTTTGTTCCCTGGCATGTTCTTCACCTCGCTGATGACCAGCCTGGTGAGCTCCTGGACGCCGCCGTCCGCCCCGGCGCCCGCCGCTGCCCCGCCGCCCACATCCCCCTTGAAGGCGTTGCTCAGGGCTTCGTCCTTGCTGTTCTGCAGCACTGAGACCCACCTGGGCAGGAGGGAGGAGGAGGATGGGAAAAGCAGAGCAGGATCTGGGCACCTCAAGGAGCGGGGATGGGCTGCGGCACTTACACGACGCACTCCTGCTCATCCTCCGCTTGGAAGTGATACGTCCTGTTGTCTGCAGGGAGGGGGAGAGAGGGGAAAGGGGAGAAATTGTGACTGCCCCATCCCTGGAAGTGTTCAAGGCCAGGCTGGACTGGGCTTGGAGCAACCTGGGCTAGTGGAAGGTGTCCCTGCCCATGGCAGGGCGTGGAACAAGATGGGCTTTAAGGTCCTTTCTAACCTAAACCATTCTGGGATTCTGTCATTCTATGATTCAGGGATGCCCAGGACAGCAAGGATCTGCTAAAATCTCTCCACGGGAGCTACTTAATTAAAAACTAAATCCCTGCACATCACTCTCCTATCACCTGAGCCCTGTCACAACCTCTCTTTGCCTGAGCTTTCTCTGTCTTGGAGAGGTTGGTCCCTCCTCTGTAAAGTCATCCAGGGAGGCACACAGAGCCAGGTTAAAAGGGTTTCAGAGGGAAAACCCACTCCAAACAGGGAGAGCTCCCACCACAGCCTCTGCCTCAGGGTCAAACACGCCCCCCCAGCCATGGCACCCTGCCCTGGGCACTCACGTGTCACCAGGTCGAAGCATTTCTTCTCCTCGGCGTGGGGCCGCACCTGGCAGGTGAGGAGGTTCAGCTTGACAGGGGGACGGTTAATCTGAAAGGTGAGAGGATGGAGAGGGGTTAAAGGACTGGGAGAGGGTGGGATGGGCATCACTGTCTCCGACTGTAGGGGGACAACCACCAGCACAGACGGTTCCTCTTGGGATAACCAGGCGAGTTAGACCCTGCCTGACCTTTTGCAGGAGAACAGGGTCCCTCTCCAGGAGAACAGGGCTCTGAGATGTCCCTGGCCCGTTTCCTCTGTCCCTGCTGCAGTTTCCAGCTTCCAACACCAGGGGGAAGAACCTCCCTCCCAACCCACCCCAGCCCCTTTGGGCTTGTCTGGACTCATCGCCTAACTCGCTGCCCCAACCAACCCCCCCTTTCCCTCCCACGGACCCCTATCAGACATGGGGGATGCCCTTTAGACTGTCCAGCCCCATCTTGTGCTAAATTCTAAGCCAGGCAGATTTGAGACCAGTCTGGGCAAAACTAGACCTGAAAGAAAGGGATCTGAAATCCAATGGCCAACAGGACACCAAGGCTCCAAGGGTGCACAAAGAAGGGTCAGGGCTGCAGCCCCCGCCCTGCTCCTCACCGTGCTGTGGGAAATGGTCAGGCAGCCATATTTCACACCACACTTCCTCTTCTGCCACACTTTGCGGATCCTGAGGAGGAGGAAGAGGAAGAGTGAGGATTTCACAGCCCCGATCGCCCACACCCGCATCCCAAACCTCCCACGGCAGCCCTCGGCACCATCCTGTGGGGCTGTGCTTCCTGTAAGTCACAGAGCAGAGTGCCATGCTGAGCTATGGGATCCCACCCCTGGGGCCTCCAATGAGCCTCAACAACACCGGGATGGAGTGGGAGCGCTCTGGGATAACATTCATCCTCACCCATCGCTCTTCTTGTACAGGAATCCCGACTTCTCCGTCCCGTACTGCTTGTTCCCTTGGTGCTGGTGGATGCTGTAGCCACTGCCAGAGTTCTTCCTGCTCAGGTTTTCCTGGAAGAAAAAGGCAGTTAGAAAGCCAAGTGAGAGGTGCAGGGGTGGCTGCTCCAAGTGGCCTCATCCTTATGGGGGTGCAGTGCCCAGCAGGATGCCAGAGACCCCCCCTGCCTTCCCAGCATCCAAACATCTCTCAGGTCTCCTGCTCTGCCCTCCCACGGATGTCTCCTTGGCTCCCTAGCTTCTCCCCACCCCCAGGCTAACCCCAGGGTACCCAGCACCCTCCCAATGCTCCTTCCCAGCCCATCCCGGGGGTCTCACCTCCTTGTTTTCCAGCTGCAGGATGCTGCGGAGGGAATCGCGGGTCTGCGTCAGCTGCTTCACCTCCTCCTCCTGCGCCTGGTGGAGCTGCAAAGGGAGGAGCTGCCACCACTGCTGTGCTGAGCAGGGGCATTCTCAGGGGCTGGCACGGGGACAGGGCGGGGTTGGCACCCCATGGGACACGTCGGGACGGGTGGCAGCGTGGGGGGACTCACCGCGTGCAGGGACACAGCCAGCTTCTCAATGAAGGGGTAGAGGTTCTGGGCAGCCTTCCAGCCGTCTTGGAAGAAACTGGGCGTTTGTTGAGGGTGATTAAGATGCAGACGGGGAGGATGGAGGAAAAAAAGAGGAGCTTTTTGGGGTTTTTTTAGAGGAAACGTGGCAGGAGATCACTGCAAGCCCCTGCCTGGGAAGCTGCCCTTGCTTTGTGGTTCCCCGGCTGCTGGGAGATGTGGAGAGAGCCCACCAAAGGCCTTGGGATCTGGATACCCCACATATTTGGGGTGTTTGGCCGCTTGGTCACTCCCAGTTCATCTCACTGGGAAGCAGCTCTGCTGGAGGCCACATCCTGGGGGTCTCTGGGTCACAGCCCCAGCCAAGGACATGCCTTTAACCAGCAGGACTGTCCCCCCCTGCCTCAGTTTCCCCACTCGAGAGCTGTAGGAGATGATGACACCCCCTCCAGCCTCATGGAGCAATGGGAAGGGTGAGGGGATGTTCATCCTTGCTCCAAACACCCTCCTTACGACCCCCACAGCTGATGCTGGAGCCGCTCAGCTGAACTCATCCCTGGAAATCTAATCCAGAAACCAAATCATCTGATACATCCCGAGCCAACCCCCTTCCCCCAGCCCCATGGACACGTTTACAGCTCCTCAAGCCAACACAAAGCACATTTCAACTCCCCAACACCTCCATCAACAGCTTTATGTAGCTGGGTGGGAGAGGCAGCCCCCAGACCCTCGTGGGACCTCCCAAGGGTGACAACAATCCCACCTTTATCCAGGTGGCACCTACTTGTGCTGAGCATGGAAAAACTTGATGAGGCTCTGCAGGAAATCTGGTCCCTGTTTCATCTGAGACTCGCTGGCTTTCAGCAGGTACTGGAGGAGGAGAAGACACCCCGTTAGGTGACGGAGACAAGGACCAGCTGAAAATATTCCCAGAGGAAAGAGCAAGAGCCTGCCCAGCCCTGGCTTCCCTTCCCGACGCGGGGAGGAGGGTTAAAACACTGGCTGGGCTTCAAGGAGGGAGTCATGGTGTTGGATTTGAAGGCAGCTCACTGGGGACCACCCTCAAAAAACCTGGCTCTGGAAGTCCTCCAAGACCTGGAAAGTTCAAGGACTGAGGCCTCCTGGGTTTCGAGCCAAGCACGCTTCTCCTGCTGCTCGTTACTTCTGGAGTTAATAAATAACCAAAGCTCAAGGCAGCTCGTGAAGGGGAAAGAGAAAAAAAAGAAAAAAAAAAAAGCCCAAATGTTTTTTAAGATATGACCCTTTTATTCCCCAAAAAATCAGATTCCAAGCAGCGAGCACCTGCAGCACACCAGCCCTGGAGGTCTGCCGAGGTGTCCCGTGGGGTGGGGAATGTCAGCTTTGTGCATCAAACCCATCCATCAGCTGCAGGCAGGGAAGGAAAGACCCAGAGTCTCGCTCACCCTGAGCAAAACGAGGAGGGGAAGAGATTTTCCCCCTGCGAGCTCCTCTCCAGCTGCTGGAATGGTTTTGAGCAGGGAGGCGAGGGGAGGGGAAGGCAGCCCTGAGCTCCAGGGGCTTTCCAGGGTGGAATAGAGCCTCTGGAATGCAGTCTCCCGGTGCCCTGGGCACTCTGAACACCCTGAGGGGTCACTGGGCTGCCGAGGGTTGTTAAAGTGCCCCGTGCAAGCTGGAGATGCTGAGTCAGTGCCACAGCACTGCACTTCCTGAACCAAGTCCCACTCGGGGAAGGCCACACGTGCCCAGCTCCCATGAGATGTCCCTGCCCTGCCACCCACGCCCTGGGGTGCACGGGGATGCTCCCAGCACCCCTGGATCCAGATCCAGCTGCGCTCACAGCCCTGAGGGTGCAAGACGGCCCACAACGGGGAGACACAACCACCCCACGGGGTGGAACACAACCACGTTCCCACCCCAGGAAGCAGCAAAACCCACTTCCCTACAAACCCACGTGCATCACATGCCACTCAAACCCCCCCAGAAGAGCTCGCAGGGCCAGCAGCAGCTCTCACGTGCACGTGCCCCGCTCACACGCAGCCGCCGTGCCCGGCCCCAGCTCCCGCCTCTCCATGTGCTGTTATTTATCCCACAGTGGAGCTATTCAAGGGAGTGACTCATCTGGCCCTGTCCCAGCTCCCCACACCCTCTGCCCTTTGCTGGGAGGGGCACAGGGCAGCACCGGGCCCTGGTCCTGGGGAACGTGGGAGAGCCCTGGAACAACCCAGTGGGGACTTGTTCCCTGCTCTGTGTCACCTTGAAGAGCTTTGTGGGGCTGCCGAGTGTCTGGAGCCAGGACACCTGGGCTCCTCCTCGCTGTGGGGGTCCAAAACCGTGTCTCCATCCCTCACCTATTCCCATCTCACCTCCTGAGCATGGACTGCCAGGACCCAGGACTGGCAGGATCTGGGACAGCCAGAGGGAGCTGGGGAGACTCGTGAGCCCCCCCTAACCAAAACCAGGAGCAGTTTTGAGGATAGGGCAAAACCACAAAGCCAAGCTCAGGGATCTTAGCCAAAAAGCTCACTTTTTGCCCCAAATGCCACCCAATGAAGGGGTAGGAGCAGGGCTGGGAGGACACGGGTGGGACCACTGCAGAGAAGGATCACCCTCATGGGGCACCACGGGTGCTGCTTGAAGCTGCATCCCACAGGGACCCCAATCTGGGGATGGGATGAGGATCCCTGAGCCAGGACCAGGCAGGGATGGGATGGGCACAGCCAGGGGTCTCACACAGCACCCACATGGGGCTGTTTTGGTGGTGGGGACAGGGACAGGCTCCCATGTCCCCACAGAGGTGAAGTAGCATGGTCACCCTGGAGATGAACAACCCCTGTATCCCCCAGGACAGCCCCTACCTCGCACATGTGGAGCTGGAAGAGCCGGCGCTCCCTCTGCATGTCCTCGGCCACCTCGGCGGCCGCCGGCTCGGCCGGGATGACCCCGGCCAGGCGGGATCGCTCCTTCTCCTTCTCCATCTTCCCCCTGTGGAGTGGGATGGCAGTGGGTTGGGGACATCCCTGCTCTGAGGGAGGTTACAGTGGGAATGGCATCAGGAGATTCATCTCCAGCCCCTCTCTGTGCCCTTTCCCCTTTGGAAAAGGCTGGACCAGAGCCTTCCCAGTGGCAAACTGGCACCACTGGTGCCCAGCTCCAGCCCAGGGACAAAACACCTTTGTGCAGAGCAGGATTTAGGTGGATTTTGCTGGAGGCAGCGTGTTCCTTACACTTTGGTCTCATAATCCTTCCAGGCCTTTTCAATCTGCTTCTTGGAGTCCTGTGGCAAAGGAGGGGGGGGGGAAGGTCAGGGAAGGTGACAGAGCTGGTGGCACTGAAGTGGCCAAAGGCTTTGCTCTGCATTACTGCACCCCTTGGGGACAAGGGATGTCCCCAGTGAGTCTTCACCCCTCACTCCCATCACTCCCAACCCTCACTGCTCCCTTCCAGCCCCTGGTACTTGCTCCTTCCTTCTGGCCACGAGCTGAGCCCATACCAGGGGTCTCACCCACTGCAGCATGTCCCCAGATGGGTGACCCTGGGGACAGGGCTGGGGAGGACTCACCAGGCGGCCATCCCTCAGCTGCCCCTTCAGCAGGCTGTCCAGGGGGAAGGACACGATGTTGTTCAGGTTCTGCACCTGCAAAAGGCAGAGATGGGGTTACCCCACAGTGGGGGAGGTCGGGGAGCTGGAGCCCCAGGTCCTTCCCGGTGCCAGGCACCTCCCTCCAGCTCCATCACTGCCCTGGGAAGGGTTAAAGAGGCTGGAAGCAGGGCTGGATGCAGGATCCAGGCACGGGGCAGGCTGGGGCTTGTTGGAGCTGGCTGCAAGATGTCTGACGCAGGGCCCTTCCCACAAACCACATCAGCACCGCGGCTGCCAAAACCAAAACTGTTCCCCCTCCATCGACACCTCGTCCCTGTCCCCGTCCCTGTCCCCACACCCAGTAATGCCACCAGCCCCTCCACAGCCCCACGATGCAAAGAGCACCCCCGATATCAAAGGAGCTTCCCAAAATGTCCCCCTTTCCCAGGGTTTGGGGACAGCAGAGCAGCCACCACCATCCCCAGCAGTGCCGTGCAGGGGGTCCGTGGTGGGGACACAGGAGCTCACTCCAGAGATTCCAGAGCCCTGGAATCCTTCTGTGCATCCCATTTTAAAAGCTGTGAGAGCAGATCCAGCACCCAGGAGACCTCCCCACTGCAGCCAGATTGTTTTTTAAAGGGTTTTGGTCCTCTGCAGCACCTGGGGAGAAACCCAGCCCTGGGACACAGGACTGGCCCTAAATGAGGGGTAATGGGGCAGCCCAGTTCTTACAGCTCCAGGGGAGGGGAAACACAGCTTTTGGGATCTGATTGAGGGTCCTGGGACAGAACTGAGCTCGGCAGCACGTAGGGCAGGAGGTGGGGTCCCCCAAAACTGGTCTGACTCCTCCACCAGGACAGTTCTGCAGAGCCCCACTGGAGCATGGGGGGTCTGGGTGGGCTGGGACAGGCGGGATGGGGAAGGGGAGGAGCAGGGAGGCCCAGATTGGGGTAACTGGGAGAGAAGACGCCAAAAATCTGAGATTCTTGCTGGGGGAAGGGCAGCAGAAATCAATCTCCTCCTTAAGCAGAGCGAGGGGCCAAAAAACACCCCTCAGAGAGGGGGATTTGAAAGGGAACGGAGAGGGGGCCACGTGGGGCTTTGCTGCTGGGTGTGCACGGACCCAGCTCCGTTCAGGAACTGCGTTTTCCAGCGGAGCCATTCCCGAGGTGGGGAAGGCGCCGGCGGCTCCGCTCACAGCCGTCTCTGCCCGCTCCCCACGGCCCCGCTGCACGGCCCAGCGTGGCTTTGATTTACTCTTGGCAAGCGAGATCAGAGATGCAATTGATGTGAGGGGAAAAAAAAAAAACAAAAAACAACAAAACAGAAAGAGAGAAAAAAGGGGAAAAAAACGAAAATAGCAGCCCCAGCTGCCCATCGGATCCCAGGGTCAGCGGCCCTGGGGAGCTGGGAATGAGCTGTAAATCCAGTAATGAGGGCATCAGATGGCCTGGGAGCACTGGGAACGCGCCCCCCAGCCCCAGGATGGGAGGTGGGGATTGCTGCACGAATCTGGGAGGAAGGGGGGTGCACTGGGGTGGGGTGGGGGGTCCAAATCCAGATGGGTTTGGGACAGCTCACCAGGTTCTTGAAGAGCGCGGTGACCTCGCGGGTGAACACGGCCAGGTTGAGGAAACCAGTGGAGAGCTCGTGGTTGTTCTGGGAGAGGTGGTTGTTGCCAAAGTTCTCCAGGGCCTCGCTGTACTGCTCCTCGTTCTCCACATGGGCTGCAGGGGGAGACACCAGAGAGGGATGTGGGGTGGCCCTGCAGCACCCCGACACATCGTGGTCACACCAGCACCCAGCACCCATCTCCCCTTCACTCCACAGCAGAGTTGGGCTGGTCCTGCTGCAGGACAGCAGTGGTGTGCCCCAAACAACCTTCCTAAGGTTCTCAGTTTCCCTTTTTATATTGACTTAAGGCAATTTTTGGCACCCTAGCATGCAGCCATGCCACTTTTCTCTGGCCAGCACCCATGGCCACCCCACTGATGGCGTGATCAGTGTTGGTGGAGAACGGGACTATCCCAGCACCCCCCAGCCCCACGGTCCAGAGATGCCCTCCTGAAGCCCAACTCACTGAGCCCGGAGATGTGAATGGCTTTCACATATTTCCTGATCCTCTGGAGCACGGCTTGGTCCCCATCCAGGCTCTGTGAAAGCAAAGGGAGAAAACAAACAGAGCTCGTTACTGAGCTCTCCCAGCCCAGCTGGCCCTTGGAAAGGGCTGCAGCTCTGCCATGCAGATGTGTGGGGCAGGATCCAAGCTCCCAGGGCTGGGAAAGGAGCTGGAGGCATCCTGGGGATGCTGGAGCCACAGCATCCAGCTGGTCCCTGCGGCTTTACTGCCAGGCAGGGCTTTGGCTGCTCCTGGAGAGGAGGGTTTGAGCAAGACGGTAGCAGGGGGTGAGAGGCTTCTTGGATCCCAGCAGCTTCCAGCAGCCATGGAAAATGCCTCCCTGGCTCTTGCAGGGGCTGTTTCAACCAACAAGGAGGAGGTGAAGCATCACATCAGCCCACCCCCAGAGCTCAGGACCAGGCACAGCACAAGCCCAGCTTCCCACAGAGCCAAAACCAGGATTCACCTCCTGCTGACAGGGACCTAAATCCCATAAACCCCCGTGCCAGTTGTGTGTGCTAAACCACAACAACCCCACAACCAGGGATGTGGCTTTCCACATCCCCCCCTGCCCTGAGCTCAGGCAGGGTCTTGCCTGTCGCTCCCAGCACCGTGAGCCTCCCTGCAGCCCCATCAGCCACATCCTGCACTGGTTTGGAGCCCTCCCCATCCCCAACCTGGTGCCCCCATCCTTCCCTACCTGGACAGCCCCCGTTTGCACCCAGAGCACCACGGCAAACTCAACCCCAGCCCAACCCCAGGCCAAGGGGCTGCAGCATCACAGCCAAACACAGCAACAGGAAAGGGTTAAGGGTGGCTTGGCTGCAGGTACCAGAGCCATGATAACAGGCTGGAAATATTTAGAGGGTGTGAACAGCAAGAAGGGCGAGGGATGAAACCGCGGAGGAATTACAATAAAGAGGCTCTCTCTCTCTCTCTCTCTCTGCTCTGAGCTCTGCCGAAGGTTTTGGGGCTGATGTCAAGGCTGATTTCCTGACAGCAGGGTCAGCCTGGCTCCAGCCCCGCTCTCCCAGGCCCTCCTCGTTGGATGGGATGCTGTGGATGAGCTTTGGCCAGGATGAGCCGGCTGGGATGGAATTGGGGCTGAGGTGGGAGCCAAACCCCCCACCCAGAGGGGTCCTGCAATGCATCTACAATGGGGAGGATGTTGGGGAGCACCAAAGCCCCCCATGGCCCCTCTCTGCACCAAATCCAGGCACACCAAGCCCTCCAGAGCAGAGGGATTCTCTGCCTCAGGGGGGAAGCCAGGGCTGGACGCCTGGATGCTCCAGGGTTCCAAACGTGGCATAGTCACAAGAAGGGGAAACTGAGGCAGCATGAGATGCTCTGGATGCATCACTGGGAAAATGGGGGAAGAAACTGCTCTGAGTGTCCAGGATGGGGCAGCTCATCCTGGTGCCAGCTCACGGCTGCAGGAGGCTGAATATGGGGCTGGTATGGAGCAGGGACAATCCAGGGAAGGACACAAGGCTTTTGGGAAGGGTCCACGAGTTCACCAGTGGAGACAGGGCAGAAGAGCCCGGCACTGGGGGAGCAAATGCAGAGGAAATCACTTCATGTTGCTGGCCCAGCTTGGGCAGCACTGGCATCCCTGATGTGCCGGGTTGGCTGCTGGGAACACGGGCCTTGGCTGCACAGGGACAGCCCTCTGGAGCGGGGGCAGAGATGTCTGGAGCCCCCCACAACACCCATCACCCCTTGGCTTCAGGTCACGGGGCAGCTGAGGACAGTGGGGCCTTCCTCCTGTGGGCTGGAGGAAGGGCTGAGTCCCCGGGCTCCAGGGATTGGAGGCTCAATGGGGGCCATTCTTCTGCATCCCCCCCCCGGCACTGGCTCGTGCCGCCCGGCGAAGGAGCTGCCGCGGGTGCCAGGGCCGGGGTGACAAACTGCCAGGCTGGGAGCAGGATGTGGGGCTGCCCTGGGGGACAGGGGGAGCTGGGAGCTCATTTGCCAGCTCTGCCACTGGGTGCACCAGCAGCCTCTGCCATGTCACCCTGGCCTGGCCTGGAGGTGCCCAGTCCCCTCTGACACACCCCCCCAAACTCGGGGCTGATTATCCCCCTTGCCTGATGCTGTCGCCCCATCAGGGTTCTGAGGGTGGGGTGGAGCTGGTTTGGTTGGATTTCCCTCTTCCCCTCGTGCTGGGACACTGAGGATGCCAAAGGCCTGGCAGGAGTTTGGTCCCCTCCCTGCAGCCTCCAGTGGGACGGGGGGCTCAGCCCCATGCCCCCCACGGCACATGACACCAGTCACGATTCACGGCTCTCTCATGCTCACTGGAGCTTCACTAAGCCAACCCCACAGAGACCCCCTGCCATTCCTGGGGGATGCCTCTCCCCCCATCCCTGTCCCCTTTACCCACAGCCTTTCTGAGCAGCCAAACAAAATTCCTGCTGCTCCCTCCTGGCTGGAGCTGCCTCCCCCTTCCCAGCTGGGAAGAAGATCCATGGTAGGAGATCCATGGCAGTGACCAGTGTGTACTGGTGGAGACCAGGATGCTCCATGGTGTGTCCTCAGATTTCCAGCCCCAGGACACCCATCCCGCTGCCTCCAGAGATCCCAAAGCCCCAGCACCTGGGGCCCCCCTGCTCCCCGCCAGCCCTGGCTCTCCTTCAAAGCCATTCCTTCGCTAAGAGGAGTTGGCAAAAGCCACAGGACCAGCTGGAAACCGCCTTTATTCCAGGCGGGAGAAGGGGGACGAAGGCACCCCCCGCCACCTCCGCCCTTCCCACAAATGCTGCCGGGGATTTTGGGGGGAGGCTAAAAATATTCCCCTGGCTTTCATCTCAGGGGAGCCCCCCCGAGTCCCATCGGAGCTGACTCCAGCAGAGGAACTCGACAGTGGCTGATGCTCTGGGGGGGCTGGGGGGCCTCCCCCCTGGCCCCTGGGAGGAGGGGATGTGCCCTGGGCCCGGGAGAAAAAAAGGGATGCCCCTTATCCCAGGAGAGATGCCCTTCCCATCCCCTCGGACTGGGGGATGCTCTGGCCCCAGGGATGCAGGGGAACGCCCTGGCTCCGGGGCGATGGGGGGATGTCCCGGGCCCGGGGGGCACGTGGAGCTTTAAAAGAGGCTTTAAAGAAGCCTTTTGCCCATTTCTACAAGCTTTGCCTCCCAAAAAACGCACGCTGGGGCAGCTGGACAATGCAAACAAGCTCCCTACCCGAGGGACCCAAAGCACCGGCCTGAGGGTGTCCAGCGCGGTGTCGGGGTGAAGGGGGGGAACCCCAAAAAAACCCAGAAACCCCAGGGAGCAGCAAGCATCAAGGGAGCAGCACCTACGGGTGCCGGGGGTGTTCCCAGGTGGGGTGCTCAGCCCGACCACTCCCCGCGAGTCCCCCCGGCCCCGCTCACCTCCTCCAGAGCCCCCACCGCCCCCCGGCACTTCTGCATCTTGGAGGCGAAGGCGGCGGCCGGGGAGCTCAGATCCTCGCCGGTCACGGCCAAGAACTCGGCCACGCTGAGCTGCTCGGGCATGGTGCGAGTGGGGGGATACCGCGCGGGGGGGGGGGGGGGGGGCCACCGCGGCGGGGGGCCCCCGGGGGGGGGGGG
>JAYRBT010000064.1:6177875-6192176 GCA_036023395.1 Myiotriccus ornatus
CACCTTCCCCAGGCACCCAGGACCCACCTCACCCCGACATCCACCTTCCCCAGGCACCCAGGACCCACCTCACCCCGACATCCACCTTCCCCAGGCACCCAGGACCCACCTCACCCCGGCTCGGCAGGAGATGGAGACACAGTGAAGGATGGCTTGGGATTAAACCCCGTCCCTCCAGGGCAGTGGTTTAACCGGAGGCTGCCCCCACCCTGCCCTTCCTGAGACCCCGAGCAGAGGACGATTCCCAAAGCCCTCGGTTCTTCGTCTCGCCGGAGGGGACCTCTGAACCCACTGTCCCCTCACTTATCCCACCCCTCACAGGCCCAAGGAGCTGGATTTTGGTGTCCCATTCCTGATTATTTGCTCTTCCCGGAGGAACACCCAGGACACCCCGGGAGAGGCGCTGAGGCTGAACAGACACCGAGCCCACGGTTTTGGGGTGCCCAGCCTAATTTGGAGGGGATCCAGCATCTGCCGAGCTCCCGCGACAACTCTGAGCAGAGCAGGGCTCTGGCAGACACAGGGTTAAGAGGCTGCAGGCCAGGCAGGGCGGGAGCAGAAGGGATTTGGGGGTTCCCCATGAGTAAGAGCCCCCCGACCTTTTCTTCCTCCGGGGTCCCTCCGGGCGCGGGGCCGGGGCGGTCCCTTGGGTGGGGTGGCCCTGCCACCTCCTGGCCGGTCCGGGGACTGCGGGGAGGCGGCCGCACACCCCGGGGACAGCCCTCGAGCTCCTGCGGGACACGCAGCCCCACGGGGATGGGGACGTGGGGACAGGGTCGTGCCTACAGCACTGTGTGCCACTCGCTTGGCTTACCTGGCCCGGGGCTCTCCTCCTCGTCTTCCTCCTTCTCACCAGATGAACTACGTGCCACAAGCTCAGGTATCACCAGACATCAGGTACCACCATCCCCTGGTACCACTGATCACTGTGACACCTCCACATCCCCAGGACAGGCAGCACGCTGGGGAAGGACCCTCCATGGGCACGGCTCCCCCAGGATCTTGCTCTGCAGACCCCAAACCTGCCCTGAAATTGGGGTGCACGAGCCCATCCAGCCCCAGTATCCGTAGGGACCTGACCCCCATCCCTGGGGCTTTTCCCATGCTCCTGGTTTAAGGGGCTCGAGCTCAGGCGAAGGCTCATCCCAGCTGGATTTGGGCTGGAAATCACCGATCGGAGCAGGTCAGACTTGTTTTCATGGCTTCATCTCAACCCCCTTCTCCACCAGTGCCTTCAGAGCAGACTGGCCAGCTACAAAGCCCCAAAACAGGCTTTTTTATGCTTGAAAACAGGAACAAAACCAGCCCAACGCCTCCCTCCTCCCAAATGTGTCCGGCGTTTTGCTGCTTAGAGAAAAACAGCCCCTTCTAAACTCCAAAATTTCATTTTATTTCAACCCCTCCTGGGCAGAAAACATCAAGTGCCACAAGTTTTTCCAAGCCAAAACACACTCTCACCCACACCACCTCCAAGCCAAACTGCAGGAGCACCAACAACCCAAGGAAGAACAACTTAAATACACCCACTGACAAATCCAACACCCCCCAGACCCCCCACCAGCCCCACACCAAAGGGAGGGCCCAGATAAATACAGTGCAATAATTATGGATATTTTTGCAATTAAAAGCCCTGTGTCCAAGGGCTTGTCCCATGCTGCTTCCCAAGCCCCTCTCTGCAGCCCATCACCTCCTCCCAGTACACTCCAGTTTCGATACTCCCAGCACCAGTAGCTCCAAGAGGCTGGTGGGAGCTTGTAAGGACTGGGGGAGAAGGGCTGCAGCCCCCCCAGGGAATATGGCTCAGTGTCCTGGCCAGGGATTTGCTGGAGCCTTGTGAGCTTCATCCTCTCATCACCCAAAGGTGACTTCAGCTTTGCTGCCTGGACGGTTTTTTTAAGGATATTCCAGCCGTGGTGGGGGGAAACGCCGCTGGAAACAACCTGTCATGACCCTGAAGAACCAGCTTAACTGGGGAGCAACTGGAAAACATGACACAGCCCATTCTGGGCAGGGATTTCTCTGCCCCCCCACCCAGGGGTGCCCCAAACTTACCTGGGGCAACCCCAGTCCACCAGCACCTCCAGGGTAGTGGGGGGAGACTATGGTGGGGAGCATCAGCACTGGCACCCCACAGCTTTTTGGGAGGACACGGGGATGGTACCTGGATGGACCTCTGGGGCAATCACAGCCCCAGGTGATCACCAGCCCAGCAGAGTGAGGAGAGTCCACACAGGGTGGGCGACACAAGCCCCACACCAGCACACTCAGAAAACCCGGCGCTCCCCAACAACCCCCACTCTCCCCAGCCACCCTGCAGAGACCCCACGTGCTCAGGACACAAGTGACCAGCTGGGACGAAGGCAGTGGGGCCTGGGGGGACACTCAGGGCTTCAGCAGGTCCCCCAGGTCATAGGCCTCGAAGAGGTCAGTGACACCCTCGCCCTCGAGCCCCCAGAGATAATCGTCCTGTTCCAGGGGGGGCGAGAAGGCGACGAAGGGTCCCAAGTCCAGGTGGGAGGGGGTGCAGGGCAGTTGGTCCTCTGTCTGCTGCAGGAGGTGGGCAGGAGAGCCCAGGAGCCCGGGCTCCACCTCCAGCAGCGAGCTGGGCCCCCCCAGGATGGTGAGAGGCACAGATGAGGGCGAGGAGGGGGTTCCTGTGCCCCCCCAGCCCTGGGGGGTGGCGTGGGGCAGCTGTGGGGTGGCTCTGGAGCTGTTTGGTGGGGAAAGGGGGATGGGGTGGTCCCGTGGGGAGACAGCAGCGTAGGGGACGGGGTGGTCCTTGGTGGGGCTCTCCTCCGTGATCTCCTCTGGGCAGAGGTACACCTCGATGGGGCCATTGGTGCTCTTCAGGTGCAGCTGGAAGGTGTCCTGGAGGGGCAGAGCAAGGCTCAGGGGGGCACCCAGAAGGTGTTCCATATCCCACCCCACAGCCCCCAACCCATGAGGGATCCTCACAGGGCATTGCAGCCCCTAAAGGACCAGCTCAGGGTCAAACAGCCCCACGGGCACACCGCAAAACCACCCAGGATCAGGCTGGGCTGGTTCCCCAGAGGAACCCAGAGAGGATGGTGTGGATCCAGCAGCTCCCACACTCCAGCCCCACACACACACACCTCGCTGAAGTCTGGCACCTCCAGCTGCGTCTCTGGGGGAGCCTTCACAGCAATCACTGTCTGCTCCTGGAAGCTGCTGATGGCACGGAGGTCCTGGTAGGTGACATATGCCAGCGTGGGCAGGGACGAGGTATAGGAAAAAGAGGGGCTGCAAGCAGGACATCAACCCCCCCCATCCCTCCAAACATTCCCCCCAAGCCCAGGGGAATCCAACTGGAGAAGAGGCTCAGAGGGTTCCCCAAGCCCCTGCCCTCCCTCCCTCCCTGCCTCCCGTCTCCCCCAGCAAGGATATCTCTGGTTGGCCTCGTCTTCCACCAGCTGCCGGAGCTGCAGGGCACAGTCCTGCACGAGCTGCTCCAGCGTCCTCTCTGTCCTGGCCAGCTCCGCCAGCTCCCCCCGCAGCACCTGCTGCCTCGCCGTCACCGCCGCGTCCTCGAAGATCCCGGTGCCCCTGCCAGCAGGGACAGCACCCGGGTGACACCACAGCACGCCCCACACATCCCCGAGCCACCCACCCTGCCCCGTCCCCACGGCCTGTTTCCAGCCCACCCCCGCCCCCCCAGCATCACCTACATCCACTGGATGTGGTTCTTGGACTTCTTGCGGATGAGCTGGATGCCCTCCAGCACGTTGGTGATGTCGTAGATGCGGCGCTTCTGCACCTCCAGCACCTCAGCCGCCCGGTTCAGGTCCACGACGCCGTCGGGGGACTCGTTCAGCAGGCGGATGAATTTTTTGGTGAGCAGCCCCAGGGAGGTGTCGTAGCGGGTCTTCTCCCCGGGAGACTTGGGGGCTGTGGGGGAAACAGGAGACAACCCCCCCCCGTCCTCTCCTTAGTTTGGGATGTGGGATGGGGGTGACACAGGGCTGGACACAAGAGGCTCCCCCTTGTCCTCTCCTCATGGAGATGATGGAGGTGACATTGGGTGGTGCTAGAAGGAACATGGTTCTAAGAGGGAAGAGAAGTGGGGTGTGTTCCTCTCCCAGCTGCTCCCCCGTCCCGCCTCACCCAGCACCACTTACTCCTGGGGCTGGGGACCTGCGCCAGCGTCCGGCCCTTCCCCTTGGGAGTGCGAAATTCGGGGCCCTCCAGGTCCAGCTTCCTCTTGGCCTGGAGCAGGAGAGAAAACTCAGCATTGGGGCTGAGCCAGACACCCCTGTGAGCCCCCCAGAGCCTCCCCGGGGTCATCAACAGAGCCCTGGGTGCCACATCCTGTGGTGGGAGGTGTCGGCAAGAGGCTCATCCAGTTCCAAATCCCTTTTGGGAAGGGGCACAGCAGCACCCAGGGGCCACCAGCAGAACTGGGATGGGAGGGGATGGGGGGTCCCATCCACCCTCCGTGGCTTCCTGCCCGCTCCAGAGCTCCTCAGGAACCCACTGGGATTTCCCCTCACCCCCAGCTCCTGGCAGAGCTCCACGGGGCTGAGCCCTGGGAACGCGGAGGCTCCGGAGCCGGATCCTCGCCCTCCCACCCTGCCAGCTGGGTTTCACCCCCCCTCTCCTCCCGCCCCGGTCACGGCTGAGGCAGCTGAGGACACCCAGCTGCCACCAGCACACCTGGGACCAGCCAGGCTCAGCCCCCACGGGGCCTGCGGGTGCCCCAGGCACGTGCACCCAGCTGGAGGGAAACTGGGGCAAGCTGGGAGGGCACTGGGTCCTGGGAGGGGACACACACACACATCCCCACACACGTGTCCCCTCGCCAGCGCAAGCAGCTCCTTGAAATGGCCCCCTAGGGCCCCCCCAGCAGCACTTGGGGAGAAGGGAAAAGGGGGAGGGGGGTGCAGCAGAGCAGACACAGAGGGGAGCTGGAGGATGTCACTCAACCACTCCCAACCCAAACAAATTCCCAGGGATACCCTCACACCCCCCAGTGTGCACTGGGGGATTTCGGGGGGACACATAAGCTCAGCAGCAGACAGCAGCCCCCCAGCCCCAACTCAACCCCCCCAGTACCTGCTCCCAGGCCAGGCTGTCCCACAGGATCCCCCCAGTCCCATCCCATCCCCTCCCAGTACCTGCTCCCAGGCCGGGCTGTCCCACAGGGTCCCTCCCAGCACGTCCCTCATGGCTCCCAGGTCCCAGTGCCGGCTGGGTGCCGCTCCGACAGCAGCTCCCTGGGGAGCACACCCCACTTTGTGGGGAAGGGTTGGGCACCTCGGCGTGTTCCCACCCGAGGGGGCCGGCGGGAGAGGCGCCCGGGGGCTGTTTTCCGCCCCCCCAGGGAGCCAGGCAGGTCCCGAGCTCCTGTGGGAATCTGTTCCCTCCCACCCTTTCCCGAGCAGGTTTTTCCCAGCGAGAACGCGCCTCCATCGCCGGCCCCCTGCCCCCGGATCCGCCCCGGAGCCTCCGGCACCCCAACGGTTAACACCGAGTGCATGGGAAACACCTGCCCCGGATCAGACCCCATCCATCTGCCAGCACGGGGGGGAGGCATCACCCTGACCCCCCCACCCTTTCTGCTGGCACCCCTTTGCTCCTCCAGCACCGATGGCCGTGGCCGATGTGTGCTCCCCTCGCTGCTGGGGGGGGCTCAGCTGCACCCCACATGCCCCAGCCGTGGGGAAACCGAGGCAGGGAGAGCCCCACGGTGTTCCCAGGCACCTCCAACCTCCTCCTCCCCTTGTGCAGGAGGGGAGAAAGAGAGACCCCTGCCCCTCAGTGTGCAGTTCGGGGGGGGTGGGGGCGGCAGGAGCAGGACCCTGAGTGTCCCAGCAAGGGACAATGGACAAGGGGGTCCCTCCTGTGCCCCAGCTGCCACCCCCCCCTCCCCAGCCGGGCAGGATTAGGCACACGACAGCTGAGCGGGGCACAGCGAGGGGCTCCCAGCACCGGGAGGGTGGGGGGGGATGAACCAGAGCAGGTGGGGGGGGGGGAGCAGGGACCAAACCCAGCAAGGCCCCCACGATGCCATTCACCCAGTATGACATCCCAGGATATGGGGACACCCTGATAGGATGGCGGGGTGGGAAATGACACTCGACTCCCAAATTTGGGGGGGTGTAAAGAAGCGGGGGGGGGGGGGGCGCAGGCTGGGCCCCCTGCCAGCTCTGCCTGCCAAGCAGCCCTCGGCCCAGCCCTGGCGCCAGGGGCTACACCCGGCGCCCAGCCCAAGCATCAGAGCATCCCTCAGCCCCGGGGGGCTCCTCCTGCCAACCTTCCCTTTCAACAGCACCCTCTGCCTTCCCCGGGCTTGCCCGGGCCCTGCCCGGCCCTTTATGGGGCTCTCCCCTTCCCGTCCCCTCCCCTTTTCCAGCCCCGCCGCCCCCACGGGGGCGTGGGAACGCAGCACCCGGAGCTGCCGCGGGGCCACGGGGCACCTCGGGATCAGGATGCTGCTCATGGCACGGGGTTGCTGTGTCAGAACCTCCACCAGGCGCAGCCCCCACTGCCTTGGGGTGGCTCAAGGCTAGCGGGGCACGAGGGGGGGCACAGGGGGATGCGGAACCCCCCCAGTTTGGAGGAGGGAGGGTGGGAGGTTGATCTCAGGCTTGGGAGAGGCAGGGACCACCCTGCGCTGGGCGGGAAGGCAGTAACCCCCACCCCAGGTACTGCTCCCCACTCCAGGGTGCAGCCAGCATCTCCATCCCCTCCCACAGCTCCTTCCCAGGAGACATTCCCCAGTGGAGAGGAGATAAAGGCTGTAAAAGCCAGATCCCCAAAAAACACCTCCAAAGGCAACAGCACAGTCACCACCTCCCCACCCATCCCCACTCCCAAAAGTTCCCCCCTCCTGCCCATGCAGAAAAACCCCTTGATGGGGTCAAGGCGGAACGGGATCACCCTGTGTCACCCCTGTGCAATCCAGGGGTGCTGCTGAGCAGGTTCTCCCGCCAACCCAGCACCCACAGGGGCTGCCACCCTCGGGTGCTCTTTGCACGGGTGCCTCGGCCCTGCCAGGTCATACCGAAAATGCGGTGGACTCTGGACACCCTTGTCCTGGCACGGAGCAAGCAGGGAGAGGTGGGACCCCATGGCACAGACAGCCCTCCCTCTGGTGCTCCCGGACAGCCCCGAGCCCCTACAGAGACCCCATAGCCCCTATAGAGACCCCAAACACTCAGGATAGCGTTGTGGTGGACTAAAAATCCTCCAAAATACCCATTTTTCCATGGAGGAAAACGCATTTACCTACTCTAGAACCCTCAGATCGCAGAGTATGTGGAAATTTAGGACTTTTCTGGACCATGAGAGATAACCCATGCTGCTTTCCCGTGGGGTGATGGGCTCCTCCAGGTGACCCCAGATCATTCCTGCGGCACAAAGCCGGTGCCGAGTGGGAGCGGCCGCGATTGCCCTGCTCAGGAATTGGGAGGAAACGCTCATTATCTGATTGCCTCGGCTCTGCACACAAAGGTTGTGCCATAAACGGGGTGTGTGGGGCAGGAGCCCCAGCTGTCAGGGCTGCAAGCGCCGCACCGGGGCTGGAAATGGAATCTCCAGTGCCAGGAATGGGATAATGGCAGCAGGGAATGGGATGAGTGCAAGACACCAAGGGGGATGTAGGAGCGCTGTTGTGTCCCCACCCATCAAATAAGCCCCCCCAGGCCCTGTTCAGGGGACACTTGTGGGCAGGAACACCCTGAGCATCTCCCGATGTGGGTGATGATGATGATGATGGCGATGGTGGTGATGACAAAGAGGCCATTAGCCCAAAACCTCTTGATGCCAAGTGTCACTTGAGGACAAGCATTTCATGTCCCCAAGTGTCACACAAGCCCCCTAGACCCCATTTAGGGGACAGCCGCAGGCAGGAGGACCCTGAGCATCTCCTGGGTGATGATGGTGGTGATCATGACAAAAGGGCCAAACCAGCTCCACAGCGATAGGACTGGGAGTTTGTGGGGTGATTGTAGGGGAGGGGTCAGCACCGATGGTGCCTCCTTAAACAACAGTCCCTGGCAGTGCAGGATGTGGCATCTCACACGGTTTAGAGACAAAGAGGCCAGAGAGGAGACAGGTGGTCCTAAAGCCCCCCTGGATGGGGCTCTAAACGGCCCCATCCAACCTCACAGCCATGGCACAAAGGAGGGGAGCAAAGACACCCCCTCTCTCCCCGCTGTGGCCATGTCCCCAGCTGGCACCGAGCATCAGGGAGTGGGGAAAAGGGGGGGGGAAGAGGGGGAGAATAAATAAATAAATCAAGCCTTGAAAAAACTAAATGGGAGTTAGCGGGGTCTGGGATCCCTCCCAGGGCCCGGGGAGAACAGAGGCTCACAGTGAGGGCTGGACCTGCGCCCGGGCTGGGGCGGGCAGGAATTAAATGCCAGCTGCCAGCGGGGCCGATGGGGCCGGGGGGTTCTGCGGGGGCCCTCCGGGAGGAGGGACAGGCTGGGCAGAGCCACCCGAGCGCCCCAAAACCGGGCACGGGGCCAGCGCCCGACCTGTGCCTCAGCTTCCCTGTTTTAGGGGCGTTGGGCTTTGCAAGCAACAGCCGTGACCCCCTTGGGGACTTGGTGACAGGGACATGGGACAGCGACCCCCCTACACGGCTCCCAGCAACGGGGTCCCTGTGAAAGCCTTAGGGTGACCCATGCAGGATGGGACCACCCCCCAAAATAAACAGTCATCGCAGGCCCCGCTATAGCCACGGGCAGGAACCAAGGATGGGCAGCGAAGCTGAACCAGCCCTGCCCCGTGTCCCCCCGCCCCGGGGGTCACAGCCCTGAATGGGGGAGAGCCAGAGGGTAGGGCCGGTGCCCCCCACCCACAGCAGGCAGGGGCTCTGCTGCCTGCACCCATCCCTTGCTTCCCCACTGAGGAAAGGGGTTCGCGAAGGGCCTGGGAATCCTGGGTGGGTTTTGAGGCACAACCCCAGACTTTTCGCCGGCTGGAGAAAGGAAAAAGGGCCGAAAAAGGCCGAAAAGCGGAAGCCGGAGCCGCGGGCACGCAGGGGCGAGGGGAAGTTGGGAAACATCTGAGCCATTTCACTGAGACTCCTGATTTCAGACCTCACCCTCCCCCACCACGAAAGAGACCCCTTGGGGGGGCGCAGACCCCCAGTATCAGCTGCAAAATTTGGAAGGGAGGGGGCTGCACACGCTGGGGTCACCCACCCCTCGCTCCCCGCCCTGCTCGACCCCCAGCCCCCCGTGCCCCCGCAGCGATGCCCGGGGTGGGGAGGGGGTGCAGACACCTTACCGGCAGCCGACCCGCCGAGGCTGAGTCGAGGGTCCTGAGCTCGGGGCCCTGGGGGGTGTCATAGAAACACCCCCTGCGGGCAGCGGGGACGCTGACAGCCGCCGGCGTGTAGACCTGGGTGAAGCAGCCGCTGGATAACGGGGGGCTGCCCATGCTGGAAGCTCCCCGCTCGCAGGAGCCCATCACCGACATGACCTTCTTCGGGTGGTGGTGGGGAGCGGGGGCCGGGAGGGCGGTGCCCCCCCTCCCCGGGGCGGGGGACACTCCCCTGGGGAGCCGCAGCATTGCAAAGTCCTTTCCCAGAAGCCCGGCCCGGGGGAGGGGGCAGGAACACCCCGCGGTTCCGCACCGGGGAGGGGGGTCACAATCTCAGCCGTGGCATTTTAGGGGAGCGGGGAAGGGGCCCGGCGGGCGATGCCAAAGGCCGATCCCCCCGAAAAACCCGAAAAACCTGCAGAGAAGCAACGCGGTGGGGATGCCGCCAAAACGGGCCGCAAAAAAAGCGCTTTTGGTCCCAAAAATCGGCCGCGGTGGGGGCCGGATGGGGCCGGGGCGCGGCCCCGCCTTGTGCCGGGACCCCCCGCGCCCGGCTCCGCTGCCGCCCGATCGCGCCGGGGCCCGATCGCTCCTTTTTTCTTTTCTTTTCTTTCTTTTTTTTTTTTTTTTTTTTTTCCGGTTTTTTTTTTAAGCGCCAAAACCCGTCCCGCGAAATTCGGATTTCCCGCGGAAAACGCCGCGCGCTGATTGGCTGTCGCCGTCCAGGCCCCGCCCCTTCCCCGCCGCCGGCGGGAGGGGCCTTAAAGGGGCCGCGCGGCCGCGGGAGGGAGGGAGGGAGGGGGCGCGGTCACCGTATGCAAATCAGGGGGTGGAACCTTATTTTGAACATTTGAATGAGGCGGGACACCTGGAATGGGGGGTCATCGGTGTTGGGGATCGCGGCTAGGATTCATTCTTTGTCATTTATTTATTTATTTATTTATTTATTAGAGACATCCCCCCCCTCAGTCTGGCAGGTTCTAATCTGGCGGCCGCGACCGCCCCCAGCCCCATCAACCCCCTTCCCCATTGTCTCCCCATTTCCCATGTCTCATTCCCATTTCCCATCACCCCCACCCACCCACACCCCCAGCTGCAGCACCCCAGGATGGGGCAGAGGGGGCTGCATCTGTTTGGGAGACAGAAAATGTTGGGGTCCACCAGCCAGAGGCTATCTGGGACCCACCCCACCCTGCAGGCAGGGCTCGGTGCTGTTGGGGAGGGCAGGGACCTCAGAGGGGCTCAGCATGAGCAGATCTGGCCCCTGATTCACTCTCAGAAGTTCACCCAACCCACCCCTCAATGTCACCTGTGTGTCCACCCCCAGTACCTCCTTGGTGTGCACCAGGTCTTTCTGGAAAAGGGGAGGGAGAAAGATGGGATGATGGGTCCCCAGTTTGGTCCATGGGGTATTTCAGGGTGCAGCAGTGGCAGAAGTCACTGAGGCAGTGGCAAACCCCTGAGTGAGGGCAACTATGAGACTTACTGGGACCAGTAAAAGGCCACTGAGACACCACCCAGTTTAATCCTGCTGAGGCCACTGAGCCACAGCAGTTGGTTCCTCTTCATCCTCTGGTTCCTCTCCATCACCTGGTTGCTTCCATCCATTCATTCCTCTCCCTCATTCTCTCCAGCAGGAGCCAACCCCGTGTCCAGGTCTGGGATGGGGATGACCACGTGCAGAGATGGACTTTCTTGCCAAGAAGCCTCCTGGAAGACAGACAGATGGACACACACGCCATGCACGGCCTCTGCTGTGGATGAGGACGGACACCAGACCTCCAGACTCCAACTCAGCTGGAAGGGACACCCAGAAACGTGCCAGGAACATCCAATCCAGGACAGGCATTTGCCTCCCACCGTGCAGGGGGCTTTGAGGCACAACAAAAGGCCTGGCATCAGTGATGCCACCTCAGCTGGGCACTGTGTCCCTCTGCCAGGAGCACAGCTGAGCTTGGCAGCTCAACCCACCCAGACCTTCGTTTTCCCCCCTGCAGGAAGGAGGCAACTGCCATCTCCATCTCAGTGCACAAAGACAAGGCTGTGGCCAGCAGGGTGGATAAATCCACGGTTTTGGCTGCCTTGGGCTGGCTGCAGTGGGTGACCCTTGGAACAGGGACACTGGGGTACAGGGAGGGCCTGGGTTCAGGGGGCGGGCAGGCATGTTCCCCCCAACTCCTCCAAAACCACAGCCTTTCCCACTCCAGATCCAGCACATGGGAATGGGGGCACCACGTCTGGGCCACTGAATCTCTGCTCAGACCAAGACAGGCTCACCAGAGGCTTTGGGGTACCAAACGCCCTGCCCTTGCTCACCTCAGGATCTGGAAAATCTTCTGGATATTCAGCTCAGGGATCAGGGACCCCACTGTGAGGCAGACCACGAGGAGGAGGAGGGGAGGTGTCCCAGGAGTAGGGAGCTGAGGCTGCACTATGGACCCCAAATGAGGCCCCCTCCCCTAATATTCCTTCCCCAGGAATATTCCCAGGAGAGAGAGGGTGCAAGGGCTGCGTGGCCCACGGTTCTGCCCAAGGTGGGGGCACAACTGTGCAGGGAGCAGGTGATGGGCCACCAGGTGGCCAGCAAGCCCAGCAGCCCAATGCCACACATCCCTGTACCTGGGCTGGGGGGCAACACAGGAGATCCCGGTCCTTCCCGGGTGAGACACTGGAGAAGGTCCGGGTCCTTCCTGAGGGAGACACCGGAGGAGATCCTGGAACTTGCTGGGTGCAGGCAGCAGAGGAGATCCCGATACTTCCCTGGGAAGGCACTGGAGCCGGTCCTGGTCCTCCCCGGGGAAGGTCCTTGCCCGAGGGGCAGCAGAGGAGGTCTCGGTTCTTCCCGAAGGCAACACCAGAGGAGGTGCAGGTCCTTCCCGGCGAGCCGGGCTCTTCCTCCTGTGCCCTGGAGACGGCAGCAGCGAGCCGCGGCTGCGGGGCCCGCACCGCCCCGGCCCCGGGACCGGCATCGCGGGGCGATGAGGATGGATGGACACGGCATGGGGGGACACTGGAGCACAAGGACAGAGGAATAGAGCCTCGTCCACAGAGGATTTTGGGGCATGGGTGAAGCCCCCGGTCCCCCCGTGACAGAGCCCCGATGTCACCCGTGGGAAAGGGAAGGCGAGGGCTGGCAGGAACACGCAGGGTGGCTGTCAGGACACCGGGTGGTCTCCAGACGGGGTGGGGAGAGAGCAGGGATAGCCCTCCCCCAGAATCCCACGGCACTCTTTGGAGCTCCTGCCAAAGGGGTGCTGAGCCCCCTCCTCAGCTTGGTTTGCAGGATGAGCCCTCCTAGCCTGGCAGTTCGGAGCCGCCGGGGTGGAAGGTGCCAGAGGAAATTTAGGGATCTGGAAGGGTGGTGGGGGAGGTGGGAAAACCTTTCCCGCACTGGAAACCCCGTGCCTCAGTTTCCCCACTGAGCGCTGGCGTGGGAACTGGAGGAGGGTGGGGTGTGGGCAGAGCGTCGAGGGTGTTGGGAACACCCCGTGCCGGGCAGGATGGGGTCACCCACTCACCCCCACCCACGGGGACAGGCCAGGATCCAGTCCCTGACATCGTCACTGGGGCCGCAGGAGCTGCAGGGGCTGCAGGATTGCCCCAAAAGGGAGGGCTGGGAGCAGCCCCCGGGGCCCGGCGTGGGAGCTGAGGCACTGCGGGGGGGGCGCTTATGGTTGGATTTGGGATGCTGTGCGTGTGGATGCGTGTCCACGTGTGCTGGATCAGGGGGTGCCTGTGTGCACACGTGTGTGCATGTGTGTGCCCCTGCTGAGGGGTGCACGTGTGTGTCACAGCCCCTGTGAGAGAGATATATCATGCATGTCAGCCTGTAGGCACATGTGTAAATGCACACAGACACGCATGCAAATGTGCACATGTGAGTGTGCACAGATGTGTGTCAACACCTGTAGACACATGTGTCAGCACAGGCATGCGTGTAAGAACATGTATGTGCACAGGCACATGTGTCAGTCTGTAGGCATGTGTCTAAATGCACATGCCTGTGTGTAAATACACAGTCATGTGTGCATACATGCACACGTGTGTGTGTGCACAGGCACGTGTCAGTATAGACACACATGTAAATGCACACAGACACGTGTGTAAATGTGTGTGCATGTGTGCGTGTGCACAACGTGTGTCATATGTAAGTGCACTCGGGTGTGTGTGCATATACACACAGGTGTGAGTGTGCCCAGACACGCGTGTGTCAGTGCGGCCACGTGTGTAAGTGCACATAAGTGCACACACCCATGTGTGCACGTGTAAATGTGCCCAGACACGTGTGCGTGTCTGTATCCACGCGTGTCAGCGCACATGCGTGTGCGAACGCACACAGGCACGAGTGCACACCGCACACGCGTGTGAGCGTGCCCAGACACGCGTGTCAGCGCGGCCGCGTGTGCAAGCGCCCAGCAGCGCACACGCGTGTGAGCACATGTGCACACCCACGCTCGGCCTCCTCCAACCCCCCCCCGGGCCCCCCGCCCCACTCGCGAGCGCGCCCGGCCAAGGTCACGCGTGTGCCGCATCCGTGTGAGCGCGGCTGGCGCGGAGCCGCCGGGGGGGAGCCGGGGGGGGCCAGGCCTTGGCCGGGGCAGCCGCGGGAGGAGGAGGAGGAGGAGGAGAAGGAGGAGGAGGAGGAGGAGGGAAGTGCGGCTCAGACAGCGCGGCGCCAGCAAACACCTGCAAACAGCTCCGGGCACACAATGGCAAATACAGGTGGGAACCGCCGCCTCCGTCAGCGCGGCGATTGCATCAGACTCCGGCGCTTGCCAAGAGGCGAGCGAGCCGGCCCAGGGGCCACCGGCACCGCGGTGGGGCCGAGCTCGGCCTTCACCCCCCCCGCCCCCGGTGTTAGTTTTTGCCCTCTTCATCCTCTTTTCTGCACCCCAGCAGTGGAGGCGGGGGGATAAAAGCAAAGCCGGGTTTGCTCATCCCGGGGTGTTTTTCCCGTTCCAGCTGCCCCCCCGCCCCCCCCGAGGTAAATCCCAGCCCCGGCGGTTATTT
>JAYRBT010000064.1:6192186-6204846 GCA_036023395.1 Myiotriccus ornatus
TGTGTGGGGGTTTTTTTGTCCTTTTAATTGTCGGTTTTTTTTTTTTTTTTTTTTTAATCAGGGTTTTCCAGGAAAGCATCAGCATTCCACAACGACCCGGGTAACTCTGCCCCCTGAGTTACATCCCATCTGCCCCCTGGGGTAAAACCCATTTGCCCCCGAGGCAAATCCCAGTCCCGCCAGTTATTTTTAGTTGTGGTTTTTTTCCCTTTACTTTTAATTTTTTTTAAAATCAAGGTTTTCCAGGAAAGCATTGGCATCCCACCACAGCCCAGATAAATCTGCCCCATGTGATAAATTCCATTTGCCCCAGGGGGTAGATTCCATCTTCCCCCCCCCCGAGATAAATCCCATCTGCCCCCCGGGGTAAATCCCAGCCCTGGCAGTTATTTTTAGCTGTGGGGGTTTTTTCCCTTTTTCTTTATTTTTTTTTCTTTTTCTTTTTAATCAGGTTTTTCAAGGAAAGCACTGGCATCACGCCACAGCCCAGTCCAAGGAGCCAGTGAGGGTCCGGATAAGGCTTGTTCACCCCCCCCCCAGGCCATCCCCAGGGCCTGGGAATGTCAGGGTGGCTGTTCCGGGCAAGGCGCCGGGATCCATCCACGATGGGGGAGGAGGTGACAGCCCTGGGAGGCTTCCCGGGAAGCTGCGCCAAACCCTCACCCTGCCAAACCCCACAGCCCCCGGCCCTGGACGAGGGAATCCCCTGCCCTGACCCCCGGGAGGGGACAGAGACAGGGGCCACCTCCACTCCCCGGGGGCAGGAGTCCCCCTCCGCCTCCCCAGTGCTGTTTCCATCCAGAAAGTCCCAGCAGAACTGGCTTCTCCCATCCCACCGGTACCTGGCCTCACTTCTCCCAGTAACCCCAGTAAAACTGGGCTCATTAATGCTCCCACGGCTCCAGGATCTCCACTGGGGGGACTCACTGGGACCTGGGGTGCTCACACTGCAGGAAGCCCCACTTTGCAGCCACCGAGGCCCATCCCAGTCCCCTGGCTCATTCCCAGGGCGCTTTTCCCACCCTTCCCACTTGAATCCCTTTGGCACGACAGCGCTGGCGCAGCTGGAGGACCGGGACACCGGGGTGAGCGTGGGGACACTCACCCCTAACCCACCCCTCGGCTTTTCCTCCAGAGCCAAAAGCCAGGGGCGATGGCAAAAGCCTATTTTTAGCCTCAGCGCAGCAGCAGCTCCGTTCCCAGACACCAAAATTTCCGGATGGACACCCTCACCTGCCTCCCACTGCGCCCAGACACCCCCTTGCCACCCCATCCCACCCCACCCGTGGGTGCCTGAGGGTGCTGCCCTCAGGGAGCCTGGGGACATCAAGCTGGGAGGAGGGAGGAATGTTCCCAGGGGTTGGTGATCCCGTTGGACCAGCTGGTGCTTTTTGGAAGCTCCACGTGCTGCTTTTCCCTGTGGAAATCCCACGGATGAGGGGGTTTGGTGGGTGCCAGCTGTACCCCGGGCTCATGGTGGCTGTCGGGGGGATGGAGGCTGAAGCTGGTGTGTGAGGGGGCGGCTTTGCACCACCCTGAACCCCAAGATCCCCGTGCCTTCCTCCCGCTCTTTCCATTTTCCCGGCTCTCAGTGATGCTGCAGTACCCCAGGGACATCCCCATGCCACAGGGCAGCACCCACACCATGCCTGGCCCAGCAAAGCCAGAGCCCAGGACAGGGGATGGGTGAAGATGATGGTGCTACAGGTGGGAGGGAAGTCAATTTAACTCCATCCCAGGCAGGCCAACACCTTCCCCAGGGAGCAGGATCCAGCTCCGCAGCTGAGCCGGCCGGGGGTCACATCTGCTCCCGGGCCAAAGGGAAACCGCAGCATTACCCAAGGGGAGGGAAAGGCATTTCTGCTCCCAACACCCCTTCCCTGGGGTGCTGACCCCGGAGGGGGGGATCAGGCCAAGCAGGGGGTGTGCTCTGGATACCACCTGGGGAAGCACAGGCAGCCCAGAAACCCCCAGTCCCCTGGGGGTGTATCCTGGGGGAACAGCATCACCCCTTCCAGCCCAAGAGAAGCTCAAATCCAGCCCCAGGGCACCAAGCAGCCCTTTTTTGCAAAGCAGAAAGTGGGAAAAAAAGTGCAAAGCATCTTTCCCCCCCCACCTCCCAAGGCTGCAGCTACACCTCCAGATGGTCCCCGGGGCTCAGCAGCGTCTCCACTCCTTCCATATCAGATAAGCAGCGCAGCACCCAAAATAGCTGGCAGCCACCTCGGCCCGGAGCCGGCAGCCCAGGGTTAATTCCTCCCATACCTGAGCTGACATTTCAAAGCTATTACACAATTACGGAGATTCCTGCCGTAACCCTAGAAGTTCCCATCAGAGTTCAGGGGGCTCCCACCCACAGGGTGAGGGCTTGTTTTCTCTCACCCAAGGGTGCACCCCCAGGCTCCCTCCAGCCTTAAGGAGAAAAGAATAGTCAAAACCAAATTTTTTTTTTATTATGTAAAAATGGTAACTTTTATAAAAAGTTTATAAAGCAAGTACAAGGCATGTTCGCAGAAATTCACCTTCCTGCACAAAAGGTACAAAAAGTTATACTCTAGTATAGAGCTCCACAATACACGAGGCCACGGCCCCAGAGAGTTTGGTTCATACTCGAGGATGTGTGTGTGTCCCCCTCCCCAAAACCCCCCTGAAAATCCCGCCCTCCCCATCCCACTTGAACACCTTTACAAAAAAAGGACTCGCTGCTATAATCCAAAAATATACAGACAACCTCCTCTCTCTTCATCATCAGTCTATCATTAAAAATAATCTCGATTAAAAAGTTCGGGTCCGAAGCCGGGACGGGACGCTGAGCTCCGGGGGGGTGGGATGCTGGCGGTGGAGGGCTGGGGGGGTCGGGACCAGCCGCTCCCCGCCCGCGGTGCCCGGGCCCGGGGGAGGCGATGCCGGGGCCGGTAGGTCGCAGACAGCCCGGCGCCACGGAGGAAGCTGCTATTTACCTCCGGCTGATAACGAACCAGGAACCGACACTCGCTGCCTGTTTGCTAATTGGCACCGGGAGGGAAGAGAGGGGGAGGGAGGAGAAAAATAATAAGAGATAATTAGTGTGGTGATAAGCGGGGTTGGGGATGGGGTTTTGGGAAGACAGGGGTGGGAGCCGGGGGATGGCGTTGCTTGGGACGGATAGGGGTCCCCGGGGGATGCTGGGGGACGGGGGTGCAGGTGGGTTTGGGGGAACTGGATTGCTGGGGTCGGTATCAGTCCCCTGGGGATGCTGGAGTGGGCTGGAGAAGTGGATTGGGGTGCGGGTGGTGGGGAGGGGGGGAAGATGGGATCGCGTTGGTGGGGCTGCTGTCGGTGCTGGGGGCCGAAGGACCGGGGGGTCGGTACGCGACTGCAGTGGGGTGTATGGGAAGGATGGGGTGCAGATGCCAGCGGGGAGCTCGGTGGGGACACTCACCTGATGGAGGAGCCGTTAGTGACACAAACTTCTCTCGTCTTTGGAGCAGAGTTCAGAAGCGAGTTCGGCCGCCTGCGGAGAGACGGGACACGGCTTAGGGTCACCCCGGCGGCGGGTGGTCCCCGTTCCTCCCCCTTCCCAACCGCGCCAGGAGACCCCCAACACACCCAGGACCTGCATCACCCCCAGCCCAACATATGCACACCCCCCCCCAGCCCAAACCCGGCCCTTACCTTAAGGGAAAACAGGGTGGCCTCGGAGGAGGGATCGCGGCCCTTGGCCCCTTCCTCCAGCACGATCTGGAGGTCGAAGATGTAGTCGATGACGTGCTGCAGGATCTCCACCTGGCTCACCTTGGTGCCTTGCGGGATGCCCGGCACCAGCTCCCGCAACTTGGAATAGCAGTCGTTCATATCGTACAGCAAGTTCATGGGCTCTTCCAAGGCCGGGCTCTTGTTGTGGCTGCCCCGGGCGATGGCAAAACTCTGCTCCGACAGGCAGCAAACGGCCTCGTAGCAGCTCCGCACGGAGCGCACCGGGCTGATGGCTTTCATGGTGGGCTCAAAAGCTGGGCTGGGGGCGCAAGACGGGGGGTTGCCTGGGGGTTGTCTCGGCGGCTGTGGCTCTGCTGGGACCTCCGAGCACCGGGACCACCAAAGCCTGGAGCTCTGAGCGCCTGGATTGTCACCCCTTGGATACTCAAACGTTCAAAGCCCGCTGGCGGACTGGGGAGGGGGCGGCCCCGCGTCGTCCTTTATATAGACAGCAGGGCTCGGTCACACCCCCTGCATTCAAATTCACTCAAATCCCACCCCTTTCTATGTAAAATAACAATTAAACCACCCCTTTTAATGTAAACTATGGTCTAAACCCCGCCCCTGCATCTCAATGAAGCCTTAACCCCCCCCTCTACCTCCCCCCCACCGCCCCTCAAAATTGACCCTTGGTGGCCGGAGTGGCCCCACGGGGGGGTGACACGATCACGCAGGTCCCCCACGCCATAGCCAGACCGCCAAACCTACCTTCTTCGCGGGGGGATTCCCCCCTAAACCCCTCGGGCACCCCAACCCCAGCCCCCCCAACTGCCCCCCTCCCCATGCCAGTGAATCCCCCATATTTTTAGGCAGGACGATGGGGGTTCCCCCCCCCTCCAACCTCTCAGTTTTAAGGAAATTAGTGCCGCCCTGTTCCTCAATCCGCTTCTCATCTGACCTCCAGACTTTCTGGCGTCAGGAATTATCTTGTGACCAGCAGAAAAAAATTAATTGCGGTAAAACTGAGGTTACGATGGAGAAACCAGATTTAGGTCAGCGCCTGCGAGAGGCCTGGAGGGTTCTTTTATTTTGGAGGGGGGAAAAGAGGAGATTTATAGGCGAGGGGGTTATTCCAGTAGAAGTGAGGAGGGGGGGATGAAGGAAACCCCCCTTCCCGAACCATTGCTGCCTCAAAACTTACAGAATCCGAGAATATCCGTGGAAAAAGCCCAGAGCTGGAGCGGTGCGGGGTCCCCACGGGTGTCAGCGCAGCGGGTGGCACGTGGAGGGGTCCCGGGGGTGGGGGGTGACAGCCCCCAGTCCCCAGATTGTGAATCCTTATGAGCCCAAGGGGTAACCCCCCCTTCCAAAATACTGATTTCCACGGGCTGTATTTATGGGGTTGTCCTGAGGGTTTGGTTAGGGAAGTGCAGGAACGGGATGTTACCGAGAGGGTGGGGGGGACATCCTGGGACCCTGCTCCGCCCGGGGGTCCCAGCTAATGAGGGGTGCAGGGGGGGTGGGGGGCAGAGGCACCTGGACCGAATTACTCCTGCCCACAGCAGCAATTTATTCCAGATCTGCCCAAATCCCAGTTCGGTGGCGCTGGGGTTTATTTTCCTCCGTTCCACCCCCTCCCCAAAAGGGGTCCGGAGGCCTCAGGCTGGGGGGCACCCACCCTCCCCGAGTCTCCCCTAGTCCATGAGTCTTTCAACAGCCCCCCCGCCCCAAGACCTTCGAAGCAACATCCAGCTCTTTTTGGGGTTGGATTATTTTTTATTTCTTCCTGCCCCCCCCCTCCCCGCCGCCCTCCCCGCCCCACCTCGTTATGAATTTCCTGGGAAATCGCCTCCGTGTGAAGGGTGGCAGCTTGGGAAAAGGCATAATTACCGTCATTAACCTGCTTGGCAGCAAGAGCCAGCAACCCAGAGCCCCCTAAAAAGTAAGAACAAAATTAAGTTTAAAAAAATAAAAAATAAAAAAAATTAATTAAAAAAAAAAGCAGAAACGTAAAACCCAACGAAATTCCCAAAAATTTAAAAAATGTTTACAAAACATTTCAAAACTCTTTTCAAACCGCATAAACGCTTTTTAACGAGTTAAACGCCCCCCCCCCCACGCCTCAGTGTACATATTCCCATACACCCCCCCCCTTATTTCCCCAGGGATGTGGGGGGAGCTCAAAGGCAGAGGTGGGGGGGGGGGGGAGTTGAGCTTTTGTTTGCAGGGGGGTTTTGTTGGCGGCGGTTCCCACAGGCCCTGCCTGGGCGGCGGGACCCGCTGCCTTTGCCCAGCTGTGGCCCGGGCCCTCCAGCTGTGTTGATCTAACTCCCGGCCCCAGACAGCCTGGCGCCAGCCCTGCGCACGTCATGCATTCACACAGGGATGCGTGGCCAAGGCAACCTCCCCCCCCCTTCCCCGCCCCGCACAACCCGCCCCCCCCTTCCATCCCAAAACCACCACCGCCACGGCCGAATTCCGGGGGGATTCATTCCAATCCTGGCGTACCCCAAGCGCGCAAAGGGCTTGGGAGCGCCGGGATGTTTCTATGGGATCCCCCCTACACACACACTTTGTGGTGCGTGCCCCCCCCCCTTCCCCCTGCCCGGGTGCGCCGCTTTTGGGGGGTGTTTGTGTGTCTGTGTGTAGTTTTTAGGGTGCTGTCGCCCCGTGAGCGCCGGGTTTGGGGTGTCCTCGCGTGGGGGGAGCGGGTTTCTTGGCGTGGAGGAGGGAAAAGCAGGGGGGGAAGGAAAGGGAGCGGGAATGCTCCGGAGCGCGATGATTTCATGGTGAAAAGGGCCCACACCGGGCGTTTTATTAAAAGGAAAGCTAAAAGGAGCAGGAGGAGAGGCGGGAGCTGGGATTATCCCACCTCGGCGAGCCCCCCGAAATGATACAAAGCCTTCCCAAGTCCCCCGGAGGGTGGGGAGGTGACCGTGTGTCCCCCCACTCCTCCCCTTACAGCTCAGCCATCGCTCCCCACAACCTTTCCCCCTTTCCCTGGAACGGATCGTTAATCCCATGGGATTTGCCCATGCTGCAAATACCTGTGGAGGTCTCGGTGGCACGAGGGGCGGGGGGTGTCAAAAGCAGCTGCACCCCCACCCCAAAAATAAAAATCGCCCCCCCCTCGGGCTCGGGTTTGGTTTGATATATTTATTTTTTTTCCTGAAATAAGTCGGTACAGGTGGCAGGATGTGAGGGCTGGAGTGGAAAGGGCCGGATTCAGCCCGGCTGCCGAGGGGCAGGGAGGGCAAACGTGGGGGTCCCGGTGTTCCGGGGGGACAACACCAACGTTTTGGGGGGAATTTCTTGTGTTTTGGAAGCTGGAGGCTGCCTGGAAGCGCTGGCTGCCTGCGGGGAAGGGATTTGGACGGGAGAGGGGAGGAACGGAGACGTGGCAGAGCGCCCAAGGCAGCTACAAAGGGAAGGGCTCTTCCCCGGGGGTCATCTGGATTCGCTTTCACATGGGGCTGGGGTGTAAATCCCGGCTCCCTGGGATCTTCAGAGACCCTCAGGATCCCTCAGGAGTGAGGGAGGCCGCGGGACCTGGCTGGCTGTGCTCGGGCTCGGCACAGCGTGGGAGCAGGAGCTCAGGGATGACTTTAATTCACTGTTTTTTTGGAGATGCTTCAAGCCAACCCCCCAGCCCGGGCACCCACATGGCACAGCATGGCATGGCAGTGATCCCAGGGAGTTCTGGGGTGCTTAAGGGGAAGAAGGGATTCTGGCTTCTTAAATGGGCTCTGGGATCCCCTTCCCACCTTGTCCCCAGGGCCGTGCCTGGCACGGGGAGGCATTTGGTGATTCTACTCTTACCCAGGTGCCAACTCTCCTGACACCCCAGTTCTCACTCCCAGATGGGCAGAGGGTCCAGGATGGGCCGGGACAGGCAGGGATGGGTATTGTGGTCCTGTTCCAGCCATTGGTCACATGAAGAAAGTGCCAAAACCCTCCCCTTGGTGTCCCCATGGCCGAAGTGACACCCCTCTCTGAGCTGTGATGTCCCAGATTTGGGGTGTTTTGGGATAAAGGGGGGGTTATAAATTGGGGCTGGCAGATTTGGGTGGACATCAGAGTTTGCAGCTGATGGAGGGAGCCTGGCCCAGCCACCCCCACCTGCTCTGTGCCTCAGTTTACCCCCTCACCCCCCACAGGGACCTGCCACGAGAGCCAGACAGTGCTGGAGGCTGCGGGATAGGCCACGAACAGGGCTGGATATGCAGGGAAATGGGGGGGAAATTAGGGGACACTCCTGGGAATGGGCACCCAAAAGGGGGCAGCGAGCCCCCCCTCCCCCGAGCCCTGTCACCGGGAGACCAGATCCTGCCCTGGGGAATGCACGGCTGTTTGTGCAGGGGATTAGTCCCAGGGACCCCCCTCGACCCCGTGCCCGAGGCAGGGACAGTGTGTCCCATCCCAACGAGCCTGGAGGCAGCGCCGGGCACTGCTGGTTGTCTTCGGGCACCAGAGCGAACACAGCGGGGCATTCCCGAGCACCCAGGGCAGGGAGAGGAGCACTCCCATCCCTCTGATCCACGACGGGAACCACGGCCAAGCTTCTCAGCCACCGCCCGTGCCTTAGTTTCCCCCACATCTCCTCCCATCCCAAGCCCAGCCAGGAGCAGAGCCATGAATCCCTCAGCACTGACAGAGCCAGAGGGAAGCACGTATTCCCGTGAGGAATCAGAGCTGCTTCTCCGGGGCAAACCCTGTGCACCCCCATGTCCCCGCAGGGGAGAGGCCCGGGACACTCGGAGCATCCCCGGGTGGTACCCGGAGGCGGGGGGAGGCGGCGGGGCCGGGGGTCCCACAGGCCCGGGGGGCGTCGGGCGGGCGGCAGCCGCTGTTCCCAGCGCCGGGATTCCCCGCAGCTGCTTCCTGCCGTCCTATCTCACGGGCACATCTGGGGGAGCCGGGAGCGGCCGCCCCCCCCGGCGCTTCCTGCGCTGCCCCCCCCCGGCCCCGGCCGCGGTTCTCACGGCCTCCCCCCAAGGCCAGCCATAGCCCCCCACTTCCCCTCCCCAGGCCTGACACCACAGCAGTCCCATCTGCACCCCGGGGGGGTCTTACCCCTCTTCCTCCTTGACCCTTTGGGGTATCCCCAGTGTTTGGGGAGGGGGGGGCTGGAGCATCACACCCCCGTGTCACCCCAACAGGGTGACCAGCTCATGCAGTGTGACCCCCCACACATCCCCCAGGCCCTATGGGGGTCCATGGGCACATGTGGGTGCCCCCGTCAGGGTGGGTGCTGAGGTGGTGTGGGGATGCCCCCCCCAATTCGGCGATCAGCCCCTCACACCCCCCCTGCTTCTCCCCCTTCTCCCTCCACCCCTTTGATTCCTCCCTCCCCCGATTGCATCCCTCATTTCCCCTACAAAAGGAGGAGGAGGAGGAGGATGGGGCTGGAGGGTGTGAAGGCTGCAGGTGTGAGCATCCCTCCTCCTCCCCCCCGCCGGCCGCTGCAGGTGTGGGGACACGGGGGTGACTCAGAGGAGCCCGGGCCCCGCTGTCACCGCTGGGGTGACGAGTGAGGCACCTCCTGCCTCCCACGATATCCTCCCGGGGCCGGGGTGCGGCGGCGGGGGGGGAGGACAGCGGGCACCGCCCTCGCCACAGCCCCCCCCACGTGTGGGGTGCTCCCGCCTGGAGAGGGGAAACTGAGGCACGGAGAGGGAGAGGAGCCCAGCCTGGGTTTTGTGGGGGTGTGCAGGTTTATGGAGGGGGTTTCGCTGTTCCCTGCTGTTCCCCCCCCCCAAAATCCCTCCCTTTCTCAGCCCCCTCCAAATTCCTCCCCCCAGGTCCTGCCACGCTGCAGGATGTGGCTTTGCCAGGCTGCCTCGTTACGCCCAGAGACCGTTACAACTCATCACACCCCCCACCCCGCGCTGCCCAGCCCCACATCACACCGAGCCCAGCAACCCCCCACCCCAGAAAACCTGACACACCCCTCCAACACCCTAAATCCCCCCCCCCCCGATTTTCCCCAAAGCCCAAAACACGAGCCTCTGGCCCAGCCATTCATCCCCGCTAGCCCCGGAAACCCACATCCCTCGGCATCGCACGGAACAAACCCCCCCGTGGAAAAACATGGAGGGGGGGGAGTAGAGATGTTTTACCTCAGCCCCCATCGGCCCCTAATAAGGCAGGTTTATTTTTAGTGGAGGTGAAAGCCATAGCCACCAGCTCAAGAGCTTTTTTCCACTCACATCTGCATTTGTACAATTTGGGTTTCCTGTCGTGGTTTCGGCGCTTTTCAAACCTGCCCGAATTGTTATTTTCTTCACTCCGGTGAAGAAGCCCCACAGATCCCTCCCTCCCTCCCCTGGTATAAATATCCCACTCATCCATCCCCTGCCAGCCCCATTTCTTGGAATGGGATCCGAGCACCCCCACGGCATTGGGATGCTGGTGGAGGTTCAGGCTGGACCACGTCATTCCATGGATTTGCGCCTTTCCAGCCCTGGATCGTGCCTTTCCAGCCCCAGTGTGGGGATGAGAAGCCGCTTTGCAGACCCTGAGTGGGGAAACTGAGGAAGGGATGGGTGTCAGTGCTGGGGGACCCCCAACCCGGTCGCCCCCAAGGTTGTGTGGCCATGCTGGGGTTAAGCAGGAGGTGACGTGTCAGGCAGAAAAGTGGGGGACAAAAGGGTTGTGCCCTCCCTCTCCTGGGAGCCCAGTCCGTGGGGATGGGCTGAGCCCGGCCCAGCTCATCCCAGCTGTGCTGGGGGACGGGGTGGCTCGGGGGGGGGACAGCTGGGTGTCCCCCCCACTTCCTCTGACACACAGTTTCCATCCGCCCGGAGCAGGTGCCAGGTGAGGGGCAGTGGGGGGGTCAGGGGGACCCCCTCATCTCCTCCCCTCCAGCCACCTCCCTGCAGGGCTCTGCAGGAAAGGGGGGGCATCTGGGTTGTCCAGCGCTCCTCCAAACCCACGGGAGCTGTGGCTGCACAATCCAAGGACCCCTGGGGGCGGCCAAGCCAGGGGGTCCCGTTCCCAAAGCCCAGCACTGTGACTGTCCCTGCCTCAGTTTTCCCACTCTGGGTCTGAAAAGCAGCTTCTTTGCACTCCCTGGCGATGAAAACCACAATCCAGGGCTGGAATGGTCCAGCCCAAACCTCCACCAGCTTCTCCATCCTTTGGCCCCTCTCCTTGTCCCATCAGCAGCTGGGGAAGGGAATCCAGGGGGTTCCAGGGGAACAACTCACAAATCCTGACATTTGGGTACCCCGATCCCAGCCATCCCCCACCATGAAACCCCACCACGGGTGCCCACGGCCTCTCCGGGACCATTCCTTGGGATGAGGAGGATGCTGGGACGTGAGGCTGAAGGCCAGGGTGCCTTGTCCGCTGTCCCTGTGCCCAAGTCCCTCTGCAGGGCCGGGTGCCGTGGCAGCTGCGGGGCCAGGTGCCGGAAGCCGACCTGCACTCACTTTCTCTCTGCTTTTGGTGGAGTTTTTCACTCTCTGGTGGCCCTGGGGAACTTCACTTTCTGCAAAAATGTCCCTGTCTGTGTCATCTCCTGTGGAGCTGGGGACAAACCCCTCGTACCGAGCTCCATGGGGACGTGACGGCACCTTGTGTGCCCCCATCCCTGGAGCTGTGGGGACAGCCAGCACCCAGTGGGGACGCAGGGGCGGGAGGTCATGGCACGTGGCACCTGTGTGTGTATGTGAGTTGTATGGCCCTGCGCACGTATGTAGGTGCATGTAGGTGGCCTGTATATCCCTGAGCACGCCCACGCTCGTCCCCGCTGTCCCCGCGTGCCACCCACCCGTGTACGGGCCGCGGGGGCCGTGTTTGGGGTGCGCGCGTACCGTATGTACGGCTCGTACCGTAAATACCGTATAGGCGCGCACTCGCTGCGCCGTTGCTGCCCCCTGGCGGGCGGGCGGGAGCGCGGCCCCGCAGCGCCACCTGGCGGGAGAGCGGGGAACTGCAGCCCGGGCACACGGACGGGACACGGGGATACCGGGATACGGGGATACCGGGACAGGACACAGGACACAGGGACACAGGGACACAGGGATACGGGGATACAGGGATACAGGGATACAGGGACAGGACACAGGACACAGGGACACAGGGGCAGGACACAGGGATACAGAGATACAGGGACACAGACGCATGGACACGGACCCGCAGATACACAGACACGGACACACGGACGTGGACACACGGACACACAGACACAGGCACAGCTCCCCCTCACCCCCAACCAGCACCCAGTGACCCCCCAGAGTCCCCCCCGTAAAAGCCAGGACAGGGTGGGGGTCACAGGGCTTTAATCACAGGGGACAGTGTAGCGCTCTGGGGTGGCAGTGACATGTGGGGCCAACAATGCCAGGAAGGTGGAGACAGCCCAGAGGACGTGGGGACAGCTCAGGGAATGTGGGGACAGTGCAGGGGACATGGGGACAGCCCAGGGGAAGTGGGAACAGCCCAGGGCACACGGGGGGTGGCCCCTCAGCAGGTGATGGGGCAGGTGACCCCGGTGCCCTTCATGCCACAGGAGGCCCCGGGCACCTTGTGCAGGTACTGCTGGTGACGGTCCTCGGCGTAGTAGAAGTCACGGGCCGGCTCGATGGCAGTGGTGATGTCCCCACGCCGCTGTGTCCCCAGCTCCTAGGACAGTCCCATGGCAGGGGGAGCCTGGAGGGACCCCACATCCCCCTGCCCCGCACGTGGCACAGCCAGGGTGGGGGCTTGTCCCATGCCCCGGGGCTGGGGGAGGTGGCAAGTGTCCCCAGAGGTGTCACAGTGCCCCCAGCATGGGTTCAGGTGTCCCTAGGGGTGTCACAGTGCCCCCGGAGTGTGTCCCAGTGTCCCCAGAGGTGCTCTCGTGGTCCCCAGGGGAGCCCCGATGTCCACAGGGGGGGTCCTCTGTGTCCCATGACAGGATCCCAGAGTGCCCAGGGTTGAGTCTCAGTGTCCCCAGGGGCTCTCTTTGTCCCATGAAGAGGTCCCAGTGTCCCCTCCGTGTCC
>JAYRBT010000065.1:0-10970 GCA_036023395.1 Myiotriccus ornatus
GGCTCCGGGCCCCTCGGGGCTATACGAGCGCCGAGCGGGGCTCGCAGGGCCCCCCCACGCTGGCGCAGCTGCTGCGGCGGCGGGGGCCGGGGGTCGGGGGGCCGCCGGGGCTCAGCGGGCCGGGGGTCGGGGGGCTGCCGGGGGTCGGGGGGCTGCCGGGCCCCTCGGCGGGGCAGCCGTGCTGCAGGAGGATGTCGGAGCACTCGCGGCTGCCGGCGCGGCGCGCGTAGAACAGCGCGGTGCGGCCGTGCCCGTCCCGCGCCCGCACGTCGGCCCCGTACTGCGGGCACAGCGCGCGTGTCACTCGCGGGGACACCGATGGGGCCCCCCAGGACCGACCGCGCCCCCCGCGGTCCTGGCACGTCCCCCAGAGCCGCCCTGAGGGTCCCTTGACACGGTGTGGCTCGGGTGGCCGTGCCGTTGTCCCCGAGGCCACACCGTGTCCCCCAGGAACACGCCACGTCCCCCCAGACCACGCCACGCCCCCCACAGTCACACCACAGTCCCCAAGGCCACGCTGTCCTCCCCAGGGCCACGCAAGGGCCCCCATGACCTTTGCCCTTGCCCCACGCCCTTCATGGTCACCCCACACTCCCCACAACTACCCCATGTCACCCACAGTCACATCATGGCCCTCATGGCCACATCACGTCCCCCAGAGGCACCCCCCGTTCCCCATGCCCGTGTCATCTGCCCCCTGGCCATGCCACAGTCCCCAAAACACCCCACACCCCTGTGACCACCCCACACCCCCCACAACCACATTATGGTCCCCATGACCACATCATCTCCCTCACAACCACACCACAGTCCCCAAGAGCACCTCACCCCCCGCCACGACCACACCATGTCCCGCAGAGACACCCCCTGTTCCCCATGACCGTGCCATCTGCCCCCTGGCCATGCCACAGTCCCCAAAACACCCCCCAGCCCCCCATGGCCACCCCACACCTCCCATGACCACCCCATGTCCCCCATGGCCACGCCATGGTCCCCAAAACACCTCACAGCCCCCCATGGCCACCCCACGCCCCCCATGGCCACCCGATGTCCCCCATGACCGCCCCATGACCACCCCATGTCCCCCACAGCCACCCCATGTCCCCCAAGGCCACCCCGAGACCCCACCACCCCCTCCAGCCACACCACCAGCCCTCCCCCCCCACCCAGCGCCGACCCCTCCCCACGTACCCAGACGAGCAGTTGGGTGACGACCACCTGGGCGGTGTCGCAGGCCACGTGCAGGGCCGTGCGGCGCTCGGCGTCCCCCGAGGGCGCGTTCAGCTGCTCCCGGTGGCTGTGGGCGAGCAGCAGCAGCACCGCGGGCAGGTCCCGCTCCCGCACCGCCCCCAGCAGCCGCTCGGCCAGCGGCGCCTCGGCCGCGGGCAGCGGAGCCAGGAACAGCCGCTGCTCGTACTTGGCGCGGATCCACGACTCCCGCTCCTCCCTGGGGACAGCGGGGGACACGGGGGACACGGGGTGTCAGGGACAGCAGGGTGGCACCGTGGGGGGCTGGATCTACAGCTCTCACTCGTCCCTGGAATTGGGGACGTGGGGTACACGAGGTGGCAGGCACAGAGGGGTGGCACCACAGCTCCTGCTCCTCCCTAGGCACGGGGACACTGCCACAACGGGAGGACACAGGGGTGGCAGGGACATGGGGAGGACGCAGGGGTGGCAGGGACACGGGGTGGCAGTCGGTGGCTGGGGGTGGGGACACGGGGGTGTCAGTGTAGTGATGCTACGGGGACAGGGGCAGTGCAGACAGGGGGACATGTGAGTGAAAGGGACACAAGGTGGCACCGTGGTGGCGTGGCAGGAGGGGACACAGGGGTTCCAGGGACTGCAGCGTGGCCCCATTGGGTTGTGGGGTCACGGGGCATCAGGGACCACGGTGTGACACCGAGGGGATAGGGCAGGCGGCGACAGAGCGGCGGCAGCGACAGGAGGTGGCACCTCAGTGGCACAGCGGTGACAACCCGGGACCGTGGGGGACACGGGGCGTGGCCGGGGGACACACCCACCGGGAGGACTCGTGGGTGGGCTTGCAGCGGCCGCGCGGGTTCTGCTCCCAGATGCTGTTGGCCGTGGCGTTGCCGATGGCCGTGAGCACCAGCGTCAGCTCGCGCGGCCAGTCGTCCAGGTCCAGCGAGCGCACGCGCGACACGTGCGTGCCCAGGTTGCGGTGGATGCCCGAGCACTCGATGCAGATCAGCGCGCCCAGGTTCAGGCTGGCCCACGTGGGGTCTGGGGGGGCAGCCAGGGGGTGGGTGGGTGGCCCGTGGCACAGCCCGGGGTGGCAGGTGGCCACTGCACGGCTCACGGCACGGTGTGACCTGTGGCCCCACGTGGCCTGTGCCACCCATAGCGTGGCCCATGACATCAGATGACACACGGTGCCACACGGCCCAGGACACCACGTGGCCCGTGGCTTTGTGCTGCACGTGGCTCCACGTGGCCCGTGGTCCTCCCTTGCCCTGCCGGTCAGGCGGCCCGTGGCCGGTGGCACGGTGTCACCCCGTGTCACTGTGTCATTCCCTCCCCCGGGCACAGGACACCCCAGGGCCCACGTCCCCAGGTCACCCCCAGCTCCATGGTGCTCCCCCCTGCCCCGTGTCCCCCCCGTGTCCCCCCGTGCCCCCCCACTCACTGGGTGCCCCGCAGTCCACGCAGAGCGAGTTCCCGCGGGCGTTGCGAATGGCCTGGATGGCCACGGCCTCGCTCTGGGAGTCCATGCGTGCCTGGGGGGGGACAGGGGGCTGAGCGGGCAGGAGGGACACACGGAGGGTGACACCGCACCCCCCCGGCCCCCCAGGGGGGTCCCACCTTGTTCTTGCTGCTCTCGCAGCACTGCAGGCTGGCCAGGATCTGGCTCTCGATGGCCTGCACCCACGCGTCGCGCTCCTCGAAGCTGCCGGCCTCGAAGTGCCACGTCTGCCCCGTGCTCGACACGATCAGGAACTCGAAGTTCTCCTCCTCTGCGGGACCAGAGACCCCCGGGGGGGGGGCGGTGGGATGGGGGTCTCTCACCGCAGGGGCACGGGGCTGCCCCAGCACCCCCAGTCTGTCCCCCCCCAAATTCTGCCCGACCCCCCTCCCCGGAGGTGCCCACCCCCGACCCGCTCCCGGGGACCCCCGGTGTGGGCGCGGGGGATGCGCTGGCGGCAGGCAAAGGGGGGGCACAGCCACATGCGGGGGAGGCACCGCGGGCGCCACGTTACCTGTTTTATAAATATTTCTTAAACTACCAAAGCTTTTTAATTTCCACATTTTGCGCTTGGCTGCGGAGGGTCCGGGCAGCGGCAGCGGAGAGAGGAAACGGGGACACAGTCAGGGGGGCCCCGGGGGCGGTGCTGGGGGGGGTGGCAGGCGGTGGCGCAGCGAGGGGGGCGCGTGGGCAGCGTGGCCGAGCGTGGCACGGGGGGCGAGGGGCAGGATCGGCCCCGGATCCTCCATCCGCCGGAGCCCCCGGGGTGTCCTCGCTGTGGTGGACGGCGGGCTCGTCGCCGGGGTGCCGTGGGTGGCCCGGGGCTGGGGACACGCGCCCGTGGCACTCACCTTCAGCCTGCCCCGCCGAGCCCTCGGTCTTGGACGGCGTCATCAGCTTCTTCCGCCGGTGCTTCTTCCTGTCGACCAGGGGGGACGGGGGGGGGTCCCTGCCCGCGCTGCCCGGGCTGGACATGGCCTCGAAGGGGGTGTCTGCAGGGGCACCACACAAGGGGGGGCTGCGGGACCCGCGGGCACCGGGGACACCGGGGACAATGGGGGCACTGGGGACACCGGGGACAATGGGGGCACTGGGGACACCGGGGACACCGGGGACAATGGGGACACCGGGGGCACCGAGCTCAGCGGGTCACTGCGGGCACCGGGGGCACAGGGAGGAGGGAGCTCCCTGGGGACACTGGGGCCACCAGGGATACTGGGACCACCAGGAATGCCAAGTCCATCAGGGTCACTGTGGTCACCAGGCTCATGAGGACAAGGGGACACCAGGAACTCAGGGGCCACCAGAGGGACACTGGGACCACCAGGGCCACCAAAGGCCACAAGGTCCCTGGGCTCACCAAACCCACCAGGGTCATCGTGGCCACCAGGGCCACCAAGGGCCAGCAAGGGCCACCAGGTCCCCAGACTCAGCAGGACCACCTGGCTCGCTGTGGCCTCCGGAGCCACCACAACCACCAAGAGGCCCTTGAGCTCCTCAGGACCCCCTCGCTCAGTGAGGCCCCCGCGGGCCGGTCCCTGGCCGTGCCCCGGGAGGTGGCCGTGTCCCCAGGCGTGCCGGTGGCGGTGCCGGTGCCGGTGCCACTCACCTGCGGTGATGAGCTTGGCGCTGGAGGCCGAGGCGCAGCGCTGCAGTGACCGCTCGCCCTTGCCCACCACCTTGAGCCCCGGCTCGGGGGGGAGGCTCAGCCCCACGGAGGGGACACCGCCTGTGGGGGGGTCAGACGGTGACAGACGGTCCCCCCGGTGTCCCCCCTGCCCTGGCATCCCCCCAGCACTCACCCCCCGGCTCGGGGTCCCGCACCAGCCCGTTGATGCTGGCGGAGGGGCCGCAGGCAGAGATGGCCCTGGGCGGGCGCTTGCCGGGCACCTTGACCGTGGTGCGGAGCAGATCCATCTCCTTCCCGTGCGTGCTGTGGATGTAGTCCTGGGGAGCACCCCGGGTCACACAGGGTCCCCCACAGCCCGGGGGCCGCGTGGGGACGGGGACACTCACGTTGATGCTGGGGTGGTAGAAGAGGAGCCCGTTGCTGGACAGGGTCACGTACTTCTTCTTCCACTCCTTGTTCAGGGAGTTGCCGCTGCGCTTGAGCAGGAAGCTCTGGGGACAGGGGGCAGTGAGGGGACACGGGGGACGCTGGGACCCCACCCGTGTCCCCTGCCAGGGCCACCACCCACCTGCTTGATGGGGATGGCGCGGCCGCTGCCGGTGGCCTCGCCACGGCTGTCCAGGCTGCGCTTCTCCGAGTCGCTGCCCCGGCGAGTCTGCAGGGACGGGGATAGGGACAGGGATGGGACAGGGATAGGGACAGGGATGGGAACAGGGATGGGACAGGGATGGGACAGGGATGGGGACAGGGGTGGGGACAGGGATGGGACACGTGGCGTGGCTGGGACACTGCGGTGCCCTCGTGTCCCCCACTGCTGGAGTCCCGGGTTGCCACGGAGCCAATGGCTGGGTGCCCACATGTCCCACTGTGCCACCACCCTCATCAGGTGCCACATGTCCCTTGCTGCCTCTACCCTGCCAGTGGACACTGTGGATGTCACGTGTCCCCCCGTGTCACTCCTGCCAAGGGGACACTGGATGGTGTGCCCTCCCCGTGCCACCACCCCTCCAGGGCGCTCCTCTGCATCCCCCCGTGTCCTCCCGTGTCCCCCCGTGTCCCCCCGTGCCAGGCCCCGCGGGCACTCACGGCGAAGAGGCTGGTGCGGCGCTTGGCCCCGCGGTGGAGCGAGCTGGGGGTCCCCAGGGGGGCGGGGGTCTCGCTGCGCAGCTCCCGGTGGCTCACGTTGGGCGTGGACGGCAGAGAGGACGAGTAGTCGCTGGTGTGGCCACCGTTGCTGGCCTGGGGGGGAGCAGGGGGTCAGCCCTGGGCTGTGGCCGGGGGGCTGGGGTGGGGGGCCGGGGGGTACCTGGCTGGGGTGGACCCCCCCCACGGGCGTGGAGGCGGCCGAGTGGCTCGGGGAGCTGGGCAGGGACTTGCAGGAGGCCACGAGCTGCTGCTGCTTCTTCAGCGCCACGGCCTTCTGGGCCACTGTGAGGGACCACCGGTCAGGGGGGCTGAGACCCCCACCCGCCCTGACACGGCCCTGACACGCCTGGGCACGGTCCCCACCCCCACCCCACACCCGGACACAGTCCCCGTCTCACCCACACGTGGTCCTGAGTCCTCCGGCCACCACTGTCCCCAACCCAGCTCTGAACCCGCACTGGCCACCAGCCCTGTCCCACCGGGTCACCAGCCCCTCCCCCCACACCATTTACCCCCGGCCACTGTCCCCATCCCACCCGGACATGGTCCCCAACCCATCTGGCCACTGTCCCCATCCTGCCAGGACATGGTCCCCAAACCTTCTGGCCACTGTCCCCATCCTGCCAGGACATGGTCCCCAAACCTTCTGGCCACTGTCCCCATCCCACCCGGACATGGTCCCCAAACCTTCTGGCCACTGTCACAGCCCTTCCCACCACCCACACCCCACCGTGGCCACCGTCCCACCTGGGCACGGTCACCATCCCACCTGGGCACGGTCACCATCCCACCTGGGCACGGTCACCGTCCCACCTGGGCATGGTCACCATCCCACCTGGGCATGGTCACCATCCCACCTGGGCATGGTCACCGTCCCACCTGGCTGCTGCCCCCATCCCACGCTGGCCACTGTCCCTGTTGCACCACGTCCCCAACTCTCTCCCCGCCTCCCCCAGACCCCCCAGCCGCCCATCCCGGCCGCCCACCCTCGGTGAAGACGCGGTCCACGTTGAGCCCGTACGTGGCGCAGGTCTCGTAGTAGAGGCAGCGCCGCGAGTCCCCGCAGAGCGCCCGCGCCCGCGCGTCCTCCACCGCCCGCGGGCTGGACGAGCTGATCTTGTCTGGGGGGGCAGCGGGTCAGCCGGGGGTCGCCCGCCCCACTGCCCTCCCCCCAGGGCTGCCCCGGCCCCCCCGCTCACCCTGTGTGCCCACCAGCGCCAGGGCCACGTCGCCGGCGCCGCGGAGGCCGCCGAGCAGCTCGTGCAGCTGCGTCACCTCCTCGAAGCTGCTCTCGCTCTCCAGGCTGAAGACGAGGATCACGCCGTCCACCCAGCTGGCGAACTGGGGGGCCACGGAGGGGTCAGGCCTGGGCTCCGGCCAGCGAGGCCCCCCCCAGCCCCCGAGCCCCCCGTACCTGCGCGTCCGGGGCTCCGGCCTCCTCCCGGATGAGCAGGAGGTGGCTCTGGCCATCGACCGTCACCTCACGCTTGAACTGCCCGCCTGTGGCGAGGGAGGGTCCCCTGCGGGTGTGCTCGGCCCCCGTGGCCAGCACTGCCACCCCAAATGTCCCCCAGCTCCGAGCAGCACCGTGACCTTGTCCATCCCATGGCCACCCCCATCCCCTTCCCCATCTCCACCCATGGCCATGCCATCTGTCCATCCTCAGAACCTCGACCATCCCATGACCATGTCCATGTCCATCCCATGACCACACCCATCCCTTCCCCATCCCCACCCATGGCCATGCCCAGCACCACGACCCTGTCCATCCCCACAGCCTTGACCATCCCATGACCGTGGCCATCCCAGCCCCAGCCCCGTGTCCACCCCATGACCACATCCATCCCCTTCTCCGTCTCCGTCCACGGCCATGCCCTCATCATGACTTTGTCCATCCCCATAGCTTTGATCACCCCATGACCACATCCATGCCACCACCACATCCATCCCATGCCCAGCCCCATGTCCATCCCATGTCCACACGTCCAGCCCCCTGGACACCTCCATCCCCATCCCCATCCCCATCCCCATCCTCATCCCCATCCCCATCCCCATCTCCATCCCCATCCCCACCCCCATCCCCATCCCCACCCTCACTCCCATCCCCATCCCCGTGGCCATTCCACAGCCAAGCCCATTCACAGCCATGTCCATCTCATGTCCATCCCTGTGGCCACACCCATTCCGTGCCCAAGTCCATCCCAAGTCCATCCCGAGTCCATCCCACAACCACCCCGTGGCCACCCCGTGGCCACTCACTCTCAGTGGGCTCCAGGCCCACGTAGGAGCCGGTGAGGAACCGGTGGACGAGCGCTGACTTCCCACTCTTGCTGCTGCCCAGGACCCCCTGGGGGGGAGAGAAGGGTCAGGGCAGCTGAGGGTGGGGGGACACAGGACAGGGACATGGGGACACAGGGACACAGGGCAGGGACACAGGACAGGGAGACACAAGATAGGGACACAGGGACACAGGGACAAGGACAGGGGCACAGGGACACAGGGCAGGGACATGGAGACACAGGACAGGGACATGGGGACAAAGGGACACAGGACAGGGACATGGAGACACAGGACAGGGACATGGGGACAAAGGGACACAGGACAGGAACAGGGGGACACAGGGACACAGGACAGGGACATGGAGACACAGGACAGGGACAGGGGGACACAGGGACACAGGGCAGGGACACAGGACATGGGGACACAAGATAGGGACATGGAGACATAGGACAGGGACATGGGGACACAGGGACACAGGACAGGGACATGGAGACACAGGACAGGGACATGGGGACACAGGGACACAGGGCAGGGACAGGGGGACACAGGACCGGGACAGGGGGACACAGGACAGAGACAGGGGGACACAAGATAGGGACGCAGGGACACAGGACAGGGACAGGGGGACACAGGACAGGGACATGGGGACACAGGACAGAGACAGGGGGACACAAAATAGGGACACAGGAACACAGGACAGAGACAGGGGGACACAAGATAGGGACGCAGGGACACAGGACAGAGACAGGGGGACACAGGGACACAGGGCAGGGACAGGGGGACACAGGACAGGGACAGGGGGACACAGGACAGAGACAGAGGGACACAGGACAGGGACAGGGGGACACAGGGAAGGGACAGGGGGACACGGGACAGGGGGACGTGGCACCCACCAGGCGGATCTCGGGGATGGAGCGGCCCAGGGTCCACTCCTGGCTGTTCACCAGGGCCTCTGCAGGGGGGAGAGGGGTGAGACAGAGCCCGGGACCCCCAGGCACCCCCAGGCACCCCCAGGCACCCCCAGCACCCCAATCCGGGGGGAGCCCCCACCCTGCAGCACCACGGCAGCTTCCTGCGTGGGCGGCCACCAGCTGTCACCCGGCAACGGCACCGGGCCCGGGGGCGGCGCGAGGACGCGGAGATGCCACGTGGCGGGGACAGGGACGGGGACAGGGACTAGGTGGCCTCGTGTGCCGGGGCGTGACGACACGGCAGGCACAGGGGTGGGGGTGGTGGGAGAGCACCGCGTGGCACAGGGACACGGTGGGGACAGGCGGGACACAACGGGCACCAGGAGGCAGCGGGATTGTGGCATGAGGACACGACGGGACACGGTGTGGCACCAGGATGACACGGTGGATTCCAGGACACGGTGGTCACGGGGACACAGAGTGGCACCACTGCGTGGCGTGGCACGGGGACACAGGGACAACCAGGCCGGGCCACGAGTGGCACCAGGACACAGTGCAGGGTGAGGACATGGCATGAGGACACGGCGGGCACCAGGACACGGCATGGCACGAGGATGGGGTGTGACACCAGGACACGGTGGGCACCAGGACGGGGTGTGACATGACAACAGGGTGTGACACGAGGACAGGGTGTGACACGAGCACACGATGACTCCAGCACACGACGGGCGGGAGTTGGGGACGCCCGTGGTGCACGACGTGTTGGGCACAAGGACACGTGGCACAGGACAGGGTGTGGCACAGGACAGGGTGTGGCACAGGACAGGGTGTGGCACAGGATGGGGTGTGGCACAGGACAGGGTGTGGCACAAGGACACGCCCTGACACGAGGACACGGAGCGGCACGCGATGGGCACGAGGGTGTGACAGCCAAGAGGACGTGGCACAAGGACACGCTGCGGGTGCAAGGACGTGCCCTGAGCCCCCTCTGCCCCCTGCCCGGCACCTCAGCCCCCCCGGACACCCCAACAGGGGAAACCGAGGCAGGGCACGGTCAGGGGGTCTCCCCCCTCCGGTGCCCCATCCCCACACGGAGCCGCCCCCGCCACGCGCAGCAGCCACGGGGGGTGACGCTGCCGCCTGTCCCCCCTCCCGCTGTCACCCACGGCCACCTCCGGGCCCCCCCAGCGGTGCCCACACACCCCACGGCAGGGTGTGTGTGTGGTGGGGGGAACAGAGAGACGCCGAGGGGGGGACACGGGGCCAAGGGGGGACCGTGGGGTGGCCGTGGGGGACAGGACACGGGTGTGATGCACGGATGGAGGCAATGGATGGACGGACGGACGGACAGATGGATGGATGGCGGGACAGAAGGATGGAGCTGGGGTAGCCTCCCGGATCTCCAGAAGCCCCCCCAATGGCGAAACTGAGGCACGGGACCCCCCACCACGGCACCACCCCCCCCAAATCAACACCCGGGACCCCCCGTTGTGGGGGGACCCTGCCGGGGGGGTCACGGCCCCCCGTGGCCCAGCACTCGCCCCCTCCCCAGCCCTGGGGAGCAGACGGGTCCTCCTGCCCCGCACGGGACACGGGGGGTCCAGGAGCCCCCAGCCCCACCCCGGGACACCGAGTCACGGCCACGGCCACGGTGGGCACCGGCACCACCCGCCCCCCCGCCCGCAGGGCACCCACGGGGACACCGAGACGTGGCCGGGGCGACCCCCGGGCCCCCTCGGGTCCGTACTCACTGGGGGGGGCGGCCCTGGCTGGGTCGGCGCAGGGAGGGGCCCAGGGGGGCGCGGGGTGGGTGGGGGTCGCCGCGGGGCTCTTGGCGAAGATCCCGCTGATGAACTTGAGCATCTTTCGGTCGCGGGTGGAGGCGCGACCCCCCTCGCGGCCCCGCTTCAAGCCCGTCTCGGGGGGGGGGGCGGGGGTCAGAGCCCCCGGCCCGGGCTGCAGGTCGCTGTAGTCGAGGGTCTTGCTCTTTCCCTTGTGGGGGGACAGCCGGGCCCGGGGGGGCCCCTCGGCCTTGGCCGCCGCCTTGGGGCGCCCCTTGCCCTCGCCCTCGGGCCACGAGAGGCGGCTGCCGGCGGGTTTGGGGGGGGTCTTGCTCCCCCGGGGGTCGGGGGTCCCGCGGGCCCCCCCGGCGCTCGCCGTTTTGGGGGGTTTGGGACCGGCCAGGCGGAGGCGGCGGGCGCCGGCCGAGGGGTGCGGGGAGGAGGCGGGGGGCGGCGGGGGGGCTCTGTCCCCCTCCGGGGGGCCCTCGGGGCCCCCCCAGCTGGCCTGGCCCAGC
>JAYRBT010000067.1:16770-68569 GCA_036023395.1 Myiotriccus ornatus
AATAGCTTTCTGGAATTAATTTAAACTAGCAGGTTGCTGCCACGTGACAAATGAAAGTACTTTATGCATATTTTTTTGGCAGTTTGCAGTATTTAAAATTTTCGATTGTATTTTTTGGTGCTGCTTTTAAAGAGCAAGGATTATAAAACTGAAGCCTTGCTTTTTATTACACGTAGTGGGAAGCAGTGATAAAACAGCTTTTTTCTACACTGAGAAATTCGGGGAAAATTTTACCTGAGTTTGCACGGAGTGGAAGTTTAAAGAAGTTACTGAGATCGCATAAAAATGATGCATGAAAACTGCCAGTGTTAAATTTGAACCTGTGCCTCAGGGATGTAACACATCAGTCCTATAATCTGATTACATTCTGAGGCACTTCCATGCGTAAGGATACAATGACGACTATGAATTCACTTGTTGCTTTTATTGTAGTAAAAAAACCGCCTTAAATGGAGATTTGTTTCATATGTTGATGACACAAACATCTTACTGTCAGGGCCGATCTGGCAGTTTGATCACGTGCTTTTTTGGAGAGCTGGTGAAAAACAGAAAGCACAGGAAAGTGAATCTGCTGTGAAATATCCCAGCACTCTGTCTAGTGAAGTTCACACGTGAATTTTTATTATGAGAATAAAGGTAATTCAGTGTGGAACAAGACCTTTTAGCAGCTACTGCTCATATTGTTAAATGAGCCCCAGTTTTAAGTACTGTCAGAAAATTTGCTTTTATGTGTTACACGGAGCACTAATGTGAGATTCCTACAGTGCAATGTTTAAAGTGCTGGAGGCTGGGCAAGGTGGCATTTATCTGGTTTGCTTATTCAACCATGTGAAAGCTGTATTAGGCACATAAGCTTTATACCCTGCACTGCAGCTTCTGAAAGGCAACAAGTTAAATCTGAGTCCCTTGAAACAGTGAATGGTAACATTCTGTTCTCCCAAAGAGCCGACTTCAGATGATCACACCAAAACTCCCAACAACTGTGTCAAGGCTGGAGAAAACAAGACAAGATTCCCCAGATAAATCTTCTTTCAGTCTGGCTGTTGCATGAAACACGGGTTTGGTTGGAGCCAGCAAACTTGAGTGACGTAGGAAGGTACAGAGCCTTAAAAAACGACATTTATCTTAGTTATGTATCTGTAAAAGATCTCCAAGAACATCTTGTGTTGCAGAAAAGTGGCCAGTGGCATCAGATCAATTTACATACGGCACTACTGTCCTGCCCTGATTATTGTAATCTCTGCTCTTAATGAGATGCTGAGATGAGGAGCTGTGGTGCTGATCAGTGCACTTAATGTACACCCTCTCAGTTCTGGCTGGAACGTGGTTGGTGAAGTCAGATGCTCTGAAAAGATCTGTGTTTGCAGACACGTTAAAGGGTAGCTGCCCTTTAAAAACAAACCCAAAACCCTCCCTTGAGAATCTTTCGGGGGGGGAAATACATATTGACAAATACCTGCCCAAAACTGAGGCATTGCAATCGGCTGGTGGTTCTGGGGGCCTTTTGGTTGGCCCAAATAGTGTGGAGATCTTGGTCCCGAGTTACTTTTAACTCATTGGCTTCCACTTGACAGCTCAAGTCCATTAGTAGCTCCTTAATCTATCATGTCAAGTGTTCATTTCATACTGATGGATTTCCCATGAAGTTCCTTCTGTCTCCAGGATGCCAGTTCTCAGTCATTTGTTTTTATGCCTTGTGCTTAACCTTCTCATCACCATTTTTTGAGCCAGTGTCTCAGAGATCTTCGCTGAAACAAGTCCTTATGGCACTTCCCAGGTGAACTCTAACCTGTTCTTTCAGGTACATGAGTTGCTTTCTTTCAGCCAGCTCCTTAGCTTCAGTGTCTCTTCATCTCCTTGTTCTCACCAACAGCTCTAGATCATCTTTTTAAAACATTTGAATTAAGGTCTCATCATAGCAGGCGTTTCCTCTTTTTCTGAAAAATACATTATCAAGTGTGAGATACGTCAACTTCAGTAAACACAGGTGGTGTCCCATTTTCTGTTTGTTTTCTTATTCTTAATTCTTTTTTTCTTCAGGTTGTTTTCATTTCACCACATTTCTGCTGTTGTATACAAACAGCTATAATCATATATCTTTGAGAGATGAAAACATGTCTATATTTTTAAATAACCAGACCTTGTGCACTATATATTTGAGAGAAGAAATAATCACAGTGTTAATGTTGCCAAGCTTTTTTGCAGGTGTGTGTTACAAAATGAGACAGTCTTTGAACAATCCTGCATCTTGTGTTGCACTCACACCTTTTCCCTGAGAATTCAAATATCAGTGTTTAATCACAGCAGTGTCTGATGGAAGCACTTTTAGACTGACTTCTAATGAAAGGAGTGGTAACGTGTTTTTACACACCGACAGCGTGGTCTTTAATCTGCAAGTTTTATCTGGGCCGGGAGTTGTAGCTGTGCTTTAATCTTCCTGCTGTGTTAATCCAGCATACTCAGTGCCATGTACAGAGCTCCGGGTCGTCTGAAATTCCAGCTCTGTGACACTTCCACAGTTAAGAACGTTCTGGTTTATCTGTGTGTTGGTTATCAGCTGCAGGGACCACAACTCTCACTTGCCTGAGACATAAGTGGAGTTCCTGACATAAAAATTAAAAAGAGAGGTTTGCCATAGGATTAAATTCTCCTGCCAGTTGGAGATCAGTCAGGAGAAAGTCTTGCAGGCCCCTTCCTGTAGGCCATATATGCAGGATGATGAGGAACAAGAATAAATCTGGAAGTGTCATTCCCGTGAGGAAATCACCAGCCAGACACATTCCACATCATGTTTGATGTAGAAACAGCAATTCCTGAAAAATAGGGATTGTTTGACGAATGGTTTTCAGCTTTTCCTTTGCTATGACATCCCAGTAAAGAACAACAGCTCTGTGATGTTTTATGTGGGGTTTAATATTCTAAAATAAAAGTAGTAGACATGTACACCTCTTTTTCTTTACTGTAGATGTTTGGGGCACAGTTAGGTCACCCTGAAGCCTTCCCTTCTTCCAGCTGAACAATCCCAAGTCTCTCAGCCTTTCAGACTGTAGAGGTCTTTTCCAACCGAATGATCGTATGGTTTTGCAGGACAATGTTACTGTTGAGTCACCACAGGGTCTCAGTCTCTAAGGATACTTTGGCTTCTCCCACAGGCCGCTCCTGTTGTGCTCAGATGAACTGAGTCCAGACAGCCACCCCCCAGCTCAGGACGTGTCCTGAGGGCAGTGGCAGGTGAAGTGAGCTACTGAAGTTCTGAATCACTGTGCATTCCAAGCCTTGGAACCCACTGTAAGTGATGGATGAGCGTGACAAAATTGCTGAGCAGGCCCTGGACTCATCCTGACAAAATGAGAATTTTTGTATCTATTTTTAGGAATGGGAGCTCTTTCCTTGCCCTCACACCTGGTGTGTATCTGTTGCCCTGCCACTGAGTAAATCACACGTTGAGGCACGTGCAGAGCTCGAGTTGGGTGTGTGTATCAGCAGCACTGTTGGTTTCTGACCAAATCTTAAACCTTGCTGCTGGTATGAGTTAAAACAGAAAGCTAGAATAGGTGATTTTGTTTGCTCTCTCTTGTGTAGGAATATACCTCAAGAAGTTAACTATATTAGCTTCTTCCAAAAAACCAACATTGAATCAGGCCCAGTTGCCAAAAGCAGTGGCTGTGTTTTGAGTGATAAATTGCAGGGGTGATAAGTGGCTGGGAGCCTCGGCATCTCGGGGAGGAGGGGGGTCAGCTCCTGGATTCAACACTCAGCTGCAGTTCCAGTCACGAAAACCAGCCTAAGATAAGCTGTGCTTGCTCTTCTGTGCAGGGAAAGTCTGTTGGTGCTGTTCCCCTAAAACGTGCGTGTAAATGTTTTCTAATTTTATCCTCCCAGGAGTGTTCTGTTGCAGCTGACCTACCATCTCAACTTATAATAAAACCATTTTGGAGAATAAATTGCTGGGTTTGGCCCCCCACTACTTGTCTCAACGCTTTCACCGGCCCCGGGGATTAAAACGCACCTACTCGGTTTGGATCGTGCAGGTTCACCTTTCCGTGATCCGAGTCGTTCTCTTCCTATCCCTGTGAAATATTAATGTTTTCAGTAGCAGTGACAATGGGAGTCAGGGCTGTGACTGTGAGCTGGGGCCTTGCCATGGCCACACACATCTGCTTCCTTCTCAGAGCATGGTACAGTTCAAGCTGTTGTTTTCTTGCATTACAGGGTTTCATTTTGGGCAAACTGAAGAGATCTTTGCAGATAAATACTTGTCCTTTGCAGATAAATACTATTCCTGATGGAATAAATACTATTCCTGATGGTCTGATGGAGAACTTACAGTAAAGAAATGCTGCGTGCTTTTTCACCTGCCTGTTTCCTGCCCTGCAGAAGTTTACGTTGGTTGCTGCCAGAAGTTTTCGTGGGTGCTGTCACAGCTCAGGATTTCCAGATGTGCAAATCTTTTCAGCAGTTTTGTGTGAAGAGTTGCAGCCTTGGTGTCTTGACTGTGCTCATGAGAAACTTTCATCTAGATGCTTACAAATGTATTTAAAACTGGGGAACAGGGAGAGCTTTTTGGCACAATGCAGTTTCCATGTGTTAAACACTTAAGAGGCTCTGAAAATTATGTATGTTATTTACACAGACCTGGATCAGTTTGAACCGTGGTGGTTCCTGATAGTGGTTTATTTGCCTCCATTAAGCTTAACTCTAGTTCTGGAGTACTGCCTGCCACCCTTCTGCAGCAGCCTCTGGTGGACTCTACCTACAGTTTAGGAAGATGTCAATTTTAGAATTTGGAAAGTCTCTTTACCAGGAGTTTTTCAGAGGAAGAGGTGGCTGCTTGTGAAGCAGTTTGCATCCTTGCTGTGAGTACAGAGCAGCCAACAAATGCTTTCTGTGAATGACACTAATGGTACGTGAAGGCAGTGGCTCTAAAGCTCTGGCACGTGAACTTGTCAACAGTGGTGTCCAAAACCCCAGTCTTTACAAAATCTATGGTCTTGTCAGGTGCAGTATTTCTGGAGTACAGTATTTCTGCTGTGAAAGGGGGTGTTACTGCTAACAGTAAATGGGAGGGTTGTAGTATTTCAGGCCTTCAGCTTGTGAAGTGAAATTGCTCTTCCAGTGCAGCTCCAGGGTGGAGTCCTCTGGAGTTACTTTGCTGCCATCGGCCATTCTTGGCTGGGCAGATCTTCCCAGAGGACTGTCCCATGTGCAAAGAATATGTCCAAGAACAAAAGACCTCCAAACTCCTTAAAACAAAAAGTTGTCCTCTTCTGAGGAGCTGGGAGGGAAGGGACACAGGAGTGTCCTGGGGTATGTCAGTGGAGTGAGTTGGGGCCAAGGGCCAGCTCAGCCCCAGCACTGAGCCCCCAGTTTTTTGCAGGGCATGGCATCACCTCACTCCATGTACAGGCTGGAGCTCAGCATGTATTTCAGGTTTAACAGAACGGTGTTTATGCCTCAACACTGGTTCCTTTGTGCGCTCAGGGTTTGAAATCTGCTGTCCTGGAGGAAATGGAAGTTCTGAAGCCCTGTATACTTCCCAGGACGGTTCATTTCTCTGGTCCTCTCACCCACTGCAGCCAAAGGTTACAGGTTTGCATTCCACAGATTCCAGAGCACCAAAGTGGATGCTGCACACCGATGTGATTTTGAGCACAGAAGCCTCCTGTTTGCCTCCTCTTTTTCATGAGTACCATCAGGCTTGGCTGTGTTGGGCTGAGTTCAAACTAGGTTTACTGACCAGGGTTAAAATATTGTTTTAAATAAAGTTTAGAAAGTGCTGTTAATTTGTTTGAAACAAGAACAGTGTGGCAGCTCCAGCCAGCAGTTTGTGAAGTGAAGCAGGGCCAGATCTGTAGTGGAGATGGTACCTTTGTTAGGCCAGCTGCTGTTGGGGAAACAGATGCATGTTTACATACACAAGTATTGCAAGCCTGAAATAGAAATAGCAAACTAGAAGTTAAACACACACTAAGAGCAGTTATTCTGATTCAATCATGAATTTAAGTGTACAAACCAGTTAATTTGAGAGAGAGAGGGGTGCTGGTACCTGTGTACTGCAGTGACAGAGATGAAGTGATCCAGGTCACATGTTTATCCACGTGGAACATTTGTCTGTGTCTGGCTGCTGCTGTTGATTGGGATGGTGCTGCCAGTGCCCAAGGAGTGATGTGCATTACAAATAAATTAAAAAAAATAATTAGTGACCTGATTTCCACCCTGGGCTCACAGGTGAGTAAGTGTACCTAAGGGATTGCTGAGAATTCCCATAAGAGTGAGAGTTTCCTGAGCTTTTTGAGTACCAAAGCCAACGTGGCATTTATGTATCTGAAGACTGTTGGTTTCAGTATTCAGAAAAATTTAGTGTTTTCATGCTGTAAGTTGCCACAGGTCAGGATATGGAGGTTAAAGGTGGGGTGGTAGTTTTGTGGTGCTAAAAATTACTTGTGTTGAGAAATGATGTGACTGAGTGAGAAGCTGAATGTGAGCAGCTCTGTGTTTCATTCACTGACTCTTCCAGGAGATTATTGTAGGTACCATGTTTCAAACCCAGTGATCTGAGGCACAACAGAAGGTGAATAAGGAGCTAAACTTGGTGTACATGAAGTAGGCAGGTCACGTGAGGAATATTTTTCACTTCTGTTCTAGTTTCTTTTCCATTTACAGTTTCATTACATTATAACATTTACATTTATAGAGTACAGTTTCTTCTTTACTGTTTCTAAGCACGGAAACTTGACACATGTTTAATGCCAAAATAGTGAATGTGACTTGGTAACTGTTGCTAAAACTTGGTTTTTGGTAGCCTTGAAAGAGTGAGAATGAGCTGAGTTACCCTGAACTACTTAAAGGTCAGGTCTCTGTTAGTACTCCTGGGAGTTAAAAAAAAACAAACCCACAACTAGTTTTCAACTAAATTGTACAAAGTCTTTGGTACAGTAGCACTTCCCTTCACGTTCTTTTGGCTAATAGTGGACAAAATTCTCCTTGCTCTGGAAGTCCTGTAGTGCTCATGTTTGAATTCTCCCCTTCTCCAAGGATCTGCACCTTGGTGGTGAATCCCCACACATCTCCAGAGCAGGGAGATAAACATTCTCTTAAACTGCAAAGGTCTGTGCAATAGAACCTGTTAAATAAAGTGTCTTTAAATGTCATCGGGTTTCCCTAGAGCTTTCCATGAGTTGTGGACAAGGTGTGTGTGCCTCAGGATTGTGGGGAGGAGGAGGAGAAGCTTCTGTGATACCATCCCGGATCCCTGCTTGGAGAATCCCTGGTGGTTTGTGGCTCGAAGATGAACAACTTTGCCAGCTCCAACCCACTTACCACTTAGTTGAGGTGTGCACCCTGCTGTCCCCACCCCAGCACTCCCGAGAGAACAGGTATATTTAGCTCTGGATTTTGGTTCTGTAATCACTCCTGGATGTGCCACCCTGCACTTTATGGTCCAACAGCTCCCTCGGGGACTGGCTGATAATGGGAAATCAGATGTGCCAAAATGTCATTTCAAAATGGTGATGGGACAGAAACGTTGGATTTGGGGTGAAACTGTAACTCTGTAACCCTTTCGCCTCTTTTGTCACTGGGAGTGCAGCTGTAAAAATGCCCTGTGCCACTGAGAGATTACCAGGGAGAGTTGATCCATTTTATAACCTGTCTGCTCTAGCACGCTCAGCTTTTCATGTGGAAAAATATTTTCAGATTGTTTCAGCTACCTTCTAAAAATATGCAATGTTTTTACTACCTAATTACCTGTAAGGAACTGATATTGTTCACCCTCCTCAGCCTACCCCTTTGGATTTTCCTAAAAATTCTCCTTGTCCACCCTGAAGCCTGGGTAGGAGCCACTTGTTTGAATGGTGGTGTCAGTGCAATGAGGGGGAAAGTCATTTTATGGAAGTGATTTGACAGAGCAATATCCCACGTTCTGTGGCAGGAACGCTGCTCCTGTAATAAATTTAAATCAGTTTATTGCACATCACTGACTTCCGCTATTTTACTTTGAATTCTGTAACCAGATCAAGGTCAAGGAAGCAAAAGATGAAAGGAGAAGGGGGAAAGGAAGCCAGAAGAGGGGAGAGGCTGCAGGAGGGGGGAGGCAGGACAAGGAATGGTTGAGAGCAGGGCAGCAGAGTCGAGCTCTCACTTAGGGACTGAGGGATGAGCATTTCTCACTCAGCTGAACAGGAAAATGGGTTATCCTGGGCCTACAGGAACTGGGAGGATTGCTCTTGATTTTCTCCTTGTTCATAATGATGGATCGGTGCTATTTCTAAATAGCAGATTGTTCTGTGGATGGTCCTTGTGAATGTTTTATTCCTTTTGTAGCCAGTTGCTGAGGAGAAGCACTTCTGGACTTCTGATGTGCCAAGCAACTGCTGCAGCGCCTGGGATTTCAGAAGGAAGGGTATCCCAAGGCCATTTTAGAATATGCTGTTACAAGCTTTTTCTGTAGTGTTTTGGTCTGAGATCAATGGAATATGCTTTTCATTTGATTCATGCTGGAGAACAAACAGTCTGGATGTTCAGGTGCCTCATGAGGTCGATCCATTTTCTTTCAGTGAAGGGAGTGTTTTGCTTGTGCGTAACTTCTTCCCCTGCACTAGTGTGAAATCTCATTTTAAACCCAAACGGCCCTTACAGTTTCTCCCAGACTTTATATTGTCAAGTGTTAGTTAATCTGCTCTCTCGAATAGTTCTTTTTCCTCTGTCTGAAAGGGTTTGAGTATCAAAAGTGAAACCCCAGCAACAAGAACCAGCCAAGTGTAAATGTGTGTAGAACAAGGTAGGCTCTGACAGCTGCCATTTCAATATGTGACATTTGGGGTAAGCTGTTCCAAACTTGCTCTTTGTAGCTGAGAATCTCCACATGAGCAGCTTGGAAGTGTGGTGTGCTTTTGTGTATGTGGAAGGGAAAGAAGGATGATGTGAAGAAGCTGCTGACTCTGGGAACTAATCAGATCCAATTATGTTGTTGATGTTTAACCCAGTGATATTTCTATATTGTGGTAACTGTGTGAGGCATGTGGAACACAGAAACCCTTCATGGAAGCTTTGGGGGGGGGTGAAACATGGTGGGTTGCGTTTCCTTTCCAGTGAAATAATTCAGAAGAGGTTGGAGAAGACCCAGGAACTGATTTTCTTGGTGGCCACAGCAGTTCCAGTTCCATCCCAGGGGATGTCTGGGCATGTGGCATCTTGCTTGGCACTGTCTTTCCCCTGTGTGCTGCAGAGGGACTGAGTGGTAATCAGCTTCATCCTCCTCAAATCAGAGTCATTTAGTTTTTAGAGGCTGCTGCAGCTCTAAAACTTGCAGCCAGCATGGGTCACACCTCCCATTCTTGCACAAAACACAAGCATTTGCTCCCACATGCAGAGAACCCCAAGAAGGGAGGTTTATATTGTCATAAGAAAAAAGTTGCCCTCCTTGTATTATTTATCACACATATAAAATCAATATCTATGTATTTGATAGAGACTTAAACTTTCCTTTGAGGCTTCCAATGCATTGTGTTTCTGAAGGAATTTTCAATAACTCCTCACCCTGGTCCAGAACTGTTTATTAAAAGCAGCTTTAGGCAGTTGGTACCTGCACTGCAGCAGGAAAGCAGAGCTACTGGCAGCTGTTGTTTTATGTTTACCAGCTTGAACTCTGGCCTCTGGAAATTCATGTTGTAGTTTCCCTAAAGCTTTTGTGGAATTAAATACCATCTCTGGGAGATTTACTTGCTCCTGCACACTTGTAAGTTGACCCAAGCTGACATCTTTTCTGCTTAAAAGAAACATTCAGCACTCTTGTCAGGTTTAAGGACTGTGAGCAAGAGTTTTCTGGGCCCAGAAGATAAAAATACAGGTTTCTACTCAGTGTTAGTTAAAAAAAAAAAGCTTTTGTTTTAGTATTGCAAACATTTCTGTGAATTGTGTGGGATGTTTGGTTTTGAGTGGGCAGTAGCAGAAATATGGAAGATTATATAGGTTTATTTATTATATATGTATAGAGAGATATAGGGAGATATAGATAGATAGAGGGATAGATTGCAAGCAATTTGATCTGTGTTTATGAAAATTGCAAGTAAGTAATTGCATTTCTGCAGAATTAGTCCCTTGCACAACCTGGGTCCTAGAAAAAAGTGATCTGAAAGAATTTGGCTGAATTTTCTTCTTACGGAGTCTTGTAAAGCCACCTGACTTCTGCTTTCCGACACGGAAATGACAGCTTTCCTCTTTATTCCAGGACACCTGTGATCTCTCGTATGTGGGAAGAACGCTGGGAGAACCATCTAAAAATGGGTGTTAAAACATTCACTCATAACTCCCCTGCTCACAGTCAGGAGATGCTGGGGAAGCTGAACATGCTGCGCAACGACGGGCACTTCTGCGACATCACCATCCGCGTGCAGGACAAGATCTTCAGGGCGCACAAGGTGGTCCTGGCGGCCTGCAGCGACTTCTTCCGCTCCAAGCTCGTGGGCCAAGCGGAGGACGAGAGCAAGAGCGTGTTGGACCTGCACCACGTGACCGTGACCGGGTTCATCCCGCTGCTGGAATACGCCTACACGGCAACGCTGTCCATCAACACGGAGAACATCATCGACGTGCTGGCCGCGGCCAGCTACATGCAGATGTTCAGCGTGGCCAGCACGTGCTCCGAGTTCATGAAGTCCAGCATTTTGTGGAACACGCCCAACAGCCAGCAGGAGAAGGTGCTGGATGCGGGGCAGGAGAACAGTGCAAACTGCAATTTCACCTCCCGGGACGGCAGCCTTTCCCCCGTGTCCTCGGAGTGCAGCGTGGTGGAGAGAACCATCCCCGTGTGCCGGGAGTCGCGGAGGAAGCGCAAAAGCTACATCGTTATGTCTCCCGAGAGCCCCCTCAAGTGCAACACGCAAACCAGCTCCCCCCAAGTGCTCAACCCCTCAGCTTCCTACCCGGAGTCCAGAAACCAGCCCGTGGACTCGTCCTTAGCTTTTCCCTGGACTTTTCCTTTTGGGATCGATCGAAGACTTCAGTCGGAGAAGGTGAAGCAGGCGGAGAACTCACGGACTTTGGAAATGCCTGGGCCCTCCGAGTCCAACCGGAGGATGGCGGATTATGTGACTTGTGAGAGCACCAAAGCCAGTTCTCCCCTGGTGATCGAGGAGGACGTGCGAGTGAAGGTGGAGAGGCTGAGCGACGAGGAGGTGCACGAGGAGGTGTCCCAGCCCGTGAGCGCTTCCCAGAGCTCCCTGAGCGACCAGCAGACGGTCCCGGGGAGCGAGCAGGTGCAGGAGGATCTCCTGATCAGCCCGCAGTCTTCATCCATAGGTATGACCATTTCTGGCCTCGGGTATCAGCACGTACAGAAATGCCTGTAAAAGGCACGTGTTTACCTGTGGGTTTACTGGAGGAACCTGCCTCCTGAGTTTTTATGCTTTGCCTCAGTGAAACGGCCTTTTTCCCCCCTGTTTTGTGAAATGTTACTTATAAACTTGGGAGTTCTTTAAATAACGTTGCAGCTGAGAAAGGTAAGCCCTCCTCATTCAGCAGAGGTTGGTAACTCCTTTTTACCTCTGGTTGCCTGACTGAGGGAACTAATTCTGCTGTCATTAGTGTCCAAAGGACGTGATGTCAGCTGAGCTGCAGCACCAGATGTGAAAGGCTCGTGCCTGTAGCCATAAAGGGTTACCCCAGGACTTTGCATCAGGCATCAAATCTTGTATAATCGTGACAGAGAGCCTTTGTAAGAGGATTTGCAAAATAAGTGGTGAAACACTGTCATCTTAATGCCCCAGACAGAAATAAAACCACACAGTCGTAATATTGAGAATCTTTCCATTTTGGGGGGATTTGATTCTCAGGTTGCTTCTCCAAATGCTGCCAATTGCTGAGAGAAACCTCTTTTTTCCATGAAAGACAATTGAAGCCAGTTTTGGGTTCTTCTAGAAGGCTGGTTTTTATTGATAGCTAATACTTAAAGGTTACTGGAACAATCCCTTTTTTCCTCTGCTCACAGAATGCATTGAATGGCTTTTAGGAAATCAGAAGGCAAGAGGGTTTGCAATATTTCTAGTTTAATTACCAAAATTTTGCCTAAGTCAGCTATTTTGCTCTCAGTTAAGTGGCTTGACCTGTGCTTGGTAGAGTTTTTTTGCTGAAGTATCTTTAATAAAGCCTGTTTTGTTTGAAGACTGCTCTGCCTCATTCAAATAATATGTACATGAAAGGCTGCTCCAGTTAATTAAATAAATAAACTACAGCAAGGTAAATAAACGTAGCCTGGTAGCATTATTTGTTTGGTTTTCTCAATGTAACACTTACCTTCTCTGGAGAAAGTGAGATCAGTCTGAGCTTTCCAGGATTGCAGTACAGTAAGTGCTGTTGAAATATTCAGGTAATACTAAAAAGAAATTAAAATCTTTCCTACTTAATGCCATCCTTCGCTGTTGGATTGTTCCCCAGTTCGTGTAGCTCATATGTTGATATTTCAGATTGTGATGCTTTTTCCAACTGAAAATGTTTTATTTACTGGAGACAGGGCTGTTTACCTTTGCTGAGTTTCTGTCTTGTAGTTCATAAATCTTTAAATGTAGTTTGCCAAAATAGTGGATAAATTAAAAATATATTAAAAAAAAAAAAGAAAAAGTTTTGTTTGCTGGTAGTTTGCCAGGAAAAGTGGTCCTTATTCAGGAACAGGTTTTGTTTGATTCAATTTGTAACTCATTACAGTCAGAACTTCAGAAAGGCCTTGTTGGGGCCATATGATAAGACATGTAAATTATCTCATCAACAGCAGTGCTGATAATTGTGTCAGCACAGACAAAATAGAACAAGTAAAAATAATGATTAGGTAAAGTTTAAAATACCACATCAGTGATATTTATTTATACATTTGTGACATATATCGTACCCAGACAGCTTAAAAGGAGAAACTGGGTGTATACTCAGCATTACAAATGAGTAGTAAATGACCTGTAGAAGTTTTTGGAGGATATCTCTCAGAGTTAGAAATATCAGAAAAATCGTGTTTCAAAAGCAGCTTGAATTGGGAAATGGAAATGTGAGACTGGGGCTGAATTGCAGAGAGTTAGGGGCCACTGAGTGCTATGAAATCTCAACTTCTGGCAGAGTGTTAAATAAAAAATTCTTTGAAAAGTAGCAGGTAGGGTAGGGAATCTCAGGCTTTAATGATTGTAATATTAAACTTAAATCTGTCACTGGTGTTAGTACAGCATGTTCTGCCTTAAAACAGCTGCAGAGAGAAGAAGAATGTGCCAGGGCAAAAATCTTTAAAGTACAAATCTGCTCTTTGAATATGTTTGAATGAATATTTAGTGGCCTTTGCATAATAACCACCCTCAGAACGGCTTTTATTCACGTTTTTGCTCTAAAGAGAAACAGCTCTCTTGCTTTTTTTAGCACAGTAGACACGTACCTAATATGTGATACAGCACACTTGGTAGCCAGAAAGCACTTTTTACCTCCCAAAGATGTCTTTCTTCATGCAGTAATGTAAGAATAGTAAATGGAGGCAGCAAGATATGTTAAAGTACAGCTTTGTCTTCCCTGAATGTATTTTCCTCGTATAATTGCATGTATTTATCTCAGTGTTTTATAGTGCATTTATAAAAGCATTCCTGCCTCTCTGATATCACAAAAAGCTCTTATTGACTCTTTGGGCAATTTCAAGAATTGTTCATTTGCAATTTATTGTATTTGGAAGCACTTTATAATATGAAAGGAGCAGGGCCTTGATAAATAAGTTATTATGGTTACAACAATAGCTGTGTCTGAGAAGATGTTTTCATAACTCATTAGCACTGTTGGCATTTGAGAGGTGAAGGCATAAAATTAAACCTAAGAGCAGTTGGGCTTATTTTTCAGTAGACTTCAAGTTAAGTATTTCATGAGGAAGAAGGAGAAATCAAAATGGGATTAACTTTTGTAACTTTATAGACTGCACAGCTGATGAATTTCCCAAATGCAGGTTGTCAGCTCTTAACAAAATTAAAAATTTTGATTCGTAAAACTTCCATTTTCCTCTTGTCACTGTCCCCATAACATGGCATCACATTAAGACAAGAATCTTTCGCTTCAGGAGAGCTCTCTCATGCTTTTTGGCAGAATATGCACATTTTCTGCCTCGCTTTCCATGTCTTTGCTCCTTCTCTTTGGTTTTCCATTAGGTCTGACACTTGCCGGTGTAAACCCAATGCTGCTTGATTTTCCTAGGGGACTTTAGGGCTCCCAAATTCAGATTGCTCACATACCACTCTCTTAGGAAGCAGCATTATTTTTACCACAGCATCAAGAGCATCTCCCCTCACTGTCCTAAGCTTTGCTTGTTCTCAAGATGGTGGCATAGGGAGAGAAATCTCCTTTCCCATCTTGTCTCCTGTGGATTCAGTGGTAGAGATCCAGGGGCTGCTTGGCCAAACTCCTGGTGGTGATGAGGGAGGCCCAGCTGAGCAATAGTCACATGAGATGAATGAAAATGGGTTTGTTTTAGTGTAGGTTTGGTGCAGGTTTGAAGTCTTTATCACTCAAATCTGGAATATTGATGAAGTAGTCCCTTTAGGTGAACGTAACTTTTCTGCTTTACAGTTCTAGTACTGGATGTGTTTTGAAAACTGGCTGTATTTAACATTTCCATTTTCTAGGTGTGCCAAACGTGTCCTTTGTGGAGTTGTCAGTTCAGTAGCTAATCTGAGTAGAGGAGAAGCTGACTGGGAACACCATGATTCTTCTTTCCCAAGGCAATTCCACTCTGTTAGCACCAGCAGCAGCTATCAGAGATTGGGAAAGCAAGCCCGGTGTGTATTTCCATGCCCCCCATCCCTTTTTGAGCAGGTATTTGCATGAATTTGCCCTTTTCTCTCCTAGGCTCCATAGATGAGGGGGTTACAGAGGGGTTGCCCACACTCCAGAGCACCTCTGGCACCAACGCTCACGCGGACGATGACGATCGGTACGTACCAACCCGGGGTGCAGAGTGTCCTGCACCAGTGCCGGGCTGTAATTACCCCTCACACCCTTAATCCCACGATGTCTGGTTGTTCCTACATCTCATTCTCTGTGTTGCTCAAAGTACAGTCAGCTTCTGGAAGGGTAGATGCTTGAGGAGAATGTAGGTGATGGAAGTCAGAATTTGCTTTTCATTCCCTCACTGTCTCCAGGCAGCACTGGTGAAGAAAGATATTCATGGTTTTGCTCTTTCTTCATCACTGCTCTTTATTAATTAATTCCAAAAACCCCTTTACTGTGAAGCATGCATCCTAAAGCTGCCACACAGCCCCAAAAGCAGCAAACTGAAAACAAGGACCTGGTCCTGACTTCACCAGACGTCACCACTGCCATAAACCACATAACAGCCTTAAATCTCCTCTCCCAAACTCTCTGCCTGTAGCTTCTTACCAAAATGCTGCCTGTCACTTGCTGTAAATATTTAGCAGCCTTTGCTGTGCTGAGCTGAGTGATTTCTTAAGGGAATCCCTTATAAGGGAAGGCTGGCAGAGAAAACCAATCTAAACCAGGTCTGTTTGGTCAAAGATACATTATAATTCTATTAGAGCCAGGTGATGGCATACAGGGGTACACACAACTGCTTTGACTTCTTAGTCATTCCCTTCCTAAGCACATTTTTTCAAACTGGCTTTTGTGGTGTTTTGTCAGATAACTGGGTCTGTGGAAGAAGTGTGAACCTTTGGGAGTGTTCCAGAAATTGTGTCAAGTGAAGCTCCCTACAGAGATAACAACCAAGAGCTGCGTTTTCATAGCTCATAAAAATCTTTCCTGCCATTTCCATCTAAAACCTGTCCCATTGTAGGATTAAAAAGGGAAAATAACTGCTTAGATAAGACTTTTTTGTCTGACATGGAAGATTTTATCTATCTGCTAACAAACCTCAGTATAAAAATAACACCCAGCACTTGGATTGAATTAATAGCAGGAGCACATGTTGCATTAGAACTAATCCAGGTTTTTAAAGCTGTAATTCCAAAGTCAAGTGGAACTCATATCTTCAGCAGTGGATTATTTGAGAAATTTCCTGTAGAATTTCAGAGTTGCAGCACAAACTGCCTTGAAAATCCAAAAGATTTAAAACTCTTTAAACACACTGAAAAGTCTCACTGAAAGATCTCTTCCATGCAGAGGAGGAAAGAATATTTTCCTTAGTTTATGCCCAAATTTGAAAATAATTATTCTCAGAATGACAGAAGCATCAGCAAAATGAACTAGAATTTACACCTTGTTTATAAAACAGTTAAACTGACAGTTACAGGGATTTCAGACTCCAGAACAAATATTTTTTACCAAGTGATTTGTTTTGTAAATTTAAATGAAAGTGCCGAGACTGTGCTTATTCCAAGATGGAGAAAATCTCCCTCACTTTTTGTTTGTTTTTTTTTTTTTTTTTTTATTAATGCACCTTTAGTTTAAGTCCAGGTTTGTACATTTCTTTATTAATAGAGATTCCCAAAGTGTCAAAATCCGTTGTGAGTGGCCAATGCAAATCTATACTGAAAAATATAATTTATATATTTATATTCCTAAAACAAAGGAAAAGTCCATTTAAAAGTCTCAATATTACATCCTTACCACTGTAGAAAGAATCATAAATATTTCAAAACCTAAAATATCTTATTTCTTGAGTTTCTCTCTTAAATAATTAGCATCATTAATTGGGCCTCCTCCATAATCAGTGTTTCATAAACAGCAGGTCATATGTAGTTGTCAGCTTAATAGGCACACAGGAATCTGTTAAGTATTAAAATTACTGTTTCACAGTGAAGTCTGATCTATTCTTTCTCTGATATTTCACATTTGGATTGTAAACCACTTTTTTAACATAGATCTGTAATTCAGCTCTGTTGGTCTCTGTGTCAGTTCGTGGCTGCATTTAAAAGGAGTTGCAAATGCTCAGTTATGAAATGTTTCTGATCCAATAAAATGAGAACCCCCACTTTTCTATAATAATTGTTATTTACAAATAAAGAACATTTCTAGGCTCACTGAGCATTTTGGCATTCACATTTTTCTGAGTTCAGTTCTACATAATTAAATACGTGTGTAATCTCTTGGTGAAAAGAAGGATATTTCAGTGAAAACATTTGAAACCTGTGTTTTTCTGTAGCTGGTACAGAAATTCTCAGAGATGTCAGACAAATCTCAACTGTTAAATGCCACATCTATGACAAAGTCATGGAAAATGGAGTATTTGTGGAAAAGAAGCAGGGGAGAGAAAATGTGGTTGTGTTTCCAAGATAATCTCTAAGCTGTGTCACCAGTAGGTATTTCATCTTGCTTGCCCTGTGAGCATGGGAAAGACAAGCCTGTCACTGGTAGCTGGAGAGCATCATGATTCCCACTGGGTCTGCTTTAACCAGCCCACCTCATCATGAAGGTTTTATAGAGAATAAACCCAAACTTTAATTTCAATTTCTTTTAGGGAGTTGTGCCCATTGCACTTCTCCTTCCATGGCAGAGAAGGTGGCACCAGCATAGGCCTTGAGGGTGAGAGAGCCTGACAAAGCTGGAAACAAAAGGAGAGCTGTGGCTCCTCATTTCTGCCCTAGTTTGAGTGTCTCCTGAGAGAGCTTGCAGGAGCACAATGTGCTTTTGCCTCCTCAAGGTCCCCTAATGCCGGAATGAGGGAGGAGGGACCTCAGCAACATGTCACAAAACCCAAATATAATTCTTATCTGAGCACACTACCTGTGTGTCTGTTCTTTATCCAGTGATCTGTTCACAAAGAGGAACAGGAGTGCTGGAGTTGGTCAGAAATTTGGTTGGAAAAATCAGAATGTATATTTCTATTTATTCCCAAACCCCTCAGCTGGCTTTTTTAGCTCCTGAAGTGGCAGCGAGCTGCGTTCTGCCAGGCCCAGGACAGGAGCTGGTAACTTCCTTCTTGCAAGAGAGCAACAAGTCTGTCAGCATCCCCTTTTTTCCACAAGCTCTCTGTGTATAAAAAGAAGTGAAGAATGATAACATTTCTTCTTTAGAGCAAATATTATTCCAGTTCCATATGAGACCAGAAATCCTTATGGGTTTTACAGACTGAGTGGTACTAAACTCCTGCAGGAAATTGTTTTACTAGGTGTACCTGGTATTATACTCTCCAGATAAATTTTGCTTCTGAGACCCATCAGTGCCCTCCAACAGATACCCCCTGTCCTCACAGCTGAATTGACATCCATTTCCAGAGTAGATAAAGACAATTTAGGTACTGATTTTAAAGAGATGATTCTTGTCTTCTGTGCTGGTCTCTCTGTGGAGTTCTGTGTGATGCACAGGGAGATGTGTTTGTGCAAAGTGCACAGTTCATTCCTCTCAATGTTAGAAGTCCACAAATCCAGCCTGACCTGCAAACCAGCCCTCTGGGCTCAAGGAGCAAGGATTCCCCCAGTTAGGGAGACTTCCTGGCTGTGACAGCAGGCATCATTGTACCCTTTTCTCAGGACATTGTAGACATTATGGTTTGGTAAAGCTAAAATTCCAATGTTCTGGCCGCAGAATGAATGTTCTGGGTCAGAGCAGTTCCCTGCTGCCAGTGATGTCTGATCTTCCTGGAGGCTCTGAGCAAGCTGAAATATCTATTTTAACAAAAAATATAGACCTTAATGCTCAGGGAAGGAAAACCCCGGGTAAGTACAAATTGTCATTGTTCCTCTGTTTGTACCAGCAGATTTGTTTTTATTTCACTGTGCCCTTTAGCAAGTTCCTTGCCAGAGGACTTGGATTAGCCAGGGAACTGTAGTTCCCTTAAACAGTTTGCAGCTAGAGGCTATGTAGGAGCAATTAGTCAGTTTTAAATAAATTACTTTGAAAGTTAAATTGTTCCTATTACAGCCTGTGTGCTGTTTTTTAAACACAGCGCTGGAGCTGTTTGAATCAGACAAGGAGCGAGTATTGATTCATGAGATTAATATTTTAAACTCAGAAATATGTAATTGTAGATACTAATATTTGTTCATGGAACTTGGATTGAAATGAGAAATGAATTGGCTGCAATTTCATTTGTAAATACCACTGAAGCTGCAAAATACTCCTTTGCTTTCAATTTGCTCAGCTCTTTAAACTCTTCCTCAGGGACTGTTTGCTGATTGCAAGTCATCGATACGCCTGAGAAAATGCCCACGCCTGGAAAATAAAGTTCAGTTTGCAGCTGTGCTCAGGCCTGTTGCCCAAAGAAACCCAAGTCAGAGGCTATTCCCTGGATTTGTTCAGATGTGCAGAGTCAGCGACTAAGATTTCAGGTGTAGGTCGGACACTGCTGTAGAGACAGAGATTTCCAGCATAAAGAGAGCTTTGAAATGTGACGTGCCGGTCTCTTCTCCTCATACAAATGTGCTCAAGGTTCAGATTTCCATGGTTGTTTCTCTGGCTTGCCTATAAATCGGTGCCTTTTTCCTTTGTAGTCTGGAGAACGTTCAGTACCCCTACCAGCTCTACATTGCTCCTTCCACCAGCAGCACAGAGAGGCCCAGCCCCAACGGTCCTGACAGACCCTTTCAGTGTCCCACCTGCGGGGTCCGCTTCACTCGCATTCAGAACCTAAAACAGCACATGCTTATCCACTCAGGTGAGAAATTCCCAGCAATTCCTCATTTGTAGCCTCGCTGTGCAGCAAATAACAATGCAGGTTTTTTACTCACCGCCTCGAGAGCTGATTTCAGCAAGACTGAGGAGTTGAGTGTGGTTGAACGCTTGTTTTGAGCCATGGAGTCTGACTGATAGCTCTGCTCAGGGATGATTAGCATTTGTGTGGATCTGATTGCCTGAAACTCATCAGGGTAAGGCATTTTCATGATAAAGATTTGAGATGAAATAAAGTGTACTTGGCTCTTTTGTTACACAAAGGAAGTGATGTAGGTTGAAATGCTTCCTCTGACGTGTTGTAATTGTCTGCTGTGTTTTAGAGGAGACTTGCAGCCATAAGAAAATATTATCTCTCCTTACACTGAAGAAAGTTTTGTGAATTTGGATCTCACAGTTTTTGGAGGGATTACAGGACAACTGAATTGGTTTGCTAATCAGTTTAGCTCCTGTAGGTAGTACAGAGGTTTGTGTAAATGCCTCCTCTAAACCTTGCTCCCCAAATTGATGCACTCATTTTGATTTCTAACCAAGCTTGAAATCTCAGTGTCTTTGCTATTGGTGTTTTCAAGACTTGTCAGCATTATCTGGCAGTAGCATTGACATTTGAATGAATAAAGGGAATATTGAAGAGTTTTTCCTCTTGGGCACTAAACCTCATGGTTTAGCATCTCCTGCTTTGAGCCTGACTCTTACCTGCACGCAGAGGATGTACCTTTTTGGGGTCAAGGTATAATTTTTTCCCTGTCAGCAAGTATTTGTCAAATCCCTTCAAGCAAGATGACCATATATGTGTTTAATATTTAAAAAGCAAACTCTGGGGGTGTATCAGATGTGAAATTATCCAAAGCCTGTTGTTAAAAGTCTGACAGCAAAGCATCTCTGGCCAACCTGTCAACCAGGAACCCCTGGGCAAAGTTGGGAGAGATTTGAATAGCTGCTTTAGAGTAATTAACATGCAAAAGAAACTCTCAAAGCTTGTAAATGTTGGAAGTGTTTTCTCATGAGCAAAATGGCTGAAGAGATTTTCCTCAAACTACCAGAGGAAATAGATGCCCTTGGACAGTAGGAGAGCGTGAAAAGTTTGAGCTCCACCAGCCCATATTCTGGTGTATTAACTTGTTTTCACATGCTTAACAGGGCATTTCAGTGTAACCTTAACTACAGCTTTCTCTGTCTAAAAGCCCCAATTAAAAGTTCAGCTCCTGCTTTGAACATAAGGAAAGCAGAGTGAAAGACCTGGGAAATTACCAGCCTGGGCTGATGCACATTGAGCCTTTTGAAAAAACCTTTTTCATTCCTTGACAGCCCTATTATGAATAGAGCTCCATATTGCAGATTCTTGGCCTCATGTTTGGATTTCCCCACTTTCTGGAGTTCAGGCTTTTTATTAAATCTAAAGTTTTTGGTGGTTCAGACCATTACAACTTCTGTTTGGGTGTGATTGCACACTCAGCCACTGCAACGTGTTGCAGAGCTCGTATGTTTTAGGGTAAGAAATGAAAAATGAACTAGTAACTGAATTTCTAAATTAATACAAGAAAAAAAAATGAGAGGCATGAAGCTGAACTGTCTTAGAGAGCTGTCTGTCATGCAAAGTTGCTGAAAATGCTTGTATAGCAAGGTTCCCACGCGATATAAAGGCTGTTGCTTCCCCCTTTTATCATCATTCCTGCTGCATTACAGGGGTATCCGTGTGCACACAGTCCCCCTGCCAGAACACTTCTCTGAGGCCAAAGGCAGCCAGAGAAAAACACTGCAATTAATTAAGGGTAGGCTGATAATTGCATTGTTGGGAACCAGTCTGGCACAAGAATCTCCTGAGATCAAAGGGAGTTCAAAGGTGGTTTGCGATGGCGGTGGCGGCAGACCCGTGTTGGCTGTGCCTCAGGATCTTACCCATGTGCTCAGTTTAAGCCGTGGGGACGGAGACTATGGAGGCCACAGTTAGGAAATGGAGAAAGTTAGGTTGGAGAACCCTGTAAATGGTCTGAATTGCCATTTGGAGCTAGTTGTAGCAGTGCCTAAACAGAGATCAATGTTGCTCGGGCTGGGCTCCTTAATTCCTGTTTCTCGAGGTTGTTTTGAGTGCAGCTCCATCCTCATTGTTCCTGCCATTTTCAAGTTAACCAGGGACTCTCTTCCCAAAACGGGGCTTCTCTGAGAGCTGCTGTAGAATTCCTGAGGGATTTTGCCCGTGCCCTGTGGTTGCAGAAGGTGACATGTCTGTGCTCTCTCTCCCACAGGCATTAAACCCTTTCAGTGTGACCGCTGTGGGAAAAAGTTCACCCGCGCTTACTCGCTCAAGATGCACCGCCTGAAGCACGAAGGTAAACGCTGTTTCCGCTGCCAGATATGTAGTGCCACTTTCACTTCCTTCGGGGAATATAAACACCACATGCGGGTTTCCCGGCACATTATCCGCAAGCCTCGGATTTACGAGTGCAAAACATGCGGCGCCATGTTCACCAACTCTGGAAATTTAATCGTTCACCTGAGGAGCTTGAACCATGAAGCGTCAGAGCTAGCAAACTACTTCCAGAGCAGGTGAGGTGCACAGCAAAAACCTAACAGGGAAACTTGCTTTTTTTTTAATTTTTTTTGCCTTTTTTTCTCCTTTTTCCCCCCCCCCTCCCCTAAATCGTCATTTCCTGCTTTCAGGGCAGCCTGCTGTGCCTCTCCTCAGGTTGCCAGCTAATTCCAGTCAGATTGATTCCTGCGCCACTCTCGGTTGTGTCTGATCTGTCTTACAGCGTGTGAGCTCTATAGGAGGGCGCTGAAGAACCCAGGGATATGCAGAGGCTGCTTCTGAGCTACTTCATTTCTCTTTTCCATAGTACCCATGGCCAGGCTAATGGTGTGAAGCCATAGTGTTCTATACTACAGCATCTATGGAGTTCTGTAAATAATTTTCTGTTTAAAATCTTGTACGTAGCCTGTTCGCTTACATAGAGCACAGATTTATTACTTCATTGTAATTACTTCATTGCTTGATACTGGGGAAAGATTGCATGACTCCATAGCCTCTTTCATTTTCTAGGTAACATTACTAAGTTATCAGATCAGTAGGGTTGGCAATACTAAGGGCCACTTTAACATTTTCTGTCAGGACACAAAAGACTGGGCATAATCTCACAAATGCACTTTGCTAAAGACTGTGAAAAGGGTTCTGAGGCACCAGACCAGCACTCTATTCTCTTAGTTGGGATTTGAGATATAAAATACAACAAAAATTGGATGAGGAAAATTGAAGACAGAGAGGTCTCCCAGCTCTTAAACCTATAGAGAAAGTTGATCACCTATAGAGTTTCACTCTACAGAGGGAGTGCAGCTCGGTGTGTGTAAGTCATCTGCTTTCAGCAGTGCAGAAGAAGTGTATTCCAAAAGTTACAGCATCACAGTCCCACCCCTCCTGATTTCCAGACATTATTCTTTTTCCCCTGCAAAACATTTCGGCGTTTTGTTCTGTTTGCTTAACTCAGAGGTGACGTAGGATGAAAACATTGCAAATAAAAAAACCAAGAAAGCCAGTCACTGTTTTTTCCAGCAGAATATTGTTTGAAAGTACAAGTGCTTCATATCTGTGGGTTTACACAGTTTTTGTTCTTGGCTCTCGGGCCAAAACCAGAGTGAAAACTCCGGTTGTGGTAAGCACTGCATTGTCAAATTAAAGTCAGATTATAGGGTGTGATTTTAGCTGCCTGTAGCTCTTCCTTCAGTTTGAATTGACAAACACCAGTTTAGCGTAGTTGATTGGGAGTTTGAGTTGAAGCAGTGAATGCTGCTGTCATTTAAGGACTGCTCTTAACTGGATTATTGCCAGGAGGGAACCAAAGCATACAAACATGCATATATGTCATGTATATATATTTGTCTCAAGTACAGACTTCATGTCTGGTGCTGAAAACGTGCAAAGAAATTTTATTCTCCGTTATGTCCTCATGCCCTGAAAATGCTACTGGAGAGTTTGGGAGGTTTTCTTCGGATCCACTCAGCCCTCAGCTGGTAAAAAGGACATTACAGAAGTGTTGTCCTAGGAGTGACAGGGGAAAGAGAGGCCATTCCGTGCTTTCCCCAGCGGTGTGATAAGTGTTGGCATCACAACCTCCCACTGCAGCAGAGCCCTTGCTGCTTCCAGCCTGTCCACTCCAAAGGGAATGCTGCTGCTGGTCTAGGGTGGATTTACCTCTGAGGTGGGAAAGGCCCACATTTTCCCACTGCTGAACTCATTTTTGCTTCTATTTTTAAAGGCTGAGCGCTCCCTTTTTTTCAGCGAGGTTTTCAGCGGCATGTGATGTTCCAGACATTAACTTTCATTCTCATCAAGGTGATACAATTTAAATAACAAGAAGTGGCTGTGCAGGAAATACAGGTGCAAAATAGATGCCACTGAAGAAGTTCTCTGGGTGTAGAGATGAGAAGCAGGTTGTAGTGCTTGGGGGAGTGTGTCACTGCCGTGTTCTCTCAGCGGTGTAAAATGAGGATCTTTGTTCTCAGTGTGTAGCTTGTGTGATGTAACTGCTACAAAGAAACTGATACTGCTGATGTTTGTGTGAGAAATGACATTTCTCTTCTGTCCTTTGCCCCTCTTCTAGTGACTTCCTAGTACCGGACTACTTAAACCAGGAGCAAGAGGAGACCCTCGGGCAGTATGAGCTAGGGGAGCATGGCTTTGAAAGCAACTCTTCTGTCCAAATGCCTGTCATTTCACAGGTGTCGTCAACTCAGAATTGTGAAAGCACTTTCCCCTTGGGGTCTCTGAGTGGGTTGGCAGAAAAGGAAGAAGATGTGCCAGAGCAGCCAAAGACTAACGCCACTGCTGAGGCAGCTGCGGGTGACCCTCCCAAACCGGAGCTGTCATCCATCACTATCGAATAATTCATGGCTTGGTTTCACTTTTGTTCTTTGGAAAGTGCCTGTGTTTGGTCCTGTACATTTTAATTTAATTTTTTTTTAAACAAACAAACAAACAAAAAGAAAAGTGGGGAGATTTTCCCCTTTTTACTTTGTAAGCTACGCTTTAAACAGGAAACTGCGACAGATGTTTCATTATTTTTCATGACTGAATGATCACTTCTGTGAAAATATTTAAGACTGATTGCACAAAAAAAGATCTTGTCAGAACATCATGGAAGCTGTGATACACTTCTAAAGAAGAACAACTGATTCAGATCACTTTAACTATTCCTTCTTCCACAGTTAGAGCAGCTCATTAAGTTTCTCTTGCTTCTGCAGACCCTCTGGTTAAGGGCAAGAAATCAGAGGGAACCTTTTTCAAGTGACAAACAAAAGGATGCATTGGAAATCATGATTGAACAGTTTTGAGTGTATGCTTTAATCTTGTGCATAAAAAAAAAAAAAAAAGACACTTCCTATCTGTGCCTGCTGGTTTTCAAAGCTCTCCCTCTGCCCCTGTGCTTGGCAATGGTGAGTAGTTTTGAAACTTAACAGTCACACACTTCTTCAAAACACGTTGTCCCTTCCCATCTCAGATTAATCAGTTTTCACAAACCAAGTGAATCGTGCCAGGTGTTCCTACTTTCTTCTATTCCAGTGCTTTTAGAAACTTCTTGATCAAATAGCCTGTCCAGATCTGCCCAGCCAAGGTTAGTGGAAAATGCATCAGGAACTGGGGATTGTGGAGAAGGTTGTATCCGTGCAAGCCTGACAAACATCTCCTGACTGGATCTGTAGATGGGGAACCACGTAGGAAAATGAAGGTTTTCCCAGATTATTTGCAGCTCTGATCACTTCCTCTCCCATATACATTGTATTTTTACTAATCTGTAAGCTAGCTAGAGGGAGTTTACAGATGGCAAAAAATAATCTCCTTTGTGCATTATTGCACATTTTTTTGTTTCTACATATGCATGTATAGTTTCAGAGACTTTTATTAGCCTGTTTTGGACAAAACAAGCAATTTATTCTCTTTAAGGCCAACTTTCTAACCAACAGGGGGTTGTTTACAAAAAGCCTATATAGCAATGATGAATTGTTCCTGTTTCAAAACACTTTAAATCCTTGCCAACTCGGTTTATTAAAGGCCATTACTCCAGCTACACACACAGCCCAAGCAAAGCAATAAATTGAAAGATTTGCAATTTCATTTTTCCATATTTAGAAAAAGCTGAAAATTCAGGGTGTGGGATTTTCAGAGCAGCGAGTCTTGTTTTGTCAAGGCTGTTTGGACTCCAGTACTGCTTTGAAACCTAAATTAGGAAGTCCATTAGGAGATTTGTGGGGGTTTTTTTTAGAGCTTCTGAAGTTCACTCAAGTGTTTGATGCCAGATGCCCATGGCCTACAGATGACGTGCTGAGCGAGTAGGTATTGCTTGATCTTAGTATTCCAGAGGCATAAAATACTCCCTTAGTTTCGAGTCTTGTTTTTTTGGAAATTGTTGCTTTCTGTCCGGATTTGTTTTATGCAAACACGAGGAGGAAATGAAACCAGTAGAGAAAGGTTGCTCCTGAAGAAACACAAAAGTCGTATTATATTGCAGATCAATTTGTATTCAGGCAGCTTAGGCAACTCTGATACTCTCTGGGTCCGAGTTCTTTCTATTAATAGCCAACTTTTGTGAGGAAAAAAAGTTTATTGACCTTTGGAAAGAGCTTAAAGGGTTTCAGTGACTTTAGCAATTTTTCTCTGCTGTGTTTTAGCTAAAACCCACATATTTTACTTAAATAGAGTGAAAGCCATTGGGATTTAAGTACTTTCCAAGTTGCTGGAATGAAGTTTCTCCCCCAGATAAAGGGTGTTTTTAGAAACATGCTGCAAAGTTCCGTGCTACCATTCAGTCTCGTGTGTCCACCTTTGTGAGGCTTCTCAAAAGGGCTTGAAGGAGAAATGCTTTTGCTGTCCTGGGAATCAGCCCAGTCCTGGTGATGGGCTGAATTTAAAGACCATTTCTCTTCCACTTGTGATTTCTGTAGCTGAGAAACCAGTGAGACAAGACAATTGCCTTTTGCTGAGCTTTATCCTGAATTACAGGGCTACGACGCTGAACTCGAATACAGAATTCGCTTCTTTTTCTGACAAGGATTATGCAGGTAACTCAGAATCCTTTGTGATTCTGAAAAGTGCTTTGCCCAGAACCACATTTCTCAACTGCACAGACATAACAATCAAAGGTGGACAGATATAAGGTGATGGATATTATCTTCTGTTAGAATCTGATCGTTTTTACCCATTATTTTGGTAATGAGCTCACTGGGGAGGAGATGAGCAAATACACAAATTACATATCTGGATATTGGATTTTTAAGACTTAAAATCCTAAGTCAGAAGGCGAAGTGCTCTCTGAATGCCAAAGAGAAGGGGAAAAGTCACAAGCCTTTGTAGCTCTAATCTGTTCTTCCTTGAAAAGAAATGAGGATCATTAACCCTGTGGTATAAGGCAAGGCCTGGGGTTCATTGTTACTGCACTGGGTGTTACACATGATCTTCTCCACCCCCTAATCTCTGGGTAACATCTTCATTTAGTTCTCACTTCTCTGTCTGGTTCAACTGGAGGAACAATAGAGTTCTTGGAGGATTTTGCTTGGTTGGTTTAGGGTTGAGTTTACATGTTAATTGTCCTGTTTGTAATTGTTTCTTGTTAATATCCCTTTTCTCCATAGAAATGAACACAATTTAAATGCAAATACCGTTTTATTTCTCTTCCCTAACTCGTTGGAAGTGTTCAGTTCTTTTGAAATGCTGGTGTTCTTCACAAGAGAGGTGTAAAAACATAGGACATCTTAAAACAATCTCGGTTGCTACTGTGATTAGATCCCAAATAGAGCGAGAGGGATACCTACCTAAACTAGGAAAACCTTGCCTTAAACTACACTTGGGATTAAACCTAAAGCATCCATTTCTTTTAATACATTAGCAGAGTGTTTTGAACTCTGGACTGCATTTTCTTTTGTCTCCTTCCTTTTCCTCCCCCGAACGAATCCATTATTAGGGATGCTTTGATACTTCTGCTTGACAAGGGGCCCGGGAAATTGGGATTGGAAGGCGCTCTGGGGGTGATGCAGTTCAGCCTCCTGCTCAAAGCAGTCAGCCAGGAGTGGTGTTTGAGCTGGAGTTCAGTTGTCAGGCTCACAGAGAACATGGGCAAGTCTCTCATACTGAGAGATCAGTAGACTCGGTTCTTGGAAATGGTTCTGGGTTCACGTGGATCTTGAGTCTAAAAGGTGTGAATTTAAACTTTTTAAAAAAGTAATAGCTGCCAATGCAGTCAGATATATTTTATAAGACTATGATCCCTATATGTCCTTTGCAGGATAAGATTTTATTGTTTTTAAGCTATGGTTTAAAGTTTTTATATGAGGGCTTCAGTCACTTCTTGGTTGCTGGTTCCCCCTCCAGCCCAGGGTGTGAGAGCTCTGATACAGTGCTGGTCTCTCTCTGAGACAAACCAGGAAGCATTTTATATGCAAAATAAGCTTTGTGCAGCCTGCAGGGATGGAGAGAATGCAGATGGAGGAGCACCTGCTGCTCCTGCATCCACCACAACTTCCCCACCATCAGAGTGTGGAAAATAGCTAATTTTCATCCAGATCAATTATGTTGGAGTTTTGCTTACAAGGTGAAATGAAGTTTTGGAGGGTTCTCATCTCCAGTTACGGACATAACAAATCCCATTGCATCTTGATGGCAGATAAGAGGGTGCAAGGCCGGACGGTACCTCGGCCCCATCAGAGGTGCCTGGTGAATACAGTGGGTTCCAAGTTGAGGAAATGTACCATAAAAAAAACCACAAATGTGAATTTTTTTTAATGCAACAGTACTTAGTGCTCTGGGTTTTCGTTAACTCAGCGTGTGCTATCACAGGAACTCGGTGTCCCACAGGTCTCAGCTACAAATCTGGTTGCACTAATTAGAAAAAAAGCCGAATCTGGTGCTGCCAGCCTGTGTGGCAACTGTTCCTACAGTCTTCCTGAGGGTTGCTGCAGTCCCCAGAAAGTGATTTTGGTTCGTTCAGCCGCTGCATGCTTTGATATTCTGCCCTGTAACCCCTGGCTTCACCCAGTCCTTGGACAGCTTCTTTGCCCTGTTCCTGCAGTGCCTTCACTCCAGGTGCTGCCCTGTGGTGAAACCCTGAAGAGGGAAAAGAGGAAAAGACAAAATGTGAATTAAGTTATTGTCGGGCTTCTTTGTGCATTTGAGTACCAGTGAAACCCCCTTAACTGTGCCAGTCTCCAGTCACCAGCCGTATATCCAGTCATCTCATCCACAGTACAGCTTCTCTTGTTGATGCTGGTCACAGCTTGATTACTTGGCATGTTTATTGACCTAACAGACTTGGTTTTCGGGTTTTGGTTTTGTTTTTTAATGTATACGATGTTTAAATACACTTCACATTTTATATAATACTATCTGGCTATTAGTATTTTTCAGGAACCATAGTTCTTGGTGGCTATATATATTTTTGTGACTTTTTTTGTAAACTAAGTGCCGTTTCAACGTTACAATCATTTTTAGAGTTATTGTAATCAATGTGAATATCATGTTTTTTCAAATCTGTTCTGAGCCTGTAGTGTTTGCTTTGTGATCATATGTGTAATGTATATATTCTGTATAGTTACATTGTATTGAAATACTAGCTTGTTTGATATAAGAAAAGTATGTATTGGGTACCTTTTTGCTAGCCTGGTTGTTTAATCTTTAAAAAAAAAATGTTCCAAAATACAAAAAAAAAAATAATCTCCAAACTGGTCCCATTATAGGTCAAAATTAAGGGGGAAGAAAAACTAGTTTTGAGTGTCTTTGGATAGAAACATGAAGCTAAGATTTTTCATTAAAATATTAATGTTTTATGGAGTATATCTTTGCTTTGTGTCATTCTTTAGCTCTGCCAGAGTTTGTCTTGCAGTACAACAGAGTAGTCTGGACCTTGGGTAAGAAGGTGCAACTCTGTCACTACAACTAAATTCTCTTACACCCCTTGGTTAGAATTAGTCCCAAAAAGCTGAGTGTGAGGTAAACTCGCTGGTGTTGAAGCTGGCATTGGGAGGAAGGTAGTTTGAAACACAATTAACATTAATAAATTATTGGAGAAGTTAGATGAGTAAAGAGTATTAGGAATAAAGTCCACATTTCTGTTTCCTTTCCAATGTGTTGGGTCTCCCATAAAAGGAAGAATTTCGGTGCTTTGAAGCCAGCCCCAGTTTGGGAGTCTGCAGTGATGCTTAGCAGAGCATCCCAAATTAAAGATTAAATTCCAAATTAAAGCCTGGCTGAGTTTGGGTGAACACACCGTCCCAGAGCTGAGCCAGGGCACACCTTGGACGGATGGTGAGGTCTGGGCTGGTGACTCCAGTGGGTTTTTCCAAAGCACAACCACATGTTTAAGTTCACTGTGAAACATCTTTCATCCATCCTGGACAAAGCAAGTTGACACTAGTGGAGCTTTTTCTGTGGCTTCCTCAGAGCGTTTAAGCATTTTATCCCTGACAGTAATGAAGGTGTATTTGTTTAGCACAGCTGAGCTGAGGCTGAACTCAGCTACCAAGAATGTGGTGGAGCAGGGACCAGAGTTCTCCAAGGGCTTCCTGCACCGTTCCCATGAAGATGAAGCTGCTATGAGAAACCTGGCTGAAGCATAAGGTGCTTTTCCCGAGCATTTCCAGAGCAGTGAGTAAACTGTCATCACCATTGCTAGAGCAGAGGTTGCTGTGAGACCTGGGCAAGCAGAGGAGGGGAAAGTGTGTCCGTGTTAGAGCCCAGAGACCTGGGGATCGGTCACTGGGGGGGTGGGATCTGTTAGCTCTGGTCTCTTAAATAGCAGTTTTAACAACTGTAACCCTCGATTTGCTCAGCTGCCTCTCACAAATCCTTCAGAAACCACCCCGAGTGAGCCCCGTGTTTGGAAACCCCTCTGAGGGTCTGAGTTCGTTGCTTTTGAGCAGGAGCTGCCTTTGTCTCAGTCACAAGGTCTCAGGTGAAGATAAGAGAGCAATTCACGGGGCATCTGTTTATGTATCTCACCCGAACCTTCACCTCTCATTGTTGAAGTCTGAACTCTCCAAATTTTGGAATTAAAGATTTCAACAGTTAGGCTTTGCTTAACTGTTAATTTGAGTGGCTGTGCTGCTATCACTGACTCTTACACACTCACTGGTTGCATTTCTGTGGGAGTATCTTTAGCAATACATCTGGATAAACTGTATTCCCAGTCTTCCACATGCCTGCAGAAACCTAGGTGCTCTGAAATCTGAGTTTTGTAAAGCTCCCATCGTTCAGAAGGTGACAGTTTCACCCAGTACTGCCTGTTACCCTGAACATGCACACTCGATCTCTATGTGCTCATCCAGAAGGAATTTCAAACAACTAGCATACAAAAACATCCATTGACCAACTCTTTCCTTGCTGCTTCCCTACAGGAGCAGCTGGTGCTTTGGTTAATTCTCAGCTTAAGCCTCCAGCAAGAACCTTGCTTTGCTCTTTTTTAGCCCTTACAAACTGCTCTTGAGTTTGGAGTGGAAAGGAGAGACGTGATTTCTCATCTCTGAAGCTCCTCCACGGGGAGACAGGACTTATGGACAAGATATTTATAGTAAGGAGCAGATCTATCTTGTGGTCTTGAGAGATTTTGGTTTTTTAGGAGGGAGTGATGGTACTGCAGTATCTTTCTCTCTTTAGTTTTTTGTTCGTGTAGGCTCTGACACCATCGACACTATTTCTAAGAAGCAACCAATGTTAACCACAAACAGATTGCTCTCAAGCATGAGGGAACATCAAAAAGTATGGGCAGCATTCATTTATCCCCCAAAGAAGCACCATCCTTAATTATTTGTTGGCTTTAAAGCCTTTCTGTCTGCAGTGCAGTGACTTTGAAATTACCCTGGGCCCAACAGAGCTTGAGTATGGCTGTGGCACTTGTGCCTCTGGAAAGACAGAAACTATCAGTAAAACGGATGAGCTGAATTCTTTGGAGGCAAGGAAGGAGAGGTTTCCCTCCCAGTCAAAAGGGATAAGCGATGTTGGAGAGGAGCAAGGACACCAGGATATTTGGGAGTGGTGGAGGAGCTGACTCTCAATTCCAGGATCATTTTTGTGTGCTTGAGTGCAGAGACATGAGGAGAAACGATCACACAGGGTTTGCTGCTCCATCTCTGCAGGGTAACAGCCCACTGGCTGCGGAAGGACAAGGTAAATTACAATCCCAGGCCGCCGAAGCATTTGAACAGCCTCCAGAAATTTAAATTGCTCCTTAAGAGCTTACCCATTTTGTGAACTTCTCATTTGCCAGTAGCTTCTCTGACTCAGCACGGTGTATTTTATAGCCTGTGTAATAACGGGGTGCGCAGGACGGGTTTTGGAGAGTTTCTGCACATAAACAGGCCCTTGTGCTGTGTAAAACAAAACTGTAGAGAAAAGACACCAAAGCACAAGACTAATGGCCAGCAGAGCCTGGAAAACCAAAACATCTCTCCGGGGTAGGACTTCATCTTCCCACAATTTCAACGAGAAAAGTCACAGAAATCCTAACAAACCCTTTTATGTAACTTCAGTGTGGCAGTGATCGGGCTCAGGGCTGACGTGACAGCAATTCCAAACAACAGTTATGCAACTGCCTCGTTGATTGAATTGAAATTAATATGGAGAAAGGAAGGAGCCAAACAGAAAGAAATGGCTTTGGGTTGAATTGTTATGCCTGAAAGAAATAAAAATATTGTTCAGGTCAGCCTCTTTTTCAAAAGTGAGCCTGAGCCCAGGCTGAAAAATCTCCTTGAAGAGCAGACAGCGAATCTCTCTTAAAAGTTCTCTTTGTGCTAGAGGCAGAATTGTGTTTATCTTCTAAGGCTTTTACGGCTTGTTGGTTTTTTTTAATCTGACAGCTAATTCAGTATTTTAATTTTGCTCAAGTTCCTTTAAAACTCCTCTGTGATGACAATTTAACAGTTGTATCACTGGGTATTGTGATTCCAGTGTGGCTGATTCACACGCACCGTGGCGGAGAAGGCCCACCTACACGTGTCCATCGACATCATTCCCTCCCCTCTCCATCTGGCAGGCACAGGGATGTTTGGGAGTGGAGCTGGAGGCAGCATCTGGCTTCCTGGAGAGGAATGCTTCCTTAGGGTGAGTGCTGTTTGGGAGGGCTTGGATTCATGTAATGGGAACCTGGAGAATCCTTACTCGGGCTGTGCTGGCACAGCCCGAGCCCTGCCTGGATCCACAGGAGCTGTGCCCAGCTCATTCCCTGGGATCTCCAGGATGAGGCAGGGTGTAATTACTGCTCATGCAGTAATGATTTTGTGCAGACATGAGCTAAGCTCCTGGAGTTAATTTGCCATTGTGAGGTAGGTGTATCAAACCATGCCAGGGTGGGTCTCTTAAGAATCACTGAGGCTTTTCTGCTTCTCCAGAACTGGAAGATTCCCTATGGGAGGTTCCCTGCCCATTGCAGGGGGTTGGAACTAGATCATCTTAAAGGTCTCTTCCAAGCCATCCTGTGAAACTGCATTTCTCCTGTTGATTCAGGGAATAAAACATCCAGGCAGAGATGGGGGGAAGGAATTAAACCCGTTGTTTCTTTGCTACTCCTCACCTTTTTCACCCTATTAGGAGTCAGGGGAGTCTCAATTGCTTCCAGAGGGAGAGGAGGAAGCAGATTTTGGAGGCTCCTACACAGGATGGGTTTGCTACTTACACATCCCACTGACGTGTCCTAGTGTGAGTCATCCAGGGAATTCACTGCCCTGGATGCAACAGGGTCAGGCAGAAAAGTGCCAGAGGATACCATCAGAACAGAAAACACTGACTATTCGCACACAGTGCTCAGCTGCCACGAGCTCTTGTGCTGGATCCACACCAGGTTTGCCACGAGTAGGTGTTGGACAGGGGCTTCATCCCCAGTGTTCTTCTTGTTGAGGGGGAAAAAGGTGATACTGAAGCCACCCACCTCGGCTGTTGAGTTCCCACAGCCGCTTGTTCACCCTGTTGTTTCCTGGGTGTTACATGTTTGCCCTTGGTGTGCTGTAGGTGACATTAAAAATGCAGTTTCTGTACCTTTCTTGTTGTCCTTTCCTGCTTTCTTCCCTCCACCTCGTGCTGTGGATTCTAAGGCAACGAGGGAAAAGTGAAAGCTCCCGTGGCCTCTGACATCTCTCCAAGCCAGAAATGGAGCACTGGGAGGTTAAATTTGATGATTTGCTCTGCCTGCCACTCGAGACATGAAAAGAATCAGAGGAGCTTGATGTATAGTATGGCTGGGCAGCTCTGATGGGTGCTTTGTTCCAGTCTAGAGCAATCAACGTGACACGAACCAGAGCCTTCCCTGCAGCTTTATGTAACCCTTTAAAATATGGATGTTTTGCAGGAGGAGAGGAGGGGGAATTAGTAGGTTCAGTCAATCTGCACAGTATGATGAACCAGGGCAATTAATAGCACTTAATGGGGAATTGCAAGCTCTTGGCTCCTCGGGTATGATACAGTTCATAATCCAGGACAGATTGCCTTGGAATATGGTTCTCGCCAAGACAGGCTGTAGAGCCTCAGGACAATAAAGCTGTTCCATGGAGATGATCCTTTTCTCTGTCTGCCATGTCTTAAGTACTTTTTGGCTGCTGTTTGTGCCCCTCTTTATCTCAGCACTATGGGAGCAGTGCAGCTTTTGGGGGAGGGGACGGGATCCTTTCTTTGGAGAACTGGCAGCTGAACCCGGGTGGCAACGGGGCCTTTTCCCTGAACCAGCTGCAGAGCTGGAACCGGGCACGGTCTGGCTTTGTCCTTGCTGCTGGTGACGATGCCAGAAATCCCGCAGCCTGCATCCCCATCCCGGAGTGGGTTTGCAGGACCCGCGTTCCGAGAAAGCCTCTCTTTTGTTTGCCGAGCCGAGCTGGGTGTGGGCAGAGACAAAGGCTCCAACAGCCCCGATGCACCGGGCACATGTTCCTCTCCCGCAGCCCCTCGGCTCTTCCGATCCCTTCATTAACCTGAGACATTCCACTGTCCAGGCAAACCAGGCAGCTGCTTACCTGTCTTCTTGCCTAAAGGCAGAGAAGGAGGAATCAAACCGCAGCAGGAAGAGGGAAGAATCCAACCACAGCAGGAGAAATCGAAGAGAGAGAGGCAATTCCTGCTGAACAAGTGTCGCTCTTACTGGGATATAAAAAAAACCAGGCTCCTGGATCCCCTGCACTCCCTCTCCTCATGCAGTAACCCAAGGTTTCCTGTGTTCTGACAAGTGCAGAAACTCAGATTCTCATGCCCGTGATATTTTTTTATACAACAGCATAAAATTCATTGCTCTTGTTGGTTTTATTTTATCAAGGTTGTCAAGCACATCCTCTCTTCTCATTAAAATTAACTTTAAACTCCTGCAGGGAGACAGAGGGAATGAAGAAGTGGAGTTTCAGTTTTCTTGAAAGAAAATTACTGGATTATTGTAATTATCAACCAAAGCAGGAATATAAACTCCACAAAATTAGACACTAATTTTCACTGCAACTTTTTAATTTAGAAAGTGAGTGGTGGTTCATTTTGAAAAGACAGAGGATTGGGGTTTTTTACAATATACCTCTATGTTTTTGAAATTGCCTCCTGAAAATGTCTCCTTTTTTGGTTTTCCGTGACATGCATTGCTCTTAAAGGGTTTCTTCCTGACTTGGGAGACAAAGTAATTTCAGATCATTAAAATTTTTCACAAAGGGGGCTTTGGCTTGGCCTTTGGGCAGACTCAGGAAGCCAACACTCTTTCACTTGCATTCAAGTCATGTTTGGTAGTTTGGCTTTGGGGCAGAGGTGCTTTTGTCACGGTTTTGAAGCCTGAAAAACAAACCCTTAATCCCCTGTGAAAACCAAAAGGAACTGTGCTGGGAGATGGCAGCCCCCCACAAAGGTGGCGGGGAAGGGCAGGTATTGGCAGCTCTCTTTCAGCTGAGCCATCATTCCATGGCCATAACCATGCAGCAAAATGCCTGTCTCCCTGTGCATAGCAAACAAATACAATGTTATCAGAGCAGGAGAAAAGCTGGACTCAGTAAATTGCATTGTTGTATTGGCAGAGTTTGGGTTCCTGTCCTGGAAGAGTGTCCATAACAAAGCAATCTGCTTAATTACTCCGAGGGCCAGCAGCCCTGAGTGAGAAAAAGCAGATTTTTTTCAAAATAAACCCAAGTTCTGCTGTTACCTTTGTATCCCCCTGTCTTCAAACAAAGCAGTTCCATCTCTGCATAACCTTGCCATGAATGAACGTCAAGTCTCTGAGCCAAGGCTGAATTTAGCTTGTGTTTTTTTATCTCCAGAGGTGTTTCATTAGCTCAATTACAAGTGACATGTTCCACTACGCTCTGCTGACTGAAAAAACTCAGCCAACCTAAATCCCTCTCCAAATAGAATCCAATTAACCTCTTACTCCCCCTTCCTTTAATCCCCTGTGCCTCATGACTTGTTCACAGCCACACCTTTTAAAGAAGAGCAAAGTAAACTACCTGAGATAGCCACTTGCTGAGCTGCTGGGGTGTTTGTACTGGAATTGTTGGGTCAGCTGGCATTGGGTGTGTGCTGTTACTGTTCCAAAAATCAGAGCCTGTGTTTTGTGTGATGGTGTCCTGTGCTAGTTCTCTGTTGCACCACGTGGGCAGATGACCCTCAGCAACATGTACCGGGTTCCACTAGCCCACGTTGCTCCAAGGCCCGTCCAACCTGGCCTTGGACACTTCCAGGGATCCAGGGGCAGCCACAGCTTCTCTGGGTAACCTGTCCAGCACCCTCACAGGGAAGAATTCCTTCCTAATATCCAGTCTAATCCTACCCTCCATCAGTGGGAAGCCATTCCCCTTGTCCTGTCACTCCATCCCTTGTCAATAGTCTCTCTCCATCTTTCCTGTAGCTCCTTCAGGCCCTGCAAGGCCACAGTCAGGTCACCCCAAAGCTTCTCTTCTCCAGCTGAACAATCCCAGCTGTCCCAGCCTTTCCTCCCAGCAGAGCTGCTCCATCCTCTGATCCTCTTGGTGCCTCCTCTGGACTCTCTCCAGCAGCTCCACGTCCTCCCCGTGCTGTTCCCAGGGCTGGGGGCAGCTCTGCAGGGGGGTCTCACCTGAGGGGGGCACAATCACATCCCTCGTGTTGGATGCAGACTCTGAACCTGCAGAGACCACCCAGGGGCACGGCTGGGGCTGGGATGGTGCCCATGTGCTCTCCATGAGCTCTGCTTTGGAGCCTGGGTGTTACTGCGGCTCCTGCTCGGGGCTGAGTCCTGCCCTAGATCCATTAATGTTTTGGCAGCTGTTGTCAGGACAGTTGGGTGCTGAAGTCATCAGGAAGGCTCAGCACCCGGAATGCAGGGCTTGGAGCAGTGTGACCTACTTTACCACACGAATCTTGCCCAAGCCTGACCTTCTCCACATGGTCCACCCTCAGCAGCACAGTCCTGTCAGAGCATCCCATGCTCTGGCCCTGTGCTGAAGGGACAAGGCAACAACTCTGTCAGCTCTCATTTGGAAGCCCTGAGTGCCTGACTGAGCTACAGCCTTGCTTTCAAATCCACACAAACATCTCATTTTCTCCATTTTTTTCCCCATTGTATCCACAGTCCGTGTCCTGACAAACCTGCACTCCCCTGTGAATCAGTGGTAGGATTACAACTGGAATTTCGTCTGCTTGCAAGCTCAGATAAGCTCTCGATCTGGGTTCAGATTTATTTGTTGGATTTGGTTTTGCTAGCAGACAGTTATTTTTTAAAATAGCTGGGTTTTGTCTTACAAGCATTTTGCCTTCAAATGTGGCCACAACAAACAGGCCGTAAAACTCAGAGTGGCATAAATGTGCTGCTGAGGAGGAACCATCTCTATGGGGTCACAAACTGAGGAATACAGTAAAATACACACAGAAAAACTTGATCTCTTCCTAAAAGGATCCTCTGTGTGTCTTGTGGGTCCTAGAGCAGCACAATCCAACTCTGCATCCCAGCCAAAGCTAGTCTTGGAAGTATTGCTACAAACAGCACCAGAAAATTTCATATCTGTGTTGGGTTTCACTTTTTATTCTTGTAGGTTTGAACATCCTGACCAGGATATTTCCTTGGCCTGACCCCAGGAATGCCACAGTGCTGTCCAAAATGAGTGTGTTGTGGGGGGATAGGAGGAGCAGGGGAAGGCTGACAGGATCTGGATGGGTTGTGTTGACTCTTGGCCGCCGATGGATTTTAGGCAGTTTCTGTGCTCTGGGTCCAGCTCACCCGTCTGGGTTTGATCCCAAGGCTGATCTCAGCCTGCCCAGAGGTGCTTTCCCGGTCTCCCAAACCAGACTGGGATGTTCCCAGGTTCAAAGCACAGGTGATCCACGTCCTCGGAGCTCTGGGCTGTCTGAAATCCACCCAGCACTGCTGTGGCTTTGGCCTCTTCCTCCATCTCATGCTCTCTGTCCCTGGAGATGTTTTGTTTCTGCCCTTCTCCTTAAGAGGTCAAGTGCTTCCACAGGGAGGTGAGCCTGTAGTTTTCCATGGATCCAAACTGCTCCATGCACGAGTGAATTTGTTCTGTGATAATACAGCCGAGCAGGCAAAACCACAAGTAAATCAGCCTGGGTTTTTTTCCCCCTTTTAATAACAGTTTACTGTTCTGTAAGTGCATGTAAAGCACATGCCCTATTCCCCCAGCCAAGGAGCTTGACAGCTTGTCAGCAAGAACTACCATAGGTCTGGAGTGACTGATTTATACAAGTAAAAGCACACGTGCCAAGACCTGGCAGAGCCTGCTCCTTCTTTTTTTTATTGCAACCGCTTGGCAACTCTGTCTCTCTCCTCCTTCATCCAAACTTTTGCCTTTTATAGTCTTTGAATAACGCCTTTTTTTTTTTTCCCTGTATGTAGCAGTTTCCCCTCCCTTCTCTGTCAGCCATTTGCTCTCCTTATCTGAGTTGGCCACGGGACAGGAGATCTTGGCTTCACAGCAAGCAGTTCCTGACTGAGGACGGAGTGGCAAACCTGATTGCACATGGAACTGTCTCTTCGGGGATGGGGATGAGGGTGGGGATGAGGATGGGGATGGGGACGAGGATGGGGATGGGTGTTTCAGGGCTTTCTTACCTGTGCTCTGATCTTCCCAGCTTTGTGTGTTCTGGCTACTTATGCTAAAATTCACCTTCCTTTAGAGAAACAAGTGCACGTGCTGGTGCAGTGGAGTGTTTGTTACCGTTATTCCCGTGTTTTCAGGTTTCATTTAAGGAATCAGGCAGGTTTGTCTGCGTGTCCAAGCAGGAATTCTTAAACCAAACAAATAAGCCACGCTGCATAATCAAACGGCTTCCAGGGTGATTTCAAAGTGGATTATGTCTGAGGGTTTCTGGCTTTGCTGTGTCTCCCCGCAGCCTGTGTTCAGGTACAGGCTCAGGCACAGCTGTGCAGCCATGAGGCTTCTCAGACACCAACATTCTTAGGCACAGACAGTCTCTCACACATGAGCTTATAGATTTATGATTTGTTGTGAGAGTGGAAAACAGCTGCTGCAGGCTAATCAAATACAGCAGAAGATTTAATGCAAAATATTGAAAAACACTGGTAGGAGTGTTTTTTCTGAAGAGAAAACTGTCTGGTAGGAGGGTGAAGCTCTGAAAAACATGCTGGTCTCGTGGCGCTGGGCCAGTGCAAGAAGATTTGCACCTGGCCATGATAAATGTCAGCAGCAGGGCTGCAGGAGGTTGCTTCACCCTCCCAGGCTGCCAGGGCTAAAACTCACACTGGGTTTGGTCCTGGGAATAAATTCCAGAAGTCTGGGGCTGTGGTTTTCCAGGGACATGCAAGAGCTGCTTAGGTAGGAACAACCTTGCAGCCCATTAGAGCAGGTTGATGTTCTTGCTACTGGCTCTCTTCTGCCCGTCCCTGTGGACACATGGAAAGCCTGTTTCTCCAGGGCTGTCAGTTCAGCACCTTTCACCAGTTCTGCTAAGGCTGCAAAGGCTTGGAAATAATTAACTGCAAAGGAAAGAATTTCATCTCAGGTTTCTGCTGACTGACGACACAGGCAATTTATGATGCCACAAGAAGCTCAGGCTGGGATTATTTCTATGTGACTCCCAACGCTGCTGCTTGGCAGCTCAGTGACTGTGTTGGAAGAGACTGAACTAGATTAATACCTTGTGGATTTGAACTATAAACTTCCCCGAGTTTGGAGTTCAAGGGCTCGGCTTAGCTGAGCACAGACCAGAGCTGAGGCACTTGCACCATCCCCACTGCCTTTCCAGGTGCCAGGAGGTGGGACTTGTCAGCACAGCTCTCCCCTTTCCCACCTGGCAGGTATGATCTCACCCATCCATCTCCAAAAGTCAGACTGGGAAGGGCTGGGCTGTGAAAATAGCCCAGGATCCATCTTCAAAGCGTCCTTCCCGCCGAGCCTTGGCTTGGCAGCCTCAGCGGGTCTGTGCTGCCAAAATGAAGCCCCCAGCTCCTGCTGCCCGGGGTGCCAGGCAGAGAAACACGATAGCTGAGCAGGGCACTCAGATGGCATGGCTAAAAGATGGGTGGATGTTGTTCCTGGCCACTCTTGGTCTGCAGCAGGAGGCGAGAGGCTGCAGAAAGAGGTTGCTGTTGTGCGGTTGATGGCTGTGGGTTACCTTATCTACCTGCAGATGTGTGTCAGCCTTCCTGGCTGGAGACTCCAAGCAACAAGGCAGTTCTGCTGGCCCTGCCGTGAGCTGGGATAAGATTTCTAAGATGGGCCCATGGGGTGGTTGGGCTGAGCCCACTGATTTTGCAGTGCCTGTCTGCACAGTCTTCACCCAGCAGTTCACAGAATCACGGAATATTCTGAGTGGGAAGGGACTCAAAGGATCATCAAGTCCAACCCTTAAGGGAATGGCCCATACAGGGGATTGCACTGTTGACCTTGGCATTATTAGCACCAAACTTTAACCAGCAGAGCTAATCTTCCCTCCAGTTATTCCTGGCCTGTCCTATCCACGTGTGCTGTGAATCCCTCCCTGTCTTTGCTGCGTGTTTTGAGATTGTCAGGTGATCAGGGCTGTTCCCTCTGCTCTGTGCAGTGAGACACCAGCTGCACATGGGCACTGTGGTGCACCTACAGCTCTGACCCACGGACCCCTGTGCCGAGGAGCCCACACTCCCTTTCTCCGTGGGGAAACAGCCCTGGGTGGTGTAAAGTCCACACTGGATGGTGCCTTGCTGGGGGGATAAGAAGCATCTGTTGCTTCCAGATGTTCAGTCCTCTCATTGTTTGTTTGATTTGAGGACAGGAACCCCCTTCAGTTATGAGAGGCTGTTCTCAGATGTCCGGGAGGGGGTGTGTGGGGGGGGAGGATTGGCTTTGTGTGACGCCAGCAAGGAAAAGAGACAGAGTTTTCATGCCTTGTGGAAAACACTTGAAAGGCCTTTGAGCTCTGGCTGATCTCCACTGTCCGTGTGTTTGTGTGTTTTCCAGCAGCAGAAGGAGAGGGGAAGAGTGGGAAGGCAGGAGAGCAGAGCTGAGAATTAGCACCCGACGCCTTTCCCGTGCTCAGGCCAGCTTGGCAGGATCCATCGTGCCAAACGGAGCTGGATGCAAGAGAATCCAGGCTTAAGCTTAGCTCAGATCTGGGCCCAGCAGAGCCTCCTTAGATCTGCAGGAGCTTTGTAAGCAGCTGAATGCATTTCAGCCAGGCTTGCTGAACCAGCCACAAGTGCAGCTGTCGAGTTCAGCTGTGGAACAGGGCAGAGGGGAGCCCGGCCCAAATCTGAGGCCTTTCTGCCCACAGCCATTTGGTTTTTTTGCAGACTTACTTTGTCCTTCTTCCACTACAAAGCTGTTGGAACTACAGATCATTGCAGGCTTTGACCCACTGGCATAGGAAAGGTGAGGCACAAAACTTCAAAATGACGTGCAAAGGTGCCAGTAAGTGCTTGTCAGAGTTGTGTGTTGTCCCTGAATTCCAGGTTCCTTAATCTCCTCCTCTTCCTGCACACTGAATTATAACCACGTGCAGAGTGTCATTATGATCACTGTCCTGGCCGGTGGGTGGGTGGTGTGAGATTTGGGGTTCCCACAGGATTTTCATTTCTGGTGGAGACGTTTCCAAGAGCAGAAACCCCCAAACCAGACAGGAGCTGAGGAACAGAGGTTGTACGGCGATTTTTCTGCGTGGGTTCAACCAGGCACAAATAGAGCAAGGCCTGAGTTCAAACCTGTCACCAACTAGAGCAGTGCCAGAAAGAACTGCCCCTCTGGTGTGTCCCTCCCACTGCAGGAAAACTGCACGGCCCCCAAACTTTCCTCCTGGGCACTTGTCCCCTTTCCCCTGCACCAGCAGAAAAGCTTTGTTAAAGGGAGCAGTTTGCAAGATTCTCGACGTTTTGTTCCTGCCGGTGAGTCAATGATTTTTCCAGTCCCTCCCCCACAATAAACAAGTGCAGGCTGAGTGTGGTCCAGAGGAAAATGTGAGTTACACGTGTCCTGGCCACATGCTGCTCTGGTACCAATGATAACCAGATGGTGGCTTCTCCAGCAAGAAGAACTGTTAGCAGGAATCAGTGCAAGGCAGAAACACAATCCAGCCCAGGAAGTGCCCAGAAACTTTAGGGGCAAACCAGATGCAAGAGGTACCTTATAACTTTGGCATCTCACCTGTCCCCAAACCCTCGCATAATGCTGCTTTCCTGCCACACATGCAGAACTCCTTCAGCTCCCTCACAGTTTGCATCATCATCATCACCATTTCCTGCAGAGCAACGGAAAAGCCAAAGCCCAGATACCCCAGAAGATGTTATTCCTCTAACAACCTAAATACCTGGGAAGATTGGGTCATGGAGGAAGGTCCTCTCACTTTGAGGTTGGTGTCTTAGTTTCCCTTTCTCTGAGCTGGCCTTTGCTCACACAGGGTGTGAGATTTCCCTGTGGCTTCCTATTCCCCTTTGGAAATACCCATTCCCTGCAAGAACTCCTTGTCTCACTTTTCCACGCTGCTTCTTTATTTTGAGCCACTCGGGCAGTGAACAGGAGGAGGCTCATTGATGATTTTTAGAGTAAAATCTCAGCTAGGATACCTTTACTACAGCTAAGCTAAGTCCACAGCAAACATAAGCTTTCCTCAGGCAGCAGTTCACAGGAACTTGGCAGGGGCCTGCCTGCATTTCAGAATCCTTGTCCTTTTTCTAGATGAAAGCCCTGCAGAAGGATTTGTTTTTCAGACAGAAGGCAAGCCAAGTTGGTGATTTCATCCCAAGGCAGGCTGTGTCAAGCTGGTCCTATTCAAACACGCAGGAAATCAACCTTGGAGCTTGTTCAGAAATGAGGATGGGGAGAGGGGGTAGAGAAGGGGGTCCTGAGGAGGAGAAGGGCTTGGACTCTTTAACCCAGCTCTGAACAAGCAGGGAAGGTACCTGCTGTCAGTGTAGTGCTGCGGGGAGCCCTCCCCCAGCCTTTGAAGGATTAACTGGCGAGGTTTCAAGTAGCATTTCTTAATTTCCAGCTCTTCCAAGCAGCTCTCCCACCTCTGTCCTCACAGAGCCCTGCGAGGGACACGCACGGCATCGCTCTGATCACGGGTCAGGGGTTACCACAGCCCGAGGGGAATCTTCCCCAAATCCTCCCAATTCCAGAACGGCTTTTCCTGTTTGAGGCAATCATTGCTAATGAAAACAGTTGCTTTCTGAGTGTAAATGAGGAGAGGGAGAAGGAGAGAAGGAGGGAGAGAGAGAGGAAAACGGAGAGGGAGGGGAGGGCTTGTTTTGAACATGGAAATGGGTAAAGAGAGCAGGAAATGGAAAAGAGACTGTGAAGTAACTTTTTACAAGCTGTTATAATGATCTCCACTTAAACATTTGTAGAGCAGCTATGGAATACCAGTGACAGAGGGGAGGCAAAGGATGGCAGAATTCAGAACGTTTGCTGCAAAACCTCTGAGCTCTTTGGACAGTCCCTTCCCAAGCTGCAAGGGAAGGATGGTGGAGAAGAACTTGGCATGATTTTATCTTCTGCATTTCTGCAGCTGCCACCTTGCCAGCTGTGCAGTGAAGATACCACTCCAAGAACCTCCATGAGGAGGTTGAGTGTACAGCTGACCACAGAGGAAATTCAGGACAGAAAGCTGCTTTGGATACATGTGAGTGTGTATGAACCTTCACACCTAAAAAACATCTGCAGGGGCTTCTGGGCAGGGCAGGCAGAGCTTGCTGTTGCTGCTGGAAAAAGCTCAGAGCTGCTCCTTTGCACTTCTACAGAAAATCTTCAAGGACTCCAGTCCTTCCTTTCTAGCAATTGCTCTCATGGATCCAGATTTTAGTGGTTTGGGCTCTATTTAAATCAAGCACTTTCTGATGTGAACAATACCAGCAAAACATTTGTGACTTGGCCTGGAGGATGGGGAAAATGCAGCCACCAAAAGCCAAGGCAGGCTCTTAAATGTCGGTGCTCATCAGGCACTTTTTAACATCAGCGGCTGGGCTGGAATCTGCCCACGCAGGCTGGAGGCTGAGGAAATCTTATTCGAACACATCTGCTCCAAGAGATACTGTCAGACATGGGGAGCCTCTTGTGGTAATTAGGGGAATTCATTTCATTATTTAGTCCAGCCGTGGGTTTTTTTCTGATTGTTTTGTCCTTTATTTTTTCTTTTTTCCTTGTGGGATCCATTAAAACTTTATTTTCTACATTTTTTTTTTAGCAACTGAAGGGCTCCCTGGCAATATTAAGACCCTGTGTTCATATAGCACCTTCCTCTCTGTACTTAGTGTGAAAGAAAGAGGTTGAACTGCACCATCCAGATGTTATCCCAGCCAGAGGCATCTTCTTTCCCTCCTTTCTGCTGCTCTTGCCAGAGACAGCATGGTAGCTGTGTTCCCCACTCAAAACTCATCCCCCAGCAACTTTAATCTGATGAGAAGAACCCCTTTATATAACAGAAATATTTATACCTATATAGATAGATATATCTAATATAATACATCACAAAATCTAATCAAGAAAATTACAGCTTTAAGCCTTTCCTTTTTTTTTTTTTTCCCCAAAAAGGGGGGGACTTTAATATTGTTTAATTAAAAGCTCATTTGATGCCAGCTTTGAAATTCTGTGCATTTTGTTTCCACTCTTCTTTTGTGTGTTCAAGCCGGCACATTTCCAAATAAGGTTTCTGTGTGCTCACTGTGCTCTCTCCTCGAACCTCAATGCTTTGTGTAGCACTGAGCAGTGACAGGGTTATGTCAACCTCTCTGCTTCCCTGGGCACATTTGTTCCCTCAAAATCAACACAGCAGCTGGAGACTCTGACATCTGAAACACTCCTGGCTCTCTCTCGATGGCACAGAGCTCCTCGCTGGGATTGCAGGGAGCGTCTTGCGATGGCCACGGGCCAGGAAAGCAGGTGCTCGAGGATGATAAATCCTTAGCTAGGGAAGAAAAACTAATCTCAGCTGGGAAAACAGTGGTTCTCAGGCTGGTTTTGTAACTCCCAGTTGGGCTGGCTGACTGGGAGCCACTCCATGGGGTGGTTTATTGGGTTGGAGGAAGCCTCGGGGAGCTCCACTGGGCGAGTGTTGATGGTTTGTCTGTAGTGGGGACCAGGGGGGTTCACTGAAGGCCAGGCTTGGGTTGGGGTCGAGGTGCAGCTTGACCTAATCTGCCAATTAGGCTAAACAGGAGAACCTGGCTGGGCTAAAACGATGCTCCTGGGGCAGGAGAGTTGCCTTGCCCTGCCTTGCCTTGCCTTCTGCTTGGGGAGCTTCTCCAGCCCTTCCTGCAGAGCTGGAAGCCTGAAGGAGAAGGTGAGGAGCTCTGAATGGGAACGTGGTTTTGCAGGAGGTCGATGTTGGAGAGCCTGGCTGAAAAACCATCTTATCAGGTCCAGGAGACCCAACTGTGCTGCCTTCAGGACTCAACATGCAGGAAGAACAAGGTGGGATGTGGGTAGTACAGCATAATGGTCGGGTACAAATGCTGCTGGAATTGGGGTGAGGGGGTGAAACTGTGCAGTGTCTTTATTTCTACTTAATCCCTCTCTGGGTAGTGGAGGGTGGGGGATGCTGCTGGTACAGGAGGCAAGGTTATGTGTTTTTTGAAAAAAACCTTTTTGGAGACAGCAAAGATCATCTAGGAAAAAAAACTGAGTTGAGGCCAAGCTCTAAGAAACTTGCAAAAGTAATACAGGGCTTCCCCTCTCTCCTTAGTTTTCATTTCCACCTCATCCAGCTGTTCGAGCCCTTTTTTGGGTGGCCAGGGATCCAGAAACCTTTTTCTCCCCTAAAAGAGGGGCAGAAAAGAACAAAAGCTGTGTGTCCTGATGAACTGGAGCTTGTCTGGAAGCAGCTCCGTTCGTGTCTGGATAAGCAGGTTGAGAGGACACCACGAAGTGCTGGGGAGGAGCAGCAGGAAGGCAGTGAGGGGTGTGAGCTGTTTCAGATGGCAGGGTGAGGGGGCTCTTTTAGTTCAGTGCCTTTTGCCTGCAGCATTGAATTCTGAAGAGTTTCAATTTTATCCTGAACTTTATGTGTGTGCACAGCTCATAAAAGCAGTGATGTAGGAGCCCAGTGGAGATGAAAGCTGCTCACCTGACGTGCACAGTGAATAACAACGAGACTCAAAGTTGCCCATTTTGGAGTAGTTCCTGCTGTTCCAGACAGGTGAAGCTCTGCCATGAAATGGTGGGTTTCCCCAAGCTTTGGCTCTCTCTCAGCAGCTGTGTTAATTTTCATGCAGCCTCTCCATTTGTTTTTCCCAGGTTTTTGGAAACCAGGTGCCCGGAGGCGGCTGCCTGGCATCTGTGTCAGCTGGGAAATAAGGAAGATTGTGACCCAAACTGCGACCCAGGGGCATGAAATTGGGCAGGTTTGCCCTGCTTGTGCTGAGGGGGGCTCTGAATTGAGGGTGAGTTGGTGTTGTGTTCCCAGGTACAACTCTGTGCGTGGCATAAACAATGCAGGGCCCTGCAGGGAAGGTGGAGACAGGTGGTGGCTGTGGGACCTGTGTCTTCAGGAGTCATTTTGGTTGTCTGCTACTGAGGAATGAGGGGTTGTCATGGTTACCTGCCTCCCTTTCCTGGTCTTGCCAAATGTCTTCTCTGGAGCCTCGGGCTTGGAGCAGGATTCAAGTGTTTCTCTCCTGTTGAGATCACACACCTTGAATTTCAGCTTTGTCACACCGGTGTGACTTTTACGTGCCTGGCTATCTGGGGAGCCTCTGGTGCTCCTGTCTTCTTACTGAGCCTTCAGAACAGGGAAGAAGTGGCTGAAATAAAGTCATCCATGGATTTATTCAGGGCTGCAGCCCCTGGGCGAGCAGTGGGGTCTGTGGGTGGTGGTCTCAGTTCACTGTACCATCCATGGGCTCAGAACAAGCAGTGCCTTCTGTGGAAACTCTCTGAGGGATCAGCCAAGCTCTGCCTTCTCTCTGCCTTGTTTTCTATCATCAAACCACAGTGTGCCTAGTTCTGAAGTGACCTGAACTATGGAAGTCACTCTCCACAAACCTTCTGTCTCGAATCTGACTTTTTAGCCCCCTTTTAATACCTTTTCTCCTTCCATGCCAGAAGAAGAAGATTGAGTCAGAGGGGAGCAGGTTAACAGATTGTCTCTTTGGGGTTTTTTGAGCTGGGTTTGGTTGGCATTGCCCCGGAGAGTGAACTGAGCTCTGAAAAAATGGCTCGTGCAAGTTGTGCTGGTGTCTCAAGCAGCAAGGGGATGGCAGGGATTGCAGCAAGCCATGCTGCAGGAATTCTTGGAGCAGGAGGAAGGTGAAGAGTCTCAGAGGAAACATGAGGTCATTTCCCTTTTAATACAGTACATTTCAGAGATACTTTAACAATTAATCAATATCTAAATGTGCAGTCCATTATAGGGCTTGGCAGTGGGTTGTTTTATAGTCTAACAACTGGGAGCCTGCCTGTGCTAACAGGGCTGAATCCCTGAGCTCCAGGGAAGGTGACTATTACATGGAGAGGGAAAACTTGCTCCTCCTGGCCTCTTGTGAGACGAGGTCAATGATATTTACCATTTAAGGAAGATATCCCTCCAATTAAAGTGATGAGGGTGCAAGGCATCCACTTTGATGTTCTTTATTTTCAGCTTTTACAGCAATAATCTTCACCAAAAATCTGGTAATGAGGGGCAGGGGAATCTCTGTGTGTGGACAGCCAAGTGTTACGACACAGCCCTGGCCTCTGGCTGTGCTGAGCCCCTCGTAGCCCACGCTGGAACATCTGGCCCATCTCAGGATGGAAGCTCAGCCTGGACAGCTGAGGCTGGTCCCAACTGCTGCAAGAGGGGCTGGATTTGGGGGCTGGACAGCTGTGTCTGGGCAGCTGTGTCTGGGCTACAAGGCTACATTTGCATTGCTGGAGGTGCTCCTGGGGCAGCAGCTCAGCTTGTGAGGTCGTGCAGCCCGTGATGCACCGTCCTCCTGCCTCCTGGATGGATTCAGTGCCTCCCAGCAGAGGGCTGGGCTTCCCCAGCCCTCCCAGCAGGGTCCTGCTGAGGTGTTTTTAGCATGACCCGTGCTTGTAAGGAGGTGTTGTGGCTGGGGCAGGGATCCCTTCCTCCTTTGGCCACTCCCCAGCTCCAGAGCCAGCAGTGGCGCCTGCCCTGCCCTCCTTGCCTGCTGAGGAACAAGCCAGGCTCTCTCTTCCTCTGCATTAACTACACCTGCCCATCATTTTTCAGGAAGGCATCCATTTTTTTACATACCCCACACCCCCTTCACTCTTCCCCAAACCACATCACACTTTAACACCTGTCTGGGAGCTTGTTTGGAGCAGTGGACAGTGAGCAACTCATGTCCTGGGAACTGCCCTGGACCCCTCTGGAAATGCAGGTAATCAGGGCTGTGTGTGGTTATTGGTGAGCAGAGTCACAGGACTCTGAAGGCATTACTCATTTAATTAGCATTAATAGGGCAATTATTATCTTAATAAAATGACTGATTATGACACTGAAGTTGTATTTGAGGTTTAACAGCTGCAGCAGCCTGACTGAACTGTATGTTTGTTAATCCTCAGTGAGGGTGTTCTATTTCACTGAGTGATGTTTATTTAACATGCAATAAGTGTCTTAGTGAATCTCTATTAAAGGCATATGTGGAAACCTTCATTTGAAGCGTTACAGAAGAGAGTGAGACTGTTCAATTCATAAAATCCTATTTAAACACTGAGAGCTCCAAAACCAGGCCAGAGCCAAAGCAAACTGTGTCCTGCAAGCTCTGTGCCAGATGTCTCATGTGGGGTGTGCTCGGGGTCCAAAGAAAACAAGGTCTGAAGGGAACAGTTTGGCCATTGACTCTCCAACCCAGCCCATATAAAGGAGTTTCGTTTCCACTCAGGAAATAGAAACCTCTTTGAGATGGATCCTGTTCAAAGAGTGTTTGCTGAACAATCCTTCCCAGCAGCAGCGACTCTCAGCAGCACCTACGCCTGCGAGCAGGAATCGTCTGGTGGGAAGGGTTGGGAAGTGTCCTAAACCTCTCTGAGTCCGAGAAAGAAGAGATAGTAAATCACTTAGAGGTGTTTCTGGGTGTTTGTTGGGGTCCCAACTAACACCTTGTGTTAGGCACCCTGACTATCCTGACGGCTGAGATGTGAGATGAAGTCTTGGCCAATCTGAGTTTGTCTTTCTTGTGTCCTATGACTTCAGGCACCATGGCTCGTTGTGCTCTGGGCAGGGCACTCCAGGATATTGTGGAATTCACCTCTGGGAGACTGGGATGGTGTCCCTGCAGAGCCCGACTCTACTCTGCACCCAGCCTGTTTCTTTCTGAGTGCATCTCTAGGGCATTTTGCAGGTGAATACACGTTCATTTTGCCTGTGTTCAGGGACACTGGGGTGTGAACCAGCTGTGACCTGACTCTGCTGTGTCCTCAGGTGAGGAACACCATCTCTGTGGAACATCCTTGCTGGGGTGAAGCCTTCCCCATGTCTGTATGAGGTCACCTGGTAGAGCAGTCACGGCTCCCCGCGTGTTTTCTCATCACTCACGTGGTTCTGAACTCAGCTACGAGGTGGGAGCTTGGGTGCTGCCTTGGCACTGGGACAAAGCAGCCCCAGGACTTGGAGCTGGCTCAGCCACAGGCACAGCACGTGTACAGACAGGGCACAGGCTGCGTCTCCCCCGAGGTTCTGTGGCAACCCAGATCCAAAGGTGAACTCCCTCTGGACCAGGACACGGGCCCAGCTTTCCTTTCACCTACCCCTGAACCTGTTCTGGGTGAGGGAAAGATGGGCAGCCCTGGCAGCCCTTCCCAGTGTGAACTGTGTTTGCTTTGGGGGAAGTGCAGAAACTGGAGAGGGACCAACTCTTCAGGCTCCTGGGAGCTCCTGCCAGCCCTGGGCTGTGCCCTCAGGTGAGGACCATCATCCCCACGGAACATTCTTGCTGGGGTGAAGCCTCCTGTGTGTCTGTCTGAGGTCACCTGCTGTATCAGCCTGTCTCGTGTGCTTTCTCCTTGCAAAGGTGGTCCTGGAGGATTGTTCTACCTTGGAGAAGGAAATGGAAGGGCTGAGAGGGTCACCTGAGGATGTTCCATTAGGCAGCAGCAGGCTGGCACGGAAACTGCCTCTTGGATCCTGTATAGACCTCTCCCCTGCTGCATCTAACTCATGTTTTTTGGTGTGAGGTATGGTTGGAAGAGCTTTTCCAGCTTGCTGGGCTCTCCTTGCTGCCTGGTCACACCGCTCTGTCCCAGCTCTCCTTGGAGTGGGAGTCTTGCTGTTCACATCCCAGATGCTGTGTGGGGCTGGAAACCTTGCCACTCTTGGCTGTAAATTTACCTTTCCTTGCTTGTCATCTTTTCAGGGCAGTGAGCCCAGCAGCCCCACAGGCAGGGCTGAAGCTTGGGATCAATGTTCCCAGTGGTTCATCTATAGGAACAAGCACATGGGGAGGGAATGAGTTCATCTCCTCCACGCTCTTGGCCGTGGCAGGGCTGTTCCTACATTCCTGCAGCGCTGGGCTGATAAGCTGGTTGCAGGGAGAACACTCTGTCCCTTCCCTGGAAGAAGAGTTTCCTCCCAACCTTCCTCCTGGGAGCAGTCCTTGGTGGGCAGCTGAAATTTTCCTTTTCCTCTCATCCCATGACTGCTAGAGAATATCCATCCCCTTGCATTGTCCACATTTCCACTGTCCAGAGGCGTTTCAGGATATGTCAGCTGGTTCTTTCCCTTATTGCAGCTTTTTAGCTGCTTTCTCCCAGGTTGGTGCCTTCAGCCCTTAATTCCTCCTGGTTTCGGTACAGCAGGTGATTGCAGCTTGGCTGAGGGAATGAATCTGAAATTCATGGTGCAAATACCTTGTTTTAACAGCCAGGCTGGTTCTCTGCTGCAATGACAACAGGAACAGACCTCCCAGCTCATTTTTCAGGTCCCTGCCAAGGGCAGGTGTCCTTGCATGGGCCTTCCAGAGACCCAGGCAGGCTCAGAGGGTTGTTTTTTGTCTGTGCTGGAGACAGCAGCAGCCAGGGAGGGTCTCTGATGGATGACCCCTGTGTTCCAGCTGTCTTGTGCGTGCTGGGATCTGTGAGGAAACTAATGATCTGTCTGCTCCGGAGTCTTACAGGCAATAACAGCAGTTGACTCCTAAGGAAAGCACCAGAGGCTGATATTAATCAAGGAATGAGCCTCTCCTGGCTTTTCTTCCTCACCCCAGCTCAGGTAAGGCTGTTTCTCAAGCATGTGGCTCTCCAACAACGTCCAAACCAGCAGTGCAGAACTACTGGGGCTGTTTTCTTGACTATTAGTTTTCCTGAGGTTTCAGACTTCATGAATAACTGTAAGAACTCGCCTGAAAAGGCATGAACCTCACACTTTCACTACGGGAAGTGGGAATTCCTTGTCAAATAACTCCTAAGAGATGGGATGACCTCAGCTCTTTCCAATTCTCCATTTTCCCCCTGTGGGGGAAGGCTTGTTCCCTCCACTAGATTTTCCTGTACTGGCTCCAGCTTTCAGTGACTCAAGGCCAGGGTTTTCATCGTTTCCCTCGGGAGCCTGGCAGATTGCTCACCATGAGAGATGTTTTCCTAAGCCTCCACCTGATTCCAGCCTTGAATTGAAAGAGTGGTCAGCAAAAAGCTACAGTGAGTCAGTGCTCATCAAATGGAGTGCTTGAGCACCAATAACTCTTTCTGGGTCACTTTGATGCAGGCCCTGAATAAAAAGGCTTGAAACGAAGCTGCCATGGTGTCACTTGAAGGCTGACAAGCACTGACAGTGTAGGTAAAGTCCTTCTAGGAGTTACAGGCTACTGGAAGGTTTTAGTTTATAGAATATGATGTACCTGCAACTAGTGGAAACTGGAAAGATTACCCCTGAAATATTGAACTATGTGGC
>JAYRBT010000067.1:68669-131733 GCA_036023395.1 Myiotriccus ornatus
AAATATCATCTGTGAAACAGATCAGTCATGATGGGATAAAGCCCTTTTCCATGAGAGGTGAGTGGGACCAGCCCCTGGGTTCACTCTCAGAGCCCGCACAAGAAGGGAGAAATAAATTCTAAAGCATGGCTGTGCAAGGGACAAAACTGGAAGCAAATCCAATGTCCACCCCTGAGAATTCCAGAAATATTTCGGGCAGGATGGAAAGCTGGTGGTGGTTAAGAGGTCTGGGGGTAGGGTGATACGTCATGGGATGAGAAGCTCTGTCTTGGTTGGATTGCTTGGGAAGCTGGTTCGTGGTTTATCTGAAATGAGCAGTGGGCTCTTCAAACCAGGGTGGGGAACAGGGATTGGGCAGGAGCAGGGGATGATGCTGCACTTGCTCCTCTGCCAGGGAGATGGACAGGGGTTAGTTAATGCTTCCCCCCGGCCCTGTGCCACACACCAGTCCTGCCAACCTCTGTGTGCCAAGGGAGGAGCTGCTGCTTCTTTGGGGGAAGGGGTTTCTGTGCTCTGACAGCACTGGCCGTGCTGGGGGGGGCAAAGAGCACGTCTAAGGTAAGATACAGAACCAGGCTCTGCACCCTGGTTCACCCCATCCCTGCACAGCTCTTGCCTCCAGGAATGTCTGATAATGCAGCACACAGGGCTGAGATCAACCACCCTTGTGGCGAGTGCCTGCCGTGGTACAGACCAGTCGTCTGGCAGCACGGTGTTACTGCAGTCTCCAAGGAAACCCTCCGTGCTGCTCCCCTTCAGAAGCTCCGTGTATTCCTGGAGAAGCTGCAAGCGCAGGAGATGTGAAAGACCTTACCTGTGCCGATGAGCTCCAGACCAGGTGGCTGTTGCTGCCTTGGGTATTTCCTGCAGATCACTGGAGATCTCTGCTGAGGGGAGACCTTGCGTCACTGGCACGTGCTGGAAAGAGAATTCCAGAGGAGGGTCCCAGTTTGCCAGCTCTGCAGTTGTTAGCAGCACTAAAATACTCCTGGTAAGGAAACAACTCACCTACAGTTCACCCTCGGGTCCCAGAGTGTCTTCCCTGGGCTCCTCTTCAGCATTTGGTGTTTTCTTTTGAAGGGGTGAGGAAGGTCAGGGGAAAGCCCCTTGTGCTATTTGTGTGGAAGAACCCCCCTGTTAGGTTGTACACGGACCTGAGACCAGCTTTGTCCACTTAAAAATGGGCGTTTTCTGAACATTCCTGGTCTTGGGGTCACTGGTGTGCAGTGAGGGACTCCCATCTCTCAGGAGAAATCCAGAGCTGCTCTCCTGGCACAGCTGAACCGTCTGGAGAGAAGTGTGGTGATGGGAAGGGCTGGCTCAGCCCAAGCATCTCATGTTCCCTGGGGGTGACAGTGCTGCTGATTTATAGAAGCTGCTGTCCCTTTTGTCCCTCACTGTGAGCCCCGGGAAAGTGCTGCATTAGGTGCAAGCTCTGCTTCAGCAGGCAAGTGGTTTGTTTGTCTGCTCCGTGCCAAGTGGAACCCGCTCCCCTGGAGCACTTCTACTACAGCCTTTCTGTCCAAGTCTGTGCTCCCAAACCTGGCCACAGTCTCCACCCAGCACCCCTCAGCCCTGGATTTCTCCTGAGATGTCTCTCAACTGCACCACACAGCTGCTGGCACGTGTTGGATCAGGCACCTTCCAGGAACTCTGGCAGCTGCCACGTCTGTAAATAGTGTCCCTTGTCCCTTGATGGCCCCCGAGGGCTGGAGGGGACAAAAAGGTGTTTCCCTCTGGCTCTCCCATAGGAGCTGCTTCACCCAGTGGCTCCAGGAGCTGGGGCAGGGCTGGGGTGACCTGTCCTCACAGGCTGTGGAGCCCCAGTTTAGCAGCACAACCCAGACTGGAGTCACTGGGCAGAGAAAACAAGCAGGGCTGGGGCATTCAGCTTGTAGTGAGCCTTCAACCCTGACAAGAGCTGGAGTAACTGAGAGGCAGAATCTGCCTGGTGGATTGAGATCACTGCTGTTGAAGGATGAGCTATGCTGGGTTTAACTTTTCCTTTTTTTTCCCCCTGCTCATCTTCCCCGTGTGGGGAAACAAATCAGCAGCAGGCAGTGGCATGTGAAGTGATTCTCCTGGCTGGCACAGATGGGGCTGAGAGAGCAGAAATACTCGTGGTGATTTAAAGGGCGAAGATAACTTGCTGCTTTCTCACTTGCAAGGCCTAAAATGGTTTGGGGGAAGGAGGAGAGAACCTGAGCCCGCTGGTTTGGGAGGGATGTTGGATACTGTGCAGATGGGGCTTTTGTGTACTTGATTTGCTCAGAGCTCCTGAGTGGTGGGGGACAGGCTGTTCCTGGTGGGAGCTGGTGCTGAACTGGTCAACAGGCACAGGTGTCTGTGCGAAAGGCTCTTGTCTCCCAGATAAGACAAGTCCCAAAATGACTGTAGAGGTTTCCCCTCCCCGCACTCTTTAGCACTTCCCAGGCAACATTCAGGCTCTCCAGCCCTCTGGCTTGGCTGTGTGTGTGCTGGATAGGGAAGTGAGGTCTAAACAGTGCCATGCTCAGCTGCAGGAGTGAGCAACGCCTGGTGTGATGGATGTGAGGAAAGACGTGATTCAGGGTGGTAGTGGGGGCTGGTTTTGTGAGCAGGAGATCTGCTGGTGGAAGGGCCAAGGGTGAGTGCAGGAGCCAGGCACTCCCAGGCAGCATCGATGCCTGGGGCCAGCCAAGAAGGGCAGGGGGCAGAGAAGTAGGGACTGGCAGAAAGGCAGACAATCCTCCTCGAGGACAAAAGGACTTTTTAAGCACCCAAGACTGCTGTGGGTGTGAAGGTGCCTGGAGTAACCCGTGGCATCCAAAGGAGAAGAGATGTGGAGCAGGATGGTCTGTGGGGCTCAGGGGGCACAGGCAGATTCCCAGCCTGATCCTTTGGCTGCCCATTCCACGGGAGCAGCCAGAGGGTGTGAAAGGTAATGTGTGGGATGACTTCCTTTGGTTCATGAGCTGTAAATTCCTGCTGAAGACCTGCCATGCCTTCCTGGGGGCTTGTTTCCTGGAAGCTGACCTCTGGGCAGCCTTGCCTGGGTTCACTTCCAAGGGATGCACCTTTTCCGTCCTCCCCACCCCAGTATCCCAATAACTCCCAGCAGCACCAACCCCTCTCTGCTCCCTGTTTCCTGACCCTGCTGACTGTGTTGGCTTCCCAGGGTGAGAGGTTGCCCCCAGTGTGTGTGTTGGGCTGCCTGATCTCTTTGCTTTTCTCACAGTTTGTAAGACGACCCGTGCCGTGAGACACAAACGCCAGCCCCTCCTGTTCTGTGTGCCTGGGGACAAGCCTGAGCTGCTGCTGGTTTACACAAACCCCAGGTCACTGCCACCATTCGATGGGACTCTCGAGTTTCCTATCCCCAGTTCAGTGGTGATTTTGGGAGCTGCTGCTGGCAAGAGTGAAACTCAAGTGAGCTGGTGACTTCCAGTGAACTCTTGGACCTTTAACTGAGGGGTGGGACTTTCCAAACTGATTCAGAGCTGCTGTTCCCCCCAGAGCCCTCACTTGGGCATCTTGCAGGCAAGGCCAGCTGCTCTGAGCTGCCTGGCTCAGCTCTCCACCCTGCCTACACTTTCCTACCCACTCATTCTTTCTTTCTCCTCCTGGCTCCCTCCCCTCTGGACTTCGCGAGAGGGATTTGGGACTTGCAGCCTGTTCCTTCCCACTTCCCTGGGATGCTGCTTGAGGAGCCCTTCCCTGGGCCGAGAGGGACATCTAGTGGGACTGGAGCTCAGGGACCTGGGGTTTTTTCTGTATTTCTTACATTATTTATTTATTTATTTGTAATCCTTAGGAAGGACCAATCTTTGTCGGAGCAGGGACTGAGCTTTCACACAGCCCTGCTGCACTGGGGGCAAGGTGGACCTTTGGTGGCCAGTTGGGGGGGATGTTTCTCTCTTTCCTGGGAGATGTTTGAGGGGAAGTTGCCTGTTCTCCTGCGAGGCTGGGGAGCAGTCAGCTCAGCCTCTCCCCCAGAGCCTGCAGGCATCTCTGTCTCTAGAAGGTGCCTCCCAGAAGGAAGCAGTGAGGTTTTGTGATTACCTCTTCCTTTCCAGTGTGATGCTGTACTGGGGCAGCCATTCCAGCACCACGGAGTCTGAGGATGGAGGGAGAAACGTGAGGTGAGTGAGGGGCAGCTGCTGCTCTGAAATCAAACACAGAAGAGCTTTACTTGTGCTTTGGTTCCAAAAATATTTTTATCCACATCTATCCTTGCCCAAGTTGTGATGGACAGAGGGAAATGCTGTGGAAACCTGAGCCCTTCCTTGCAGGTGTAGGACTGAGGATGGCGTGGGACAACAGGCTCTTCCTCTGCACAGTAGAAATACTGTGATGACCAGAACAAACACAGGGGGTTTATTCTCTCTGCTTCTGCGTCAAGTGGTCTGACACAAGGCTTGGAATTGTCCCCTCAAATTGTGCTGAAAGGCTGCAGGGCTGAGCCAGCCCCTCAGAGCCCCCCGTGTGCTCAGTGCCAGCCTGGAACAGGGCTGTGGTGAGTGACACTGCTCTTGGTAAAGCAAAACCTGTCCCAACACACTTCTCTTCCAGATTTGGTTGCACAGGATTCATGTTTCTGTCTGGAAAAGCATCTCCTGCACCCTTGCTTGCCTCAGCAATCCTTCTGGATGTGGCAGGATCCCCAAACCACATGTGGGCACAACAGAGAGTGAGTGATCTTGTGCTCAGCAGGTGATGGAACATCCCACTGCTGCTCCCCTGGGTGCAGGTGCTCTTTCTCCTTTTGCACCCTGTTATCCCAGGCCACTTCTGGGGATCATCATCCTCCACACCTCAAATTTAGGGAAGCTTCTTGTGGGGCAAGTCTGGGAGAGCTCCCTACAAACTGGGACACTGGAATTCAACCATTTGTGCCTTACTGGCCGTGCTGGCTCAGTGCTGCCAACAGCTGCCCCCTGGGAACAGAGTGACCACAGTAAATGCTTCTTTTATATTGCAGCAAGGTGTAAGCACAGATATAAAAATGGTCCTTGCCTCTGTTTCTCTGCAGAGAGGGCTGGGGCACAGACCATTCTCCTGTGAGCCCTTACAGCTGTTTTTTGTGGGGATTTCTCCCCAGACTGTTTCTTCACCACAGTGGAGCTGCTGTGCAATAGGGGTGCAGAATTCAAGTGTTTGATGTGGAGCAGCTCCACTCCCTCTTAGCACTGGGGGGGCCTGTGCTGCTGGTTTCTGGCTCAGGAACATTTGCACAGAAGATGAGGAAGAACCACACAGGCACAGAACTAGAAAATATCCCAGTTTATTGGAGCATCTCACTTCAGAGGGTTTTACAAAACAATGTATTTACAGGTGAGGAAGGGACTAACTCAACTGGAGTGTGCTCTGCTGGGGCCAGGAACAGGCTACACAGGAGAGAGGAAGGAAATCAGCACATTCACAAGTCACATTTTTCTTTACAAAAGGGGGATGGGTGTAAGGCTGGTGTGGGCACAGCTGACCCGTGTTGTCCTTGCAGGGAGCACTCCAGGAAGGATTCAGTGCAGCCCTTGTGCTCTCCACCCTGACTTCAGGCACCTGGAGCTGAGCCCGGAGTGGAGTTAAGGCACAGTGTGGTGATGCCAATGGCCCTGGGCTCTCCATCTGTGCAAGCAGCTCTTCCCATGGCCTCCCTCGGGGTGAGTGATTGTTCTCTCTTTCAGGCCTCCAGCCCTGGACTCAGCCAGGCCAGAACCTGAGTTGGCCAGTGGACAGGAGGAGATCACAGCATGGGACAAGGAGGGGACCCCCCAAAAACCATGGTAAGACCTCCCTTCCCCCCCCCCCCATGACTGAACACCACGGTGTGGATGGCTATTTGAAAACAAATTCAGGACTTAGAATATATTCTGAAAGCATGCTTTTGAACCTGTCCAATAAAGTTTGCCTCTAAACAAAAAGTGTTTGTCTCATTTTTGTTTTTAAAAAATTTAATTATTTTTTTTTACTTCTTAAGTTTATTATTCTATGTAATCTTGAATGATAGTTCATTTTGGTTGTTCATGGGAGCTGCACTAGCTTACCCACCAAGGGAAAAACTTCTCCAAATGTGGATTTCTAAGTTGAGAAGACTAAGGACTGAACCAAACCATCAGCTCTGGCTGCACAGGGAGTCCCAGGCGCTCGCAGCGAGGTAGAGGGAAGGTTGAAGTTCACAGTAGAGGCCGTGCATAGCTGGCAGTGTGCCAAGTGTCTCCAGCCAGCACTGTCCAAGAGGTGTCCAGGCAGGAATCCATCCATCCCTAGAGGCCTGTGTGCTGCTGGATCCAGTCTCGCAGGCTGGTGAGCCGGCTGTACACTCCAGGCTTGTTCCTCTGGGCACAGCCATCCCCCCAGCTCACCACTCCGGCCAGGAACATCCGACTGCTGGGCTCCACACTGACCAGGGGGCCCCCGGAGTCTCCCTGCACACAAACACATGGCAGCATGAGCACCAACCCCTGCAGCCTCCTAATGTGTTAGAGTCAAAACCGAGCAAAAAATAATCAGTCAGTAACTCCACGTCTCAAAAACAATTCCAAGTCAGCACAATTTTTTTGGCCGTTCCCTGAAACAAATATTTAAGTCTGGCAATAAGAGTCACGGGGCCAGAACACAGCTATGAAATCAAACAGCCTGTCTTGCTAACTAAGAATAACAAACAGCAAAAAGCTGGATGGGGTTGTATCTCCTGCCTGGTCAGAGGGTTTTGAGTGTAAGTCCTGCACTTTTTGAGACTAAGTCCTGTGTCAACACAACTTGCTGCTGGCACCCATTCCAATCTGTCTGTTGTCTGAATCCAGGAGGATTCACATAGATTTGTTGTAGGTTAGAAGTGTAAATATAAGTGCAAATGGCCTGCCTCCCTCACAAACAAACAGCAAAGAGCACTAACTGCAGGTGTTGCCCTACCTGGCAGGCGTCCACACCCCCAGTCAGGATCCCCACACACATCATACGTGGCGTCAGCTGGTCCGTCAGGAGCTGGTTACACACAGTCTGGTTGATGAGCCTGATCTCTGCCTTCTGCAGGATGGAGGCTCCAGTGCCTGTGAGGGTAAGTAAAATACATATTTTCAAGCAGCTCCCACTTTTTTCCCCTCCAGAAACACAAAAATCACGGAATCACAGAATGGTGTGGAAAGGATTAAAGCTCATGTTGTTCCCCCCCCTGCCAGGGGCAGGGACTCCTTCCACTATCCCATGTTTCTCTAAGCTCCGCCCAACCTGGCCTTGGACACTTCCAGGGATGGGGCAGGCACAGCTTCTCTGGGAAAACCACATGAAACACACCAGTGCAGCCCCGAATTCCCACACCAGCGCTCACCTCCTTCGGCGGTGGCTCCCCAGCCGGTCACCCACAGGTCCTTGCCCACGGGGAAGTTGTGGGTGGCATCGGGCAGGCAGATGGGCTGGACGACGGCCGAGAAGGTGGCGGGGCTCTGCAGCTCCAGCACGGCGATGTCGTAGTCGTAGGTGTAGTCGTTGAAGAAGGGGTGGGAGATGATGCGCTTGATCTTCCGCGTCTGCACCTTGGGGCCGCTGAGGTCGCCTTGGTCGGTCAGGCCCAGGTAGGCTGTCCACAGGCTGGGGTCTGAGTACCTGCAGAGGGCACGAGGCACAGGGTGAGGCCCCATCTCGCTACCTTAAACAGTTTCCTCGAGAAACGCCTCTCAAAGTCGGTGTTTTCCTATTGAAATGCCTGAAAAGGGACGGACCAGGCTCTCCTGTACCTGATGCCCTGCAGGGGCAGGAAGCAGTGAGCTGCTGACACGAGCCAGCTCTCCGAGACCAGCGAGGCCCCACAGATGTGGCCCTGGCCCTTGACGTGCAGGCTGACCTGCCACGGCCACTCTCCCACGTCCGAGTTCTGCCCGCCGACGATCCGCGACTTCCTGACGTAGGAGCGGGTCCCACAGTCTGGGGTGGGGAAGGAAAGGGGTGCTTGGTTACTCCTGTTCCCATTCCATACCTCCCCTCTGTTCCTTGGGGTATCTGACAGACAGCACAAGTTACCCATGTCAGGGAGGGCTGATGCTAAATTAGCTATAACATTTACTTCCTAAGTACATAAATGTGTAGATAAAGTCCTGCATTGTCCATCTTGAACAACACTCCCCAAGCTGATACAGAACACATCTTCCTATTTCCAGATCAAGCCACCACACAGAAACACCCAGGGGCTGTCTCTGCCACACTGGGGTGTTTCTCTAAGAGGCCCAGCCTAGAATCCCGTGTTCCCCCCCTTCCCAGGGCACTCACTGCAGTTGTCCTCGTCGGAGCTGTCCTCGCAGTCCTGCTCCCCGTCGCACTCTGGGTTCTGTTTGCTGATGCAGTGCCCGCTGCGGCACTTGTACGTGTACTCCTTGCAGGGCACTGTTGCCTGACCTGCTGCAGGCAGGACAGAGAGACAGGGTCAGCCCCAGTTCTGGGGAGGTCACACTGCCCAGGAGCCCATCACCTCTTCCCCCATCCCCAGGACATGCCAACCCCATGAGAAAACACACGCCAGGAGGCCCCAGCCACCAAGAAATCCAGAGGCTGCATCCGAGGGAGGTGCCCCCACAGTCCACCCTCACCTGTGCCGCAGCTGCCCTCGTCGCTCCCGTCCCCACAGTCATCCTTCCCGTCACACTTCTGCGTGTTGGGGACACACTTCCCGTTGTCACACTTGAAGCTGTCAGCTGCACAGCCTGGGGACAGAGAGCAGCTCCTGAGGGCAGGGTGGGAATCCTGCAGCACCTCAACACACGGCTGTGCCCACTGCCTTCCCCAAGTGAAGCCTCTGCAGCTCCAGCATCCTGTGCCTCCAGTCTCTTCTCCAAACTGCACACCACCCCCCAGTTACTCAGCCCTTTCTTTCCCCAAACCCCACGTTTCCTACACCTCTGCACATCCCTCTTTCCTCTGAGCTCTCACTCGGGGCTCAAGGAGGCTGCATCAGATGAGCCCTCACTATGCCCCGTGCCTGGCTGTTATTTTGGGTTTCTTGCCCACTCACTTCCAGCACAGCACTTGCTTCCCTCCATCCCATAAGCCTCCACAGCCCCAGTCCCCATCACACCAGCCCTCAGTGAGTCACTCACTGCACTGCAGCTCGTCACTGTTGTCACCACAGTCGTTCACGTTGTCACAGACCCAGAACTTGGGCTTGCACCAACCATTCTGGCATCTGAACTGCTGTTCAGTACAGGCTGGAAAAGGGCAGTGAGAATGACAGAATCATTAGGGCTGGAAAAGACCTCCAAGACCATCGAGTCCAGCCTGTGACCAATCCCCACCTCGTCACCCAGACCAGAGCACTGAGTGCCACGTTCAGCCATGTCTTAAACACCTCCAGGGATGGGAACTCCACCACTTCCCTGGGCAGTCCCTTCCAATGCTAGAAATCAGGGGAGAGACCTGCAAAGGCACCTGTGGAGTCACCAGCGACCCATCCACCATGGTGGCTCTCCCAGTGGGTGTGCAGACACTTGGGAACCCACCAAACAGCTCGAGACCATGCACATGCACATATATACACGTGGGCTACAGCACAGCATTTCCATTTTTCTGGAGAACAGAACCATTTGGAACTGTCCTGTCTCAGGCAGGAGAGGCTGAAGATCAACAGCAGGAGGTGCTGCAACTGAAGCAAAGCACTTGCTACAAGAAGCAGGAAAGCACCTGAGAAACCCTTCCTCAGAAAACTGCCCCCTTCTCTGGGAACCAGATCCCAGTCTAGGGGATTCCATCTTCTCCAATGAACTGCAGACCCTGGACAGTAACACTAACTACAGAACAGCTCTGCTAATCCAGGAGGAAAACTTGTTGCACAAAGAAACATCTCCATGTATCACACAGCTTTTCCGGATGTGCTCTGCAAAGCCTGCCCGGTTGGGTAACAAAACGTGTCCCTTCAACCACCCAGCTCAGCCAAACCCACAACCAGGAGGATTACACAGAAAAACACATTCCCAGCTGAGTGGGACTGGAAATGGAGAGAGATGCCACAGGGAGAGGGCTGGATTAGCAGGAATTCACAGCTCCTAGGCTGGGAAAGGATCCCAAACAGATCCCACAGCGAGTGCCTCTCACTGCAGCCTGGAGAAAGGTGGCAGTGCTGCTTCCAGGCAGCACCCAGGTACACTGCCCAGAACAAATACCTCCAGAACAGCCACCCCAGGGCATCACAACCCTTCCCACGCAACGCCAAAGGGAAACCAAGGATGGACTCACTGCAGGATCTCTCGTCGCTGCCGTCCACGCAGTCCAGCCACCCGTCACAGCGCATGCTCCGGTCGATGCAGCGCCCCGTGTTGCAGGTGAACTTGCCAGGGCAGGCTGGGAGGGGGAGAGGAGTAAAACCACACGTGAGCCCTCCAGGTGTCCCCCTCTACATCCCTTCCCCAGAGCACACAGTGCTCCCTCTGCCTGCCTCCAGCAGAACACAGCAGGCACACGAGGAGGTGTGCAGTGAAATAAGACAAGCTGCTATGCCCCTGGAAAAGGCCAGGGAAGCAGGGAGGAGGAGCAGCTCTGGATCTCAGGGAAATCAGTTTCTCCCCCAGCCCCAGGGTTCCAACTCACGGTCGCTGGAGTCGTAGGACAGGTACTCTGCAGAGAAGCCCGTGTCCGTGTAGGACTGGTCGGAGTGGAACCGGACCTGGATTCTGTTGGTGGTGCTGGCCACCACAAACTGGGAGCGCTCCCCACAGTACCTGCAGGGCAAAGGGGAGTCAAGGGCTGCAGCAAACTTCCTTCCATCCCTGACCTCCCACCGGCACACAGCTGAGGGGACAGCAGAGCAGGGAGCAGGTCTGATCCCACCACAGACTGCCGGGCCTCAGGGTCCAAATTCTGCTGCCACTCACAGTAGGTTTGAGCCAGTTGCAAACACCAGCTTGTGACCTTAAGAATGACTGTGAACAGGTTCTTCCAGGTTTAAGGAAAGCACAAGGTTCTGTGTTAGTAAAGAAAGCCCCTCCACAGTGTCAGAGAGCACCCAACACCCACCTCGTGCTGTTGATCTGCACATAGTCCTTGGTGCAGGAGCTGACGGGGATCCCGGGCTCCAGCACAAAGAACATGTTGAAACGCACTTTCACATTCTTCACAGAGGGAACCTGCAAAAGGGAGCAGAGTCAGCAGGGATGTTGTTTTCTGGAGCAAGGAAAAGGGAAGAAGCTTCATGGGAAGAGGATAGAATATAACTGAAAATGAGAAGAAGTGAGTTTTCCAGAAGGAAAAGAAACACCTTCATAAAAGTCACTATGAGCCACCCCAGTTCCAGGATCTCTGATGGAACAGGCACACAGAGGGAACCAGCCAGTCAGTGACTGGTCTGCCCCAAAGCCCCCACTCTCATGCTTTTTTTGTGAAGCTACAATCTTTTGGGGGGCTACTAGAAGTGTTGGGGGGTTCAGGCCTCTCACTGCCTCTTCAGCCTTTGCCCCCAGCTCCGAACACCTCCCTCAGCCACGGTAGACTCGGAGGTTCTGGGCAGCAGCTGCTGTGAGCTCCCCTGGACTGTGTTTGCGTGACCAGCCATTTGACAGCCTAATGAAGGGACAGAGGGAGCCCATCTCACCTCAATGTTCCACACACAGTCTGTGTCTGGGGGGTAGTGTGCCGGGTAATAGGGAGTCGTGAACGTGCCGCTCTCTCCCTTCAGGTTCCCACCACAGGCTGAAGATAAACAGAAGATGAAAAGAGGTTAGAGATTCAGAGATGTGGTTTGCCCAAGCCTCAGCTGGCTGTCACCCGAGACAGGAAGGGAGGCAGAGGCAACAGTGTCTAACAAGATTAAGTAACACTCTGGAGAGACCAGCTCTGCTCCAAGGCTCGAGAGAACCCAGGAGATCAATTAGGTGCTTCCTGCACACATCCATCTGCACATCTAATTCAACATAACACCTATTTTGGCCTCCTCAGGGGACATCATTACAGCAGCCAAGAGCACTGTGGGCAAGGCCAAGATGTGACCTGTTTTCAGGTGCTCCAGCCCTGGAAACATCCCTGACAAACTGACCACAGCCACACCCACCTCCCTGTTCAGCTGCCCCCGGCAGGGAGAGATGGGGGAAACAGGCCAAGGGCTCTGCTCACCTTTCATCTTTGGGAGCTGGAAGAACTCAGCCTTAAAGCCAGGGAATCGCCCCTCCTTGTTGGTAACCAGTGTGATGAGCATGACGTTCTGGGAGGACAGGAAGGTCAGGTTGTAGGATGGGGCGTAATTCCCACAAAGCCTAGGAGGCAAAGGACAAAATCCATGAGGCACAGCTGCACAGGTCAGCTCTGAGCAGGGACAGGAGCTCAGGTCCCAGCAGGACTCTCATTGCTCAGTGCTGTACAGGAACATCCCGGGGACACTGACCTGACCAAAGCATGGGGCTCCACGGGGCTCAGGGAGTCGTAGACCTTGATGTAGTCACTGTCATCTCTGCAGGGCTCCAGCTCCAGGGTCTTGAAGGTGAGGCTGATCCTGGAGCTGGCATCTGCCCTCAGTGCCCAGTAGCAGAGGGCATTGTTGGGGTACGGGCTGTTGGGGAAGCCAGGCGTGGTGAAACTGGTGACCTGCCCTTCCTTGGCGTGGAGGGAGAACATGCAGCTGTCTGCCCAGAGAGCAGGGAACAGTTAGCAAGGTGTCCTGGTTCCAGCCAGGGTACAGCTCATTTCTGCTCAGTAGCTGTTACAGTGCTGTGTTTTGGACTGGGAATGAGAACAGTGGCTCCAGCTGGGCTTAAAGCCAAGACACAAGGCAAACGAGGAGGTTCTGCTGCAGAGACTAATTCCTCCTCTGCCTGCAGGCTGTCCCTGGGCAGGTGCCTCTGCAGGGAACATGCTTGCTGGCTAACAGTTGTGCCACACTGTCTGACCCCACACCAGCTCCAAGGAGCACACTGGGGTCTGCCTTCCACGCAGAGCACCCCTCTCCATACCCTCCCCAATCCTACAAGGGAAATCACCACCCTGAAGAGGCCACTGAGATTGAAGAACTGTACTTACTGTCTCGGGCCGAGTGAGCTATGCTGGGGTCCACAGCTGCAGGAGAAAACAGAGCTGGTGTCATCCTTTGGGCTGTGGAAAATCCCTCAGCACAAAGCTGAGGTCGTCCCCAGGACCTGCACTGATACGGCCTTGCTTGTGGGGTCTCTCCCTGAAGGCTGGCCAGGGCAGGCTGCTCCTGCCCAGGCTCTGGGGAGCTGAGGGACCGAGCTTTTTCTCAGCAGACAGAGGATTCATCCCTGTCCCTCTCCACTCAGCTCAGAGGAGAACACAGAGCACGTCTGTGCAGCCTCCCCCAGTGTGTAGACCCCATGAAGCCATGCTGTGAAATCCAAGCCCTGACACCCACCCTGAGGGCTGTCTGAAGGCCCCCAGAGGAGAGCTGTGGCCAGCACCTCGCCTCTGCAGTGTCATGTCCCCCCAGTCCCAGGCAGGGGCCCAACACTCACGGAACGCGATGACCGACTCCACCTTCAGCAGGGGGTTTCGCAGGCGGGGGTTCCACCTCTGCACCAGGCTCTGCTTGTCGGCCATCGCCCTGTCCAGGCTCTGCTCCCGGTACTTGGGGACAAGGAATTCGGACCAGTAGTAGGCAATGACGCTGCCTTCACTGTGGGAAGGGCAGTTGTTGGGTTGAGGGCAAGGACAGACACGGGAAGGCTCAAGTACCACTAGAAGAAGGGGCCAGGCTACTCAATGAGACATTTTTGGATTCTAGCCATGGGGAAGGGAGAGTCTCAAGGGTAAGTTAAGCAAAGTGTGGCCAGTAAAAGCCCTTGCCAACCCGGGGAGTCCCTCTCAAAGCTGCCAGCTACCACCCACTGCAGTTCACTTCACCACACCTTGATTTTCCCAGGACATCTGGCAGAAAACAATACACACTTTTGGGTTGCTTTTCACTGCCCATCCTTTCCTGTGTCACTCACGGTGACTAGTGGGGTGCCTCCACCCACAGCACCCCGGAAATGAGAGTAAATGTCTGTGGATATCCCAGCATTGCCCTCCTCCACTCTCAGACCTGGCTCAGGCAGCACCTAATACTCACCTGAAGGCAGTGATCACTGTCTCTTTGTGGTAAGGGCCAATATCTGCATGATTCCTGTATATCTCCTCCACCTGAAAGGGTTAAAGAGGGGGGTTCAGTACGTCTAGAGGTGAGGAAGGGGGAAAGGATAGACAGAGCTTCAAGCCCACTGTGGAAAATCAGAGCACATACCCGGCATCCCTGGCTGCAGGAACCTGCAGAGCCAAAGAGAGGAAGAAGGAGAGCTGAGAGTCCCAAAAGAGCCCAGACCTGCACAGCACAGCCTTCTCTGACTCAGCTCTCCCCGCTCTTCCTGGGAGAAGCACAAATCCCTAACTCTGAGGGGAGAGGCAAGACCAGCCACAGCTTCAGCAGGGAGGGAAGACACCCTCCTGCCTTAGCTCACAGCCCTGATTCATCCACCAACCCTGGGATGTGCCCTGGCAGCTCCTACAGAGCTGGGATGCCAAGACCCAGCTCCAAGGCATGTCCCTGCTCCCAGCCAGCACGTCACAGAGAGCGAGGAGAGCTGAGAGGAGCCAGGAAGCTCCAAAGAATCTCACACGAAATATCCCCGTGGGCACAGGGAAAGAGGAAAATTCCTGCTTGCAGGAGGAGGGATGCAAAGAAGCCTCTTACCGTGCTCTTCACCTTCTGGGCCAACATGCTGAACTCTGGAGACCTGGAGTCCTCGTAGGCATCCAGGAACTCCCAGTTGAGAACCCGCAAGTGGCCATTGAAAACCTTCCGGACGGGCGCGTTCCTGTCTGGAAGGGAAGAGTTCAGGGTCAGGAAGGGCAGTGAGGGCTGGGATTATGGCACAGCAGGTCCCCAGTGACAGCAATCAGGGCAGGGGGGTGGAATTGGTGTCCTCCCACCTCCTGGAGCCTTCCCAGACCTAGGGAGGGCACCTGTGATCAACACCAGGTAACAAAGCTTTTCCATGTGGATGGACACGTTCCCAGGGTATCACCCTTGATGCCACCACCCTCCTGATGTCACACTCACATTTGAAGTGCCAAATCAGGAGGCCAGTGGTGAGGGAGACGAGCAGGAAAACCACGACCAGGACGGTGATGACCACGCGCCGCTTCGGGCCACGCTTCTCCATCTTCTTGGAGTTCATGGCAGGGAGGAACTCCACCCCTTCGTCCAGGTGGTTCATGTCCTGGCAGAGGAAAGAAGGCAGGACAGTGGGATGGCTGTTCCCAAAGCCTGGTTTGGAACCACAGAGCAGCCTGGAGCAGGTTTGTGGACAGGGAACGCGGCAACTCCCCAGCACTGAGGGCACAGGCAAACCTCGGCGTTGCAGCTCCACAGCCACCCCACAGCACCCTGAAGGCTTCCCCTTTGCTTTTCTGCACACACCTAATTCCTTTCTGGGCCTAACACAAGGTCACGAGCTCAAGGGGCACGTCCACACACCCTCCCGTGACCATGGCAGGTCACAAGCCCGCAGCCTCTGAGATGTGCCTGCCAGCAGATGAAACGGCAGAGAAAAATTCACCCCTTTGCTGGTGGCAGGTGTGTCACTGCAGCTTGTGGGGCACAGCACACTATAAATAGCATTTCTCTAAAAGAAGAAATCAAGCCACTTCCTCCCTTTACATTTTCACGGTGCTCTGTGACGTCTCCTGGGCCAGCAGCCCGCCTGTGTTTCTGCTTGGAATCTCCCATCCAGCAGAAACACCCAGGAAAAGAAATAAACCAGAAAAACTAAGATGAACATACAAGACATCCCCACAGCCCACAGGCTGCCAGACTATCAGGACAAAATGTAGAAGAGCAGATCCCAAAAGAAGGAGGAATGACACCTACATCACACAGCTCTTGCTTCCACCTACCCCACGCGGGGCTGGGTGAAGAAGAGGAAGGCCTGTGTGGCATCAGCTGCCTCGGGGTTTCACTCTCTCCAGCCTTTGGTTCCCTCCCTCCATCCTTGCCCTGCTTATGTACCTGCATCTCCAGCCCAGGTGGAGTCAGAAGAGCTGCAGATCCAGATGTTTTCAGAGGATGCCACACAGCATCCTTTTCACAGGCTGATGTCAGAAGCCCAGATCCACACCCACTCTGGCACCTCCTGTCCTCCCAGAGCTGGCAAACCCTCGTGGGCAGAGCTGACCACATCTTCTGCTTTCATTCTGTGCCTCTCTCAGGTAGGAAGGGCTCTGTGCCTGCTGCAAACGGCCCAAACCATAGGGATCCCTCACCTTTCTGCTCCCTACCCTCCCATTTTCCCCTTACAGGCATCCAGCAGCTCCCTAGGCCCTGATGACAGCAGGGACACAAAGTGCTGACTCGCCCGAATCCATGGCAATCACACACATCCCAGTGCCCTAAGGGATAAGGCTGTCCCACAAACATGATCCCAGCTGAGACACTGCCTGCCCTCTCCCAACCTACTCTAACGGCTCGTGTTCATCTGGTGCAAATGTCACAAGCCCCTAACAGTCAGAAAAAACAGGGACAAGGGGGATGTGGCTTCATAGGACAAGGGGGAATGGCTTTACACTGGCAGAGGATGGGGGTGGAGGGGATATTATGAAAAATTCTTCCCTGTGAGGGTGGGGAGGCCCTGGCACAGGTTTCCCAAAGAAGCTGTGGCTGCCCCATCCCTGAAAGTGTCCAAGGCCAGGATGGAGCACACTCATCTAGTGGAGGATGTCCCTGCCCTTGGCAGGGGCAGGGGGTGGAACAAGGTGACTTTCAAGGTCTCTACCAACACAAACCAAGCTGTGATTCTATGAAAAACAACCAGCAAAGGGGATGCTGCTGACAAAGCCCTCTGCATCCTCATGCAAACCCAAGCAACCTCACTGCACTTCCCTTATGTGCTTCACCATCCCATCTTTCCTAAGCCTCACCTGGCAGGAAAGCCCAGCTCCCACTTGCACCATTCCCCCACTCCTCCTGCCCTTCTCTTCACCCAACCCTTGTCCTCTCCTCCCACCTTCCACACCCCACCACAGCCCCTCCTCCCTGTGGTATTTGCCCGAGGCCCTTCTCAACAGAAATTGAAGTTACAGGCACCTTATCCTGAGTTTTTGTCAAGGACTACAAGTTTAATCCTCTGCAAACACCAGAAGGCCACCACGATGAGAGCAACAAACCAGTTTTCACACCACCTGCTCTCAAAATCCTCTGAGTTTTTCATTTGGCAACACAGGGAAGGAACTTTCATCCATTTGTGGGATTTACTGCCTAAAGCTGAGCTGAAAGGACTGTTTCCATCCCCAAAATAAACAGACCTAGCAGGGCCACAGAGGACAATCCCATTGGGAATGCTCTGAATGTTGTTTGGCCTCTGTGATCATACAGGAAAACCTTGACAACATAACCCGAGGAAACTTTAAAACAGACAAGATGCAAAATAAAGCTTAAATACAGACAGACATCCTAAATAAAGAAACTTCAGACAAAGTCAAGACTACTTGGGGTTTGACACATTGTCTTCCAAACAGCCATCTGGCTCCCCTCAGGCTTCCAATCATGCAATAAACACCTCCCAACCAGGTAAAGAGAAGAAACTGGCCACAGATCTTGCAAGTACCTCCCCTCTCCCACCCTGGGGCTGCTCCCAGTGCTGAGCCTTCCCAGGACTTCCAAGACATTGCTGCTGGTAGCAGAAAGCATTTAATTCCCTATTAACATCTGCAGGAGCCTGTGGCAAGAAAACCACCTCAGGGGCTTAAATGATGGATCTGTTCACACAACAGCAACTTCCCCAGACTTCCTAGGGGCAGTGAAGAAGAACTACAAAGAAAACCCTATTTTCCAATAGAAAACCCTTCCGCTGAGGGGACCCTCTGCAGAATTCCCAAACTTGAGTTTCACCAAACTGCCAGAAAAATCAGGGCTCAGTGGCAAGCAGGAGCTGCTGCTGTACAAGGCCAGGCTGCTGTGTCTTTGCAGAGAAAAAACCTCTTTGTGGCAGAAACTCATCAGTGTGGTTAAATTAGAAGGCAAACAGAGGTTCCCTCTGCCTCCAGCACGAACAAACACACACAAAACACATGCACTGCTCCGGTGGCTGAGGCATGATCAAGGAATTAGGCTGTTTTGTATTCCAGCTCTCGTCCTCTCCCATCCCAAACCTTCTGGAGGCCATTATGTTCCCCAGCCAATGCTGACACTTGTGTGAAGCTGCTTGGAGGAGCTCTCACCCACAGCCTGGATAAGCAAAAGCTATTCCTGTGAACTCTCTCCCCACTACCCCAAGGATCTGAAGCATCCCCCAAGCACTACTGGAATGCTGAATCAGGCCCTGCAGGAAGGTCTCAGACGAGGCCATGTGTCCCAACCTCTGAGTAAGAGGCTGAATCCTCCCTGCCCACACTCAGCACGAAAAACACCCGTTTGACCTTAGGACCAGACTTGTCTGAGCTCAAAGCAAGCGGCTCAGCCTCTGCCCTGCCCAACCCCTGTGCTCCACATCCCCTTCACTGCCACCGCTCCTGCTTTGGGGAAAAATCCCTGGTCACCATCCTCTGAGCTGACTGAAGACCAGATGGAATCACAGGCAAGACAGGCTCAAAGATCACAGCTAAACCAAGAAAATAACGACTACAATGTTCATCTCCTTTAGTTAACTGTTGCTGCACATTTCCCTCACCTGTTCTGAACAGCCCAAGGTAGAAGCTCGAAACCAGAGAGAATCTGAACATGTCCTGCTCTCACCTTGTCCATGGCTCCTCCAGAAACCGTCTCTAGCCCGAAGTGACTCAAGGTCTGACTCTCTCGCTCTTCTCGAGGAAACTGCTCCAATAAACATTATTAACAGAAAACCTCCCTTGATATTCTCTCTGTCTTAGTCACTGGAGCAGTTACTTCCTCCTGCTCCTCCTTGCTCAGCCCTCACTGGCACTGCCATGGCAGGGCTGGAGGGTTCTGCTCACAGTGGCAGGAAAGCCACATGCCAATCCAGTGAAAGGGTCAGGCAGACACTGCCCCAGTTCTTCCATGCCTCAGTTTCCTCTGGAATACTGATTTCCTAAGGAAAGCTGGAAAAGGAGCACTCACAGATTTATGGAGCTCTCAGAGGGCTCCTGCACACAGTTCCTCCAGTCCCAGCTCAGTCCTGTGAAAAGCAGACCTCCCACTCCTCCTCCGTAAGCCACACAGGGTATTTTTAACCGTGCTCTGCCAGACTGGACAAACCAGATGCAGAAGTGACTAATTCTGTCAGCAGGAAATTCAGCAGGCACACAGGGATGGTGGGAACTGCCACATAGTCAGTTCTAGACTGGAGATCTTCCCAGAAAGCAGGGAGATCCTCCTGCAAAGGGGGGGTCACGGAAACGCTGTGACACACCACAGAGTAAGAAGATTCCTGGGATGTGTACAAAGCAGGGGTCCATCTGGAACAAGCATCCCCCACAGAGGATGGTTTCTGGCTTGTTTGGCAGTTCCAGCATGTCCTGGGCACCCAAACCCTCACTGCTCCTCTCTTTCCCTCAGTGTCTGCATCTGCTCACAGGACCCCGACCCACAGAAGGACTGGGCTCCCGGCCATTAGTTTCATCTGTCCCTTATCACCACCAGATAATTTGTTTGTACAGAACCAGACTACGAGATTCAGCTTCTTTCCTTGACCTTTCCCAGCTCCAGACTGGGCTGGTCTGCCATAGGACTGCTCAGGGCCAAAGCTGCACAGAGCACAGAAGGCAGGGGCAGGTGTGCAACCAAAGCAAGTCTCACAGCAAAAAACCCACTGTCTGACGCCAAGAAAAGAAATCCATAAAATGCCAGGTTGGAGGTAGCCTGGGGAGGTCTGAGATGAAGCAGAGTCACCAGACTCTGTTAGGCTCTTGAGGGTAATTACACCCTGCAGATCCTAGCCCATGTGTCCAAGAGGCAATTCCCACCTCCCCCTTTCCAGCCACACCCGCCTCAGGTGGTGTTCAAAAAAAACTAAAACAAATACCACATGAGAAACGAGAGGAATGAAACCTGTCGACTGATCAAGCGGCTCAGGACACGGGCTCAGAGCTGGAGACACCCCAGCTTTGAGATCAGCTTGTGTGGCAAAAAGAGACAAGAAAGATTTTCGGAACCTGAGGTTTCCTGGATCACACTGAAAGCCAAAGCACGAGGGGAAACAGCCTATTTCCCACAAGAAATAGTAAAATCTAAAACCTGTTCACACACGGTGTTTACAGCAGCAACTCTCTTCACCCAAGGAGCTCAAGTACAGCTACACCACTCTTGAATCAACTCCTGAACCAATTCTTGCTGCAAACAAGATCTGGTAAGAATCATCTCTTCACTCCTCCTCTTGGTAAAGAAATACATGGAGGCAGCACATGAGAGCCAAGCTTCCCCAAGGTGTATTCGTGCAGTGCTGCCCCACCACGGGCAGTAAAGCACTGAAGAAACTTTGCCAACGTGTTATTTTTCGTCTCCAGTTCTGTATTAAGGGCCATGGAGCTATAAAATGATGACATCAGAATAAACAGGGAATATGGGGCAAGAACCCAAGGCCAGAGTCCTCCAGACTGTGTATCTTCCCAGCAGAGGACAGGTGCAATAGTGAGAGATACGTCACACACACCTACTTCACACACCAGTTTTGAGCTCAACCCTTCACGGCATTCGATTGTCTTGTGACCACCCTGAGTCATACGAGAAACCAAATTCCTTTGGGTTTATTATAGAAGAAACTCAAGTTAATGTTTGCAGAGACAGCACAGGCTTGGCTTGAGCCCCACTCCAGGTTATCACTGCAGTTGGGTCCTGCATCTCAGCAGCTCAGAAAGAGCCACCACACTTTGGTGTGTCTGTGGTAGCAAAGAACTTTACACTTAAGTCTTAGCAATTCTTGTGAAGAAGTGGGGAATAAAGCTATATTACCATTACAGCCCTGATCCATGTAGCTATGAGCCATGAAATTCCTCCTTACAACACACTGATGTCCCAAGAGCAGAAAGAAACATGCCACAGATGCAAAGAGCTTATTCAAATCACTCATATGTCTTTCCTGGTACAGGCAGCACTGTCTGGAAAACAAAACTGCCTCCAGCAGCTGAACTAAAGCAGCTGCATCCCAGACCTGGAGCAAACACTTCTCTTGACGTTTTACTCATGCTCCTCACCAGCCCCTACAGTTCTGAGGTGGATCTGGCCCTCGAGTTTTCAATGTTTTGAGCCAAGAGCAAGGAAAACACCAGCAACTCTGACAGGGCACAGCCTCTGCCTGGCAAACCCATCCCTGTAGGCTGCTCCCTCTGCGCCCCAGCCTATGGCCCAGATATCACAGGGTGTTATTTGCCTGCCTATTCTGTGGCCTTTGGATGGAAAAGGCACCTTCTACCCTGGGCAAGGGGAGAACCTTTGCTCCAATACCTTCCCCACAGCCAGGCCCTCAGAACACTCTCGCTGCTCCCTCAAGGGTTTTACAAAGTGATCTTTTGTTTGCTGAGCAAAGGTCTGACGAACTCTCAATAGGCCTCAGCCCTTTTCTCATCGTGTCTTCCTTATCCCTGTTTGCCTCTGGCACCGACAGCAGCCAAACTGGCCTGAGCAGGAGCTCACCCACCAGCCAGTACCCCAGAGAGACACTCTGCACCTTCCCAAGGAAGAGGAGCAGCTTCTCCTCAGCCCAAGAACTGTCACAGCTCCTTCCCCAGCGCAGGAGGAGACAGACACGGCAAAAACACATCTCCTCCACTGCCATGTTTATAGGGGGCCAAGTCCAACAACAGTCAGCCCACAGGGACAAATTCCTCAGGCTGTGTCCTGCCAGGAGGGCAGATACCATCTTCAGGGAAGTCCTCCTGGATCAGACCAGCCCCTCTTGCACTGATGCAGGCAGAGAACTGATCCAGAACCAGGGAAAGGGCTCACTCGAGCCCTCAGCCCTGCACAAAGACACACCAGAGCACAAACCCACCCCCTGCCAGGAGAACAAGGCGGGCAGGGAAGACCATGTCACACAGTAGGGTCGCCCCGACCCAGCTGGGAACAAGGAGCTCCAGCTGAACCATATCAGCAAGAGCATCTCCTTCCCACTCCTGGCAGTGCCCACGGCCCTGGCACACACTGGACAGCGGAGCTGGAGGCAAGGGAAACGTCTCTTGCTGTAAGCCAGCTTTCTGATCAGTGCTGGAGTGGCAGCTCCTTTGCTGCTGCCAGATAACAACCACTAAACCAGGCCTTGGAGACACCCAAAGCCTGCAGGGGAGCTGGGAAGCGCGGCTGTCCTGCTTTAACCTAAAACCCGGTTTGAAACAGCTCTGTGGCACACAGCAGGCTCTGGAGGTGCAACCTACAGGAAGACCTACACGAAAAAGCCAAGACTGTGTGGTTTAAGCTCGCTCAGGTCTCCAAACACACCGATAAGGCAGCGGTTAATTAGCAAAGCCCCACAGCCCTCGGTTTAAAATCAGCCCTTCCAACGCTAGAACAGGTTCAGTTGGATCTGTTGCTAAACAACCCGGCCCCCACGCTCGGCAAAACACCTCGCCTGTGCCCAGCTTACCTTTAAGCCCAACCCCAGAGCCCAGTTTAAGCCGAAATCAAAACCTTGGGAGCGACAGCAGCGCCGACACCCAGGAGATCCACCACCACAGACGGGCGGGGGTTTCCACTTTCCCGAAGCCTGTTTTTTTTTAACTTTCGCTGCCCCGCTGAGCTCGGCACCGCTCCCCCTAGACAGGTTCTCTTCTGGCAACGGGCCGGGAGCCCGCGGCAGCTCGGGAAAGGGTGGAGGGGCTGCGGGGAGCCCCCGGCCCCGGTGTGGCCTCACCTGAAGCTGGGCGCTGTGCCCCGCCGTGCCCTCACCTGAAGCTGGGCGCTGTGCCCCGCCATCCCCTCACCTGAAGCTGGGCGCTGTGCCTCACGGCAGCCCCGCCATCCCCTCACCTGAAGCTGGGCGCTGTGCCTCACGGCGGCCCCGCTGTACCTCATGGCGGCCCCGGCGGCCGGGCCGCGCTCCATGGCCAGGGCGGCTCGGGGCGGCTCAGGCCGCCATGGCGCGCTGGCTCCGGCCCGGGCACCGTGCCCGGCTCCTCCTTCCCTGCCCGGCCAGGTGCGGGAACGCCCCGTGGGCGCTCCCGAGGCTCCCGCCTCTCCCCCTGCACGGTTGTCCGCAGGTGCCCCGAAAGCTGTGCCCAAAAGGCTCTGCGCCGGCCGAGGGCCCCTCTGCTGTAGGAAATGAAACCAAACAAACCTCTTAAGCACCAGAAAGCGGGAGGGCTGGGCTGGCACCCGGGCACTCACGGCGCCTTGGGAGAAGCTTTGTGTAGCCGCGGTCTCATCCCCGCTGGGGTGACACGGCCCTCACGCTGCGAAACCCCCCCGGCAAAAGGGGGGCTTTTACTCCGCCGTTCCCAAAAACATTCGGTGCGCTCGGAGCCTACCGAAGCAAAGCGTTCGCTTTACCCCAGGCTGAAACCTGCCCTCAGCCGGGCTGCAGCTCTGCAGGAAGGAGCCTTCTCTCGGCAAACGCAGAGCAGATGCCAAGCGGAGCCCAAACCTGCCCGTGTGCCCAAAGGTGATGCTCGCACATCAGCAACATCCCCCGGCGCTGGGGGGGGGGTAATATTTGGGTTTCTCGCACTCCAGAGCAGGTCAAGATTAAAATATCCGGATCAAACTTTCATGGAAAAGTTCTTCCCTTTTCCATCTTACCTATGACAGTCCAAACCAACATGTGATATGCCCATCCAAGATTAAACTGGCCATCCCACTGCCGACCCAAAACTCTTTACACCAACTGCATACAGCCCCGAAACCGATCTTTTTCCACATTTGGACACTTAAATTTCCCAGAACTCTGGTTGTGGTCTAACAGGAGCTGCCCGCTGATCACGCCCCGCAGGGATTCAGTCACTTGCTGGGTCACTTTTGTTCTAAAATGTCTCCCGCAGAGCGTAGGTTTTGCAGCCCTTTTGCGGGTGCTTTTTCGGGGAACAAAAGAGATGGTGTAAGTTCTGTGGTCCCTCTGTTGTGAAAAACACAACGTAACTTCTGGCCTCTTGTAAAAATGCATCCCCCACAGCCTTCCCTGCCCCCTCCGCAGCTGCCAGAATCCCACCCACCGCACAGCAGGAAATATCCCTGGATTTCAGGTATTCCCCTTCAAAAAAGGTGCTGTGTTAGTCAGCCGGGTGATGTCAGAGCATTCAGCGCTCCCGCTGGTGCCCAGCCCTGCCCAGCACTGTTTCTACAGCCACTCCCTACCTCCCTGACTCGATACCCCCCTGGGTACAAAGCAGCTGGTCCCGGCTGAACCACTGCCCTTGGATTCGACGCATTTCTCACGGTCAGTGTATGGACTGATCTCCACCCGTGCTCCGGGACGTGGCTGATGAGGGCGAGAGGCGGATTCACTCTGGTGTCTCCTGCAAAGATCCCCAACTCCCGGATTTCCACAGAGCTGTGAAAACTCAGCGTGTTCTGTCGTTCACTGACATTTTACAAACTAATCCACGAGCCCAGCTGGCTCTTTGAATACGGGGACGCGATCGCCGTGTGGAAAGACAGCAAACAATACACGTGCTAAATATAAATATTATGTAGCTGGGAGGCTGCTGGTTTAGAGCCCTAAATGCCAGGATTCCCGTTTCTCCGCTGCGGAAGCACAGGGATTTCCTTCTGTGATTTACAGGGATTTCCTTCAGGCTGTGCTGCAGCAGTTGCAGAGTCACCGTGTTTAGCAGCAGGTCCCCTCCTTCTGGGCACTGTACAGCCCTAAAACACCAAACAACGATGCCCAGCCTGTCCGCCACGTGCTTTTGTGGTGAGACTTCCCTGTGTCCTCCAGTGTGACCGCAGGATGCTGAGCCCAGCCAAGGCACTTTGAAAATGGAACAAAGCATAAAGTTCAAGGCACTTACCCACATGCGATGCCAGCAGTCAGCGACAAAGTCTCTGTTCCCACTGGGACCAGTTTATCCAAGAAAAGCTGTCGCTTCCCCCTCCTCACGTTGTCTCAGTTTGGCCACAACAGCATCCCGAGAGCAGAGCCGGGGTTTAACACGCTGAGTTTTGGGAGGAAGGAGAGCCCTGAAATCTGAGAACCAAGTCCGGCTTGGTCAGAACCGCGTGCGAGTTGCGAGAGCTAAAGCGCTCTGAGCTCGAACCCCAGGAGAATCCCAGGGGACACAGGGATCAGCTGCGGGAGCAGCAAACTCTCGCTGGACAGGCAGGATCCTTCCACATCAGCTCCCAGCCCTGGGAATGCCATCCACGTGAAAGAAGGGAAGAGCGTAGCTGCTTACATAAGAAATGAAGGCCGGCTGCCTGCGGGGAAAAAGCTGCTGGTGGAGGCAGTTCCTAGGAATTCTAGCGAAGGAGCACCATCCATCCACAGCAGGTTCAGTCGGTGCAAAGAGCTTTTCCTTCCGCAGTGTGACTCCCGATTCAAATTTCACCGGCAGTGCCCTCCCACCCAGATTCCTGCCAGACAACCCCGAAACCACCCCATCTCAAACGCTCAATCCGGTCCGGCAACTTCCCCGGCGTTACAAGAGATTGGGAGAGCGATAAACCACACAGGGTGTCCTGTTACTTTGCATTCCAAAGGGTAAATAAAAGGCTGATTCAGTGGGAGGAGGGGAGAACGTCACCCGGCAGCGCTGTGGTTTCCAGCTGAACCGGCAGCCCCCGAGAGCACCGGGGAGCGCTGGGCTCTGCTGATGGGCACGGGGGCAGCAATTCCTGCTCCGGGGCCCCGGGCCAGTCATCTGGGGCTGATTCAGCCTCTCCATCTGCAATGCAAGGGGAATAATTACTGGCTGTGGAGAATGGGAGCTGTAAAAGTGCAATGAGTTGCCCTCAACTGGCCACACGCTGCTTTTGGGCAGAGCAGGGGTGGTGCTTCCCTTCCGAAAGCTGTTCAGGGATTACCGTGTCATTTGGACGGGAACTTCTCCTTTGATCTCGAATGCTTCTCAAGAGCTCGGGAGTGAGTCCTGCTCACAAAACATGGGGCAGAAGCAGCTTTGCCTTCCTGAGATCATGAAAGCTGGGCAGAGCCAAGGGCAGTAGTTATCTGCTGCATCCAGGGGATGACACGGGCATGAGAGCAGGCAAAGGATGTGACTGTGCAACCAACACCCTCAGCCCTCCAACACACCCCAGACAGCTCCGAGACTCGCTTTCCAAATCCAGGGGGATCGTTTCCCGTGCTCCTGCTGCTGGTGCCAGCCACCGACAGGCACAGGACTCCAAAGGGAATCCAAAGCCTAGGAAACACTCCGAGGATGTAAACTTGCCCCCGGGCCTCCAGAGAGGGCGAGGTCTCTTTCTTCCGAGGCTCGGGAAAGCAGAGGACCCCCTTCGTGAGCCCTGAATCAGCAGCAGTGTTTGCCTGGCAGAGTGGCCAGGCCTGCCTGCCGGGTTTGTGGCACTGTGTGTTGTGAAACCCGGCTGCACGGCGGGGCACGCCCGAAATTCTAAGTCAGGTAAGGTCCTCTCTGCTAAAGAGCTGCGAATGTGTCAGCTGGTTTAGCTGGGCAGAGAGATGCAGACAGTGTGCTGGAATTGCCCATTTCCCTTCGGTTTATTAAAAGCAAGTAGAGCTGACCCGGCTCACCTGCATTGCCTCCTCATGCTCCACGCAAAGCACGAGTTCACACTTGGTGTTAGAAGCAAAGAAAAAGCATGCAGCTTTGACTTTTCACTAATTTTCTTTCTTATTTCCCTTATTATTCCCTTATTGCCGTTTATTATTCCTCTTATTTCCCTTGTTTTTTGTCGGTGCAGAGGGCCAGGGATGTAGTGCAATGCGGGGGTTTTTGCTCTTTTATGGTCCAGCTCCTGCTGTCTCTCAGACAGTGAACTGCTGGCATTCCAGCTGCCCCTGTAGCAGGGGACAGTGACACTGGGGGGGACAGTGACACTGCACATGCTGTTAATGCACCCACCCGAAGCAGGGGAATGTCAGAGGTGAGGAGCAATCCGTGCTCTCCTGGATGGTGCCAGAACGCCCTGGAGGAAACGTCAAGCTGGAACAAGGACCCTGCTGGCTGGGTCAGGCTTGCAGGCCTGTTCTAGGCCATCTTCCACCCCAAAAGCAGCATCACAGGGTATAATTGTCTGGAAACTCCCCTCCTCTCAAGACAGTCATTAAGGGGGCTTTACTTTCTGTGACTTTTTCTAACATCCAAACTACATCTTCCTCACTGCGTGAAAAATTGGTAAACTGATGAATTCTCTGAATTGGCAGACATTTGTTGCTGGCCCCCAAGTACCTGTGGGGCAAGGGTTGTCCATGGGCTGATGGAGAGCCCTCAGATTCCTTCCACCAGATGGCAGGGGGATGTTGGCAAAGCTGCCTCACCTTGCAGCCCATCCCAGCTCCTGAGGGAAGAGGTGAAGGAGCTGGGAACCACTGTTCCCACCCATTAGTTGTTGCTCTCTACTATGCTTGTCTCAGAGCACAGAAAAGCAGGGAAAAAAAACGTAACCAGGGGTTAAATCCAGCCCTAATGCAAACTCTGTAATTCTTGACAAAACTGTTAAAATCCAGGTGGGTGGACGTAGTCAGTGAAAACTTTATTCCCACTGGAAGGAGTTCCTGGGTTTGCTCACTCTGAAGAGATCCTTTCACCCTGCCCACATCACTTTGATTCACCTCCACAAGTTGAAAAATAAAAATAGAATAAATCCTATCAACCAGCACTAACTCACATTCTAATTACAAAGGACTCCTCCCTCTGACCGGGGCTCTCCTGGTCACGGATGCCAAAAAATCAGGGGCAAAGCTTTTGAGTTGCCCTTCAGAGGAAAAATGTGCTAATTTCGTGCCAACAAAACACTTCGGGCTTTTGGGGAAATCCTGAGCTTTGCACATTAAGACCTTCCCACTCCCAGCTGTCCCAGCACAGGTTGGAACAACAATACAGTCAAGTTTTTGATCTTTGGTAAAGTACCAGTTTCCTACAGAGGCGGCACATGACACTGAAGTGATAAAACCGACAGAGAACTTCAATTTACCAAGATAACCTTTACTCGTTTTTCACCAGCACCAGCTTTAAAACGCTTTATGGTTTTTCCCCATGGTTTAAATAAAACAGAGTTGTTAGAATAAAGGTTTGAAAGGTTTTAAGTGGCCTGTGGCTGTTTGTGTAGCGTGCTCAGTGCTTGTTAAGCAGGGCTTACACAACATTCTCTTGGTGGAAATAAACATCTAATCCGCAGGTTTCAGGAAATAAGACTGTTGGATAACTGGAACATCTCACTGTGGCAAAACCAGGCTGTACTTCATTTTTAATTAAAAAAAGGCAATGGCAAAGATGCATCAGGCTGAACAGATGGAAAATGGGTAATGGCAGTGCAAAACTTTCTCCAGGCCCTCTTGCCCTTCATGCTGCCCTTGCAGCTCTTCCTCCAGGACAGGCTGCAGAGCAAGAGGACAGAGGAGCAAACACTGCCTGGAACACAGTTCAGCTTAAATATCCCCTCAGCCAGTCCCAGCCAAAATCACTGGAGCCCCTCTCTTCCCTTCAGCCTCTTGTGTAAGAGTTAAAAGTTAGGTATTAAAAACAAGGGCTCTTGACTTGCAGTAGTTGAAGGGTTATTTTTCAACCAGGTTATTTTTCAGCTCAGCAGACGGGTGGCAGCTGAACCATGACAGGCCGTACTTTGCTCCTCTTGAAAGTTGGGAGCAAACATATCCTACCTGACCCAGCATCTGGCCATTCCGAATCGGAAGCATCAGAGCCTGGGGCTGTTTCCCCAAAGATCAGACTTCAAAAGTGAAGGGACCCAAAGAGAAGCAGCAAACAATGTTCTCGTTGGCAACCAGTTTAGCAAAAGCAGGATGGTGATGATCAACAGCAAGACTCTTCAAAGCAGCAGCAACTGCCTGAGACACTCCTGGGATTAGATGCAGGTTTCTTGTTTTGATAAATTTCATTCTGCCAAAGCCTCCTGTGTCCCGGGAGAAATACAGGATTGACAGAAATCCAGGAGGCTTCACCCTGTAACCATTTTTCAGCACTTGATTGTAGGTTAATTAGTAATTTATTAATTATGAACAGAACATAGCAGGATTACCTTGATTTTGAATTCAGAGGCTTTCTCACATAAGCAATACCAGGAAGTTGCTTGCTGTCTCTTTAATTTCTTAATTTAACTTCCCAACTAGAAGGACTTAAGAACATCCTCACCTCCCTCCCAAACCACTTTCTGGTGGCTCCTTAAATGTACAAAACAGGTACAAAACCTGACAAAGCAGGACAGGTGCTCAGAAAACCTTTACCACTCCAAATTCTGTTCCTGAAGCTTATAAACCATAATTCCAGTGCTTGCTTTCACATGCTGAACACATGTGTCCTACTTACCCAGTATTTACACCCAGACACCTCTTGCGGAGCAAACCACATCTTTAAAGAGAAAACTACAAGAGAAACCAGGTTATAAAGAGCCACCTTAACAAGAAGATGGACAATCTTTTAGCTTGTACACAAAACACGCTGCACAGAACTGAAAGGAGACAGCAGAGATCTGTAAGGCTTTCTACATTTTTATTCTTTTCCTGGTCCAACACATCTTCAAGGTCATGTCAGAACAGTCACAAATTCATCTCTGGTATGTGCAAAATTCAAACAAATTTACATAGATCAAATTGGAAAGGTAAAAACAAGACAAAAGGTGGGGCTCACGGGTTAAAGTATCTCTTCAGAATCCAAGGGACAACAGTTGGGGTGTATTTGAAAACATATTCCAAACTTTTAAAACAAACTGCAGTTTGTTCCACTGGGTTTATTTGTTGAGGAACACTAAAAGAGGATCTTTCTGGTGAACATTCCTTTCTGCTACATTCCCATTTGCTGGCAGACTTGTTCACACAACAGTCTCCTCCTCCTGTCCCTCTCCCCTCATGGTCACTCACTTTGGTACAGCAAAAACCATCTTGACTCTTATCCTGCCTTGGACAGAAACCTGACGTGGATGTGGGAGCTGTTCAGGAGTCTGAGGTCAGAGAGAGGGGGAGGGATTTAAAGGTCTATAAATAGGACACTGAACGTGGCAGGGATCTGCTTCCAGGTTATGTTACAAGCTCTGGTGTCCAAGCCACCGTAAGTCACTTGGTAACAGCAGTGACAGCCGCACTCCAGCAAAAGGAGGCATCTTCTCCATGGCTTTGAAAAGCCACTGCATCACCCCTACCAAGTGAGTTTCCCTGCTTAAGGAAGACCCAAGGCAACTGCTTTGTCTACTACCCAAAATGCACAGAAATGGTATTGGCCAAAAGCCCTTGGGATGGGAAGAGAGATCAGGAAGACATTTCTTCATGCCACAGGACCTGGCTTTACACATCTGGACTGAACTGCAGCTACAGCATCTTTTTCTGTGGAATTTCTACCCAGACATCCCAGTGCTGAGCCCAGACAAGCCCAGGGCAGAGCCCAGTCCAGTCCCTGTCCATGACTGTGGTTGGGCAGTCTGGGCTGGTTGGATGGATGGAGGACAACAAGCTGGGGGATGTTCTTAGAAAGCGATCCATGTTCAGACCAGTGTTCACAGCTGATCCTGGGTCTGCTTTGGAGATGGAGCTGTTGTCACAACCACAGTGGAGACTGCTTTAGTAGAGCCAGACACTGTTCCCTGCTGGAGATGGGAGGCTGGAACTGTTTGAATTCGTACCTGTTTGAAATAGAAAGCAAAAACTTGTGTCAAAAACAACATGGTGACACAATGATGGCACGTGCACCATGCTCTGGTAGATGATCTGCTTCTGCTGCCAACAAAAACTCAGTTATATGAACAAGACCAAGCACCAAAACACCTCAGGAGCAGAATCTGTCACAAGATCATTCCATCCACTGTCCACAAGGGATGGTGGCAAGAGATTTCCAGATTAGAGGGGAAGACTTAAAAACTAGCTTGAATAAAAACCTACAGGTCAACTGCTTTTACAAGTTCTCCGAAGGACTTGGATCCATTGGATCTTCAGACTTGTTACTAGCAGCTCTCAGTGCAGATTAATCCTTTGGAATTACTGAGCACTACTTTCTCAGACAGGATGATTTGCACAGCAGTGACGTGTTTTCTTCAAGAAACAGTGACCCACAGAAGCCAAAGTACAAAGCGATATGAAAAGTGTTGAGTGTAGAGAACAATCCTGACAGGATTTTTGGTTTTACAATACTATCAGTGCTTCAAAAGCATTTAAAACCTCTATTTGGATGGACGAAACGAAAAGGTAGCAATGGACTTTGCTGGAACCCCATGTATCAAGTGTAAAACCCTAAGGGAGATGTTAAGTCATAAAAAAAGCAAACAAAATGATCATTCTAGGTGCTCTTACCTGTGTGGCCTGGCCTTGCTGCTGCAGCTGCTGTAGTTGCTGTGCAGTCAGAAAACTCACAGGCTTGTTCCCAGCGATCAGTTTAGTCCCTGCTGGCATCGTAGTCAGGATGATGTTTCTACCTAACCCACTGATGCTAAGGAAAAATAATTGTTGAAAGGTTAGTAAACAGCACAGCAGGCTCACAGACTGTTCTGCAGTTGCTAGGAGATCACAGTTCTTTCTTCATTTACTCATGATTTTAAGTAGTGGGGTTTTTTTCCCCCCAGAAAATGGGCAAATACAGAAGTGACAAATTTATGCCAATATTTATCATTGATAGCAATTTATCACACGAATTACACCTCTGACTCTGGACTGAGCACATCACTGCGTTAGTCTGATCTGACCTGAGCCCTCCTCCATGCAGAAAACAGCTAAGTGCTCACTGTTCTGCCTTGAAATATTAACTAAGGGAGACACTATCAGAATTCAGGGAAGAATAAACAAGAAGACTTCGACATCTGAATGCCAGAGGAATTTTCACCGAGGCAGTTAACACTTCCGATGCCTCCTGAATGGAGAAGTGGTTTCAGATTACAGACATTTTCCAGTGTGTGTCCCTGGGTTAATTCTTGCTTAAACCCACAGAACTAATCTAACAGCTGTTTTCACAGCAAAGAATGTTTTTCTTTGGTGTATTCACTAGAACCTCCATCTCAGGGCACCTAAATAAAGATTATAATCTCATTGCAGATACCATACTCAGTTTCTTGCAGCTAATGGACCTATTACAGACAGCAATTCTCTTCCACCCTCTGCTTGCTCGCTCCCCAGGAACCTACTGAACACAGACCTTCCCCAGCCTAACCCTAAGGCACAGCTATGGGATGCAAAGCACTCACTTGGCCCCGAGGTTGCCCTTGATGATGGGGGCGGTCACCACGCTCTTGCCCTTCACTGGCTGGCTGATCACCGACAGAGGCACCGTTATCCGCGCTGGGAGCTTACCCTGGGGAAGGTGAAGACACATGAGGAGCCACAGGGAGTTCAGCAGAGAAACCGCCTGACAACACACAATTACCACTCAGCTGCTTCGTGGGAGCCCTGGGAGCCCAAACCAACAGCAGCTTTGCTGATGAAATCTGTGCTCCATTTCAGGCTCGTTAAAATTCACCTCTATTTCATTCACTTCACAGCTGCCCGAGCCCTGAAAACACACATCATCTTTGCACCACAGTACCCACGGTTTCTGTCCTCAGTAAACTACCACAGTGTCATTCAGCTTATGTAACTGCCACGATACAGTTTATGGTGCCTTCAGCTTTGGGTGTTCAAGGAGGACATCGGTAAAAAAGTCAAGACAAATAACAAGCACTTCTAGTTCTGAGTATTCTATGACACCGTTCCAAGGGAAATTATTCCCAAGGTGTGAGGCAAGACACTGAGCTGCATTAGGCAGAACTCTGGATACACCAAGTTTATTTCATTCACTTGCCAGAGGGGATAAGAGAAGCTGTATCTGACTTTTCTGGGGCATTTAGCTACAACTCCAAGACCATGAAATGAGTTGCAGACCCACATCCAGAACACAAGTTGTGGCTGCCCCATCCCTGGGAATGTTCAAGGCCAGGTTGGACAGGGCTTGCAGTAACCTGGTCTAGTGGAAGGTGTCCCTGCCCACGGCAGGAACGAGATAAGCTTTAAGGTCCCTTCCAACCCAAACCATTCTATGACTCTACCATACTTAATCTGAGCCTGTGTGGATGTAAAGAGAAGTTTCTGGCCATACACCATGAGCACATTTCGGTGCTCCCCTTCGCCTCCCAGCCCCAGGGAAAGCCCAGCACTACTCACTGCCTGGGACGTGGACACCACGGTGGTGCTGACGGGGACCTGCCGCACGGCCGTGGCTCCCGTGCCGAGGGTGATGGGGGTCCCCGCAGCTCCTGAAGCCACGGCCACTGCCTTGGACACCGTGGCACTCACGGTGGGCAGGGACACAGCCGAGGTGTGGGCTGTGCCAGCGACGCTCACCGCTGAGGACGAGGGCTTGGCGTGAGTAGCTACAGTGATGGTCTGCCCAGCCTTGGGGGGCATCACCCCCAGCCCCTGCACGATCCTTATCGTGGCAGCCGGCTTGGCCTCCGTGGATGCCACCGTGGTTATGGCTTTGCCCTTCTGCTCTGCCACAGCCATGCCCAGGGCAGGCATCAGGCGGAAGGCAGAGCTCGCTGGCTCTGCAGTCTTTAGGTCAGGAGTCACTTTAACCACCGTGCTCCCAGCTGGGCTGGAGGAAGCAGGAGTGGCCGTGCTGGTCTTGGCTGGAGACTCGGCAGTCTGCACAGGGTTGGACGTCACGTGCAAAGTGGCAGAGATGCCTTTCCCACCAGCGCTGCTGCCCGCAGCTGCTGTGAAGAGGTCCTGGGTGAGTTTGACAGTGGTGACCTGGGACTTGGCCAGGGTGGCCATCATGTCCGGGGTGATGCGCAGCACCGTCTGCCCCTTGGCGTCCGTGGTGATGGAGGACGGGGGCAGGCGCAGCACGTCCTTGCCCTGGATGCGGAAGTTGGTCGCCGTGAGCGGGATGCCACTGCCAGCCTGGGCCTTCACACCGAGTTGGCCTGTAATAGCCACCTGGGAGAGAGCAGAGAAACGGCTCTGTCAACCCAGGACACGGCCCAAGGCAGGCTCAAAGCACAGCTTCCCAACAGCATGATGTTTGCTCACGTCAGGATCAGAGTGCAGTGACACTGGCACGCAGGACACTACTGAAAACAGTTCTGCTTGAGTATCAGAGGGCATTCCCAAACCCACATAAAATAGGAAATACCGCGGTGCTGGTTTCTTTTCCAAGCAAGACGAATGAGAGATCACTAAAGAACTTCCACAAACACATCTTTCACCTGCACATGGAAACAGGGCTCAAACACACCCAACCAGCAACGCCTAAATCTGCACAGTCCATAAGTCACACACCACTTACACCAGCTCACAACAGTGCTCACATCTGCACAACACATCTGTCCCAACAAGCAGGCAACAACGGGGCTGTGGAGCCCAATTCCTTGTCTCTCCCTCCCTCTCACCTGCTTGATGATGTTCTGGCCAGCCACGTTCTGGATGACAGTGGTGGAAGAGGTGCTGGCAGCAGAACTGCCCGGGGAGCTGGTCACTGGCTTTACAGCAGGGCTGGGGGCTGCAGGCAGCCCTGTCACAGTGATACCTGCCTGCCCTGCCACGGAGCCTCCTGCTCTCTGCACCTGCACAGGGCTGCTCTGAGCTTTTACTGGCAGAGTCATCACAGCCTACAGAAGACAGGGAGGAAGCCTATGAGCAGAATAACACACTGTGAACAGCCTACTCCTCTTTGGATTGCACCTCAGCATTCAAATTACTGCTTTCTACAACTATCTGAAAGCAGGTTGTAGTGAGGTGGGGGCTGTGATTCTAAGTTCTATGGACTTTCTAGGTAGTGCACAATTTAATGATGTCAGATAAACAGGCAGAGGGGTGAAAGAGCACTGAACAATACTGTTTATGTGAAACTGTTTCTGTGCTGTTGCTGTGCAGTCACTGCGTGCTCCAGGCATGCACAGAATGCCTGTGCACCACACCAGAACACCAGAAGAAGTCAGATTAGATGTCAGAGCTACTCCACCGCTTCCAACTCACCTGAGGCAGCGCTTTGGTTTGCGTGGCTGTAGCTGGAACGCGGATTTGAGGCACTGACGTGGGCTGCTGCTGCTGCTGCTGCTGCTGCTGGGTCACCACGGGGGCCTGCTGGGACACTGGTGGGAGGCTGGACTGGGCAGTGACCACCCGCACCTGCGGCAGCCCCGAGGAGCCTCCGTGAGCCACCACGCGCGGGGCGGGCTGTGCCGGCCCGGGCTGTGCCTGAGAGCTCTGAGCTGTGGAGAGCAACGTGCCCAGCTGGGGCATGGTGGGGGATGACACCAGAAGGACACTGTGGGAAAGAGAGAGGCAGGAGGTCAGCAAAGAAATGTGGGAAATTCACAGAATCATTTAGGTTGGAAAAGACCTCTGAGATAATCGAGTCCAACCTGGGCCTGATCCCCACCCTGTCCCCCAGCCCAGAGCACTGAGTGCCATGGCCAGGCCTTCCTTGGACACCTCCAGGGATGGGGACTCCAAACCTCCCTGGGCAACCCCTTCCAAGGCCTGACCACCCTTTCCAGGGAGAAATTCCTCCTGATGTCCAACCTGACCCTTCCCTGGCACATCTTGAGGCCGTTCCCTCTCATCCTGTCCCTTTTTCCTTGGGAGCAGAGCCCGACCCCCCTGGCCTCCTTTTCTCCAGGCTGAGCCCCCTCAGCTCCCTCATAACTGAATTACACAAATTACTGAAAAACAACCACCAACATTCCCAAGTGATGCAGGAGACAGAAGCAGTACCTCTGGCTGGGTTTTGCTGGCTCTGCCCCAGCACTGGGTACACTCTTGCTGACTGCAGACACTGGAGGGGGTGAAATGGGTGTTGGTGGCAATGCTGGTGCAGTTGGTGTCACAGGAGTCACGGGAGTTGGTGGCATGCTGGAGTCACTGAGGCTCAGCTGGCTGGGCTCTGCTGTGCTGCTGGGCAAGGCTTTCACAGCACCCTCCTTGCTGCTCGACTTCTGCAAAGGAACCACAGCCAGCATCTCAAAAACTGGCACTGCTGCACCCTGGAGTGGGCTGAGCACTTTAACATGAGTTCTCTGTGGTTATGAATGAGGAAATCAAACGTGACTGACTGTCTGCCTTCCCCAGCTGCAGCCACGGATCAGTTGGGGTGTTTGGCTGCTCCTGTTCTCAGGGAAAAGTGCACCTCAGCTGTGGCAAACATACAGATTTCCACCTGGCACCTACTGTGCCAGAAGAAAGTACTTTGGAGAGATCTGGTATCAGTAACAACAAAAAGATATCCAAACCCTGACAGCCCAGCACAGCAAGGGAGAGTGTGTGTTCCACACACTCTGCTGCAGATTAACCTCAAAACTAGATCTGAAAGACCACCCCTATGGTAGGGAGCAAAATGAATTCCACTGACCTTTCTGCTGAGTTAACAAGGATAGCAGTGGAAGCTGAATGGAGGAAAAGTGCCCTCTTTCCCTCTTGATTTTGTGCACTGGTGCCAGATATTCATATACATCATGAATTGCTAACTCAAATGTGGGAATTTTCATCACTCACTATGGATGCAGTATTTATGGATCAAATTGAGCCCGATCTGCTTCCCAATCCCAAAAGCAGCTGTGCAAACCTGAGCAAAGAAATCTACCATTTTAGCTGGAGGTTTTGGCTTCTGAAGAGCTTTCTTGGCCTTTGCTGCAGCAGCTTGAGCGTGGTGGATCCGTTCTGCAAGGACAAATTACTGGTTAGGTTAATTCGTGAACACAAGCAAACTGATTTAAGGAGGAGGCCAATTCAGGCCTGTAAATTCATCTTCAGACAAGGAATTACACAGTCACATATTAATGCAAAGAAAAATACCAAGTAAAATTAGTCAAAAAGGCTGACAATAAGACATAAGAAGCTGTGAATGAACATACACATGCAGTTCTTGTACACGGGATAGTATTTTTCAAACAGACCCTTCACAGTGACACACTGCTGTACAAGACTGGTTATAAGCATCTAAAATTCTTATGGGATGCCCAAGGCTTACCAAACTCTTCCTCACTCCTGTCCCGGTGCAGGTAGATCCACAACTTGCGCCCGATGTCGTATTTCACACAGGGATCTTTCTCATAATGCAGTCGATCCAAAGCACCACTGACAACAGTGTTAACCTGGAAGTTCAGAATTCACACATTACAAGATGCCTCTGGCTGGGCTGGCCAAAATTCATGAATAAAAAACCCATCCTATTTGGCAGAAAACCTGCATAAGCTGTGAGCAGTGTCCACCTGAGCGGGACCAACTGAGAGCAGATGTTGCAGCACAGGATGCTGTTTGTCTTCTTTGATTAAATGGAGCTTCCACCAAAGCTAAAAGCTTGGAAAATGGACTGTTTCTGAATCTAAAACGGGAGCAGCTCTATGACAGAGTGTTAATTCTGTGGCTTTTCTAGCTGTTTTTTCATCATCCAGAGTTTGGTGCAGATTTGCAGCAGCTCAGAGTGGTGCACAGTTCCCTTTTGCTAATCAGAGCAGCAGAAAATTATTGGGCCTTAGCCCCTGAATGCTGCCTGGGTCTCTGCAGTGTATTTTTAGGAGAACCTGAGGCCAGACATGACATCCAACTTACCTGAGCACTGGTGACATCTGGAGCTAGGAACTGGGAATCTTTGAGCAGCTCACAGATTTCAGCACGAGTTCCTTCTCCGTTAGGAAGGCGAGCAGCAGCATCACGAACTGGAACACAAAGCCAGAGCTTAACCTTCCAGCTGTGAGTAGGCAGCTGTATTCAGGTACTCCAGCAAGTGCATTTTGGGATTGCTCTATTTCCCCTGCTCTCACTAAAATCTAGTTCCTAAAATCCCTCAGAAATATGAGAGGTTATAAAGGACTATTTTAAAATACATCAACTGTGCCAGCTTTGTGCTAGGAGTGATAAACTTGAGGAACAGCACTCAACCCCCCCTTAGATTCCAAAAGTCACTGTTCAGAGGGACGGGGGGGGGGATATTCTTCTTCTTTAAAATAAATCGTTTTGGCCATCACCTTACCAAGGGACAGGATGGTGACATATGCTGGTCTGTCTGAGCGCAGGAGAGAATGTTCTCGAGCTTTGTTTAGGGAGGTTTCCTTGTCAAACACCCCCTTCACGGGCCCGACAATGGACTCAAAGCCGTGCATGCGGAAGGTGAAGGCTTTGTGGGGTTGGCTGTAACGGTACCGCTCCTGGGTGGGGGGACAAGAGCACTGAGTTTAGCAGGCAACTGTCACAAAAGCCTTACAGACTTGTTACCGTTCTCTAGAGAGAGCTTTTTTTAAATGTAAGGCTCAAATACTGCTGTATAAACTTGGTTTGGATCAAGAAAAGCACCAGCTACTTCAAACAAAATACTAAGCACCCCCTAACCAAGGTGTGCAGGTGCAATACAGTAGGTTTATTGTCAAGCAGCTGCACAGATTAGAGGTGCCAGAGATACAAGAGATACATCTTCTGCCCAGCAAACACCCCTTCCCCCTTCTCCTTTAAAGAACCCCCATCACGTGTTTATCCTGTAATTCCCACTTGCATCTACTGCAAACAAGACAACTCAGTGTATGGGCGCACTTATCAACACTTATTTTCTGCTTGAACTCGTACAAGCCCAAAAAAAGAGAGACAAGTCACCCTCCTGTGGTGGGAGATGGAAAAAAAGAGACAGAAATATTGGCACTAACAACTGACAGCACCAATTTAAATGAGTTTTGCTCCAAACCCACTGGAAATACTGGTTTTGAAGCAGCTACATTGTCAGCAAATTTTATATAAGGCCAAGATATCAACTTCGAGGTAGAAGAAAAATACTAATTCTTCACATTAACAAAGTTTGTGTAGAGTATAAACTGCCATCCCACACAAATTCCCCTGTTTTAGTGGACAACTGTTTCAACATGTGCCTTTAAAATTAAGGAGATTCACTTCTTACCTGCTCCTGAAACACCCGTTTCTCCTCTCCAGTGCTAGGCCGGACTACATAGTCAGTCCTTCTGAAACAAAACGGCACCATCAGCTCTGAGCACAACAAGCCCACAACAGTCCCAAAGACATCCCAAAGGATTAGTCACCTCATCCTTCTGCAAATTCTTCTGAACAAATTCTGGAAGCATTTATGGTAACATAAGTAAGTCCTGCAGAGATCTTAAAATATGCACCTGAAGGCAAGTAAGGACTGTAAATAATCCCATGATCAGCACCTAAGGTAGATTACAGCTATGCAAAGCTGGAGAAAATCAGTTGACTTTATGAAATCCAGTTACTGCATTTATAAAATCAAAACTATCAAGTTTCCTCCTGACCCATGATGTAAAATTGTTTTATTTTAAGATGCAGAGGTGCAAGGATCAAACCTCCCAGCTTCAGCAGCACTGCAGAAGCTTTCAAGGAGTGTTATACACTTACACTCTGGGCAGTGGCATGGCATCAGAGCTGTCTTCATTTTCCTATAAAGAGAGAAATGTCAGTGTTGGAGAGAACTCAGTCAGGTTTTGTGCAGCTAGGAGGTGATTTTTGTCTGACTCACTTTGAAGAAAGTCTGGTCTTTGGTCTCCAACCAGAGATGAAACAATGCTGCCAATTCCTTCTCATGATCTTGGTATGTACCTAGTAAGAAATCAGGAAAAATTAGAAATAGAAGTCTTAATTGTTACAAAGCTTGTACCTCCCAGTCATCTCCTGCTTCCTCCCCCTCTCAATGCATCACCAGTCACAAGGCATCTTCCCCACTTCACAGATGCTCCACCTGCAACACTTGAACACATCCAGGCTTAGGAGAGTACTAAATTCCAGTGATTCTCCTGTGTTAGTACAAAAGATGGAGCTTCAACTCCTGGCACAGCAGGCAAGGTGCTGTTTGAGACACAGACACCTGGTTCCCACTCTCCAAACTAATTCCAGTCACCGAGTCCACGAGCAGAAACACGTGCCTACAAAACCTCCACCTAAATTAGGGGAGGAACCAGAGGAATACATTCCTGACTCCAAACCTCTGCCAGTTTAGGCCTGCAAATATGATCACTAGAATCGCTGTAGTTAAGAACAAAAAGCTCTGCCTTGTAGCTAAAGAAATGAACATAAACACAAGACATCTGTAACTCAGTATGAGCTTGGGCACCTTGATCATCAATTTGCTCTTTGGTGCCCACTTTTAAGAATTGGAATAGTATCACTTTGCTCCACAGAGAGGTTTAATTCATTTGTAATTGTAATAATCAATAATTACTCTGACCAGTCAGAAGGTATGCTCTACAGGAGGGAAAATATGAAGGTGTTCAGACCGATTTGAAGGGTGACAAACATGTTTAAGTCAGCAACATGAAGAAATACAGCCCAGTGCCTTTGCTCATTTATGATCTGTCTGCTGCTGATACTGATGTCTTGTGAAAACCTCGAACCAAAAACATATTTTAGTTCAGCTGAAAGAAAAGAAAAGGCCTAACAGCTCTGCTTGTGCTTCTCTGCAGGCTGCAGCACTCTGAAAAGTAAAGTCCTGGAGAAAATAACAAACCCTGCCTATAGCAGAAACCATAGCAGAGCAGCAGGTACTCACCAACCAATTTCCACTGCTGAGTTTTTTCCTTGAATTCAACAAAAGGAGCATCTGCAATGGAAAATGTGCATGTCAGAGACATCAGCCAATGGTCCAAGCCCAAAATCCTGCTGGGGTAATGTAAACGCTCGAGTTGGGCTCACAATGACAGAGCATTTGAAGTGGCTGTGTAAGTGCATCTCTCAATTTATCCCTGCCCAAAGGGAAGGGGAGCATTTCAGAGGTTGAGGGCAAGCACAAGGAAGGAACAGAACAGGATAATAAGCCTTCCATCAACAGGCTGTCAGCTGAGAGCCTGTTCACGCTGTGAGACACCAGGGACTGTTACTGAGAGTGAAATTCTGAATGTTCCTGGGCTCATGGGAAGCAAACTCGGGATTTACAGCATTATGGAGAACATGCTGCAAGGCCACTGCAATCTATTCTGTCCCTGCCTTCAAAACTTCCCACTAAGCAAATCAAACCCACAGAATAATTTAGTTTGAAAGGAAGGCCTGAAACTCAGCTGTTCCAAGCTGGGCCAACTCCCTGTTTCAGTGGATGGTTCAGGGCAATCTAGGTTACTTTTTATCATCTCCAAAGACAATCACAATGGCTTCACACTGTGGGGGAAGAGACTAATTCCTTCCAGCTTCAAACGTGCCTGAAGCCATGATGGGAAGAGGGGAAATGGTCTGTCTAAAGGCAATTTCACACACTTTTTCACATTCTTGGGAATCAAACTGGGGCTTAGCTACGATCCACATGCAAAACAAGCCAACCACAATCAGGACATGTAAGTTATAAAGCTTAGCACAGAAACAGTCAGCAATACAATGATTCATTGTGGTGATGGATTAAAAGTTTATTTGAGCTATAATATTAACCAGCACTGATTGGAACAGAACAAGCATCATTAAGTACTTTTAACGGCTATTCTTACCTCTGCTGTCACCTGCCAAGTACTGCAAGGCAGGTAAAACCAGTTCAGACCAGTTGGGGGCAAATGAGAACCAGTTATTTAGTGCACTGGCGTGAGAAGATTGCCAATCAAGAACTTTATCTTCAAGCTGAAGAGAAAAAGGAAATATTTCATTAATGATCTCACACTTTAAACTATGATTGTTTCCACAGAAAACAAACCAGCTAAACACAGACAAAGATTTTTATGTATGTAAAAAAAGTGACCCAACCTTTTCAAGTAACAGTAACATGGTATTTAAAAAAAAACACTTGCCCATCTCTGCCCTTAATATACAGAACATATCTAACTGTGATCTAGAGAATGGATATGGAATGACTTACCGATTCAACTGACTAAATTCAAGAAACATGTTAAAAACAGAATGTGGTAGCACTCCCATATGGTTTAATTTCTTTAATATGTAATCTACATCTTAATATAATTTACAGCAAGATAACTCTGGAGAAAAGTTACTATTACATAGCTATAAACCCCTCTATCCTTCAGTGTTCCTTCCTGCAAAGATTCCTAGTTAAGTGGGGGGTTCCTTACCACCGAGAGAGTAGCAGGTCCTTCCAGAAACAGTATCTCCAAAAGAAGGTAAAAGAAGCTGGATGATATTTCATTTATTTCAAGGCATGGTTTCACGTCTTCAAGAGGTCTTCAAATGAAACAGAACACAAGGAGAGTAAATTCTCTGAGTAAACATTCACCTTCATATACCAAGATGAACACCACACATTTCACACATCCCAAGCTGCACAAAAACACAGCCTGCAACAGTCCCACAAAAACCTGAGCTGTAACATCTGCTGCTCCCTCCATCCATGCAAGGTGTTCAGGGCCGTCTGCAGCACTTACTCCTCTTTGATAGATGACAGAGGGAGGGGGGAAAGATCCTGAGACATTGGTGGGATTCCATCCGCATTGCCAAGAGAGTCAGGTAAGTCTTCCACCTCAGATTTAATAACCTTCAGCTTCTTTTTCTTCTTATCCTCCTTCTCCTTCACCTTTTTCTTGAGAGTTGCGAGGTCATACAAGGCTTTAGACATAAGAAAAGGTCAAAAGAATAACTAAAAAGCTTCTTACAATATTTCAGTGAGAGCCATTAACTAGCTGTTTACACATATATCCAGAAATGTATGTTGTGTGCACTCATTCACACATCACTCGTTCCACCGCCCCAGTCATTGCCACGAATCTTTAGTTTTCCCTACAAAAGAAAACCTTTTAAACAGTTTTTAAACAAACATATATAAAATTAAAAAGGCAAAGGATCCACTGACCTGCTAAGGAGCCTTTCCTGCCAGCATTCACTCGAGTCATGATGTCCTCCAGGGTCAGGTCTGTGGTGACCAGATCAGGGTGATCCTACACAGGACAGTGGGGCAGAAATTAAACTGGGAAAGGACACGGTGCTAAGATAGGAGCAAGGGTGCAGAAGTACCTAAGTATGGAAATGCCCCAAACTTATCCAGGATCAGCTTGTAAAGGTATTTACTACAACAAAAGCTGGGAAGTCTTTTAACCATGAAATCAAACATTTTTTTCTCTCCAAAACATGTAATCAAAACTACAAAATCCTTCTAACCAGATAAGCACAAGCAGGACCTGCATCTATACACTGACAATTAAGCTCAGGTCATGGTAAAGGGCTGGAGTGTGGCTGCACACAAAAAATAGCAATCATACTGAACTTTATGGCTAACAGATAAAAGACTAAAGGATAAAATGCAGTCCCAGACTCTGACATCTTACAGGCTGACGTTTTCGTTTCTCGTGGTGCTTCTTCAACATCATCTTCAAATCACTTTCCCCAAGTTCTATCTTGTCTGCAATGAAAGAGATTTCAGATATTATTTGTATAGTACTCCCCTGCTGTTACTTTGCAGACTTCTTAGAATATTTTCTATCCATTTTCATGTCCAGCAATTTCCAAATTTCAATAACTAATTTACTAATTTCCCCTTATTTGAATTTCATTCACTCTTTTTTTTCAGTGCTTCCTTGGGTCATCAGATTTCATTGCTGATGCAGCCATGGAAGTGAAAAGAAGCCAGAATCAGCTTGAAGGGTTTGCAGACTGGGATTCCTAAAAGTTTTGAACTGGACTGTGCTAATGCTTCAACCATTAATACAACAGAGCAATTGGTAGCACTACACAAATTGTGACCCTTGTGTTAAAATACTTCTGCTATAAAACTGAGAGAAGAACCAACTGCTGGGTTGACTGCAGAAATGAAGCATTACAAGTTTTCATCAAACAATACATTTTCAAGCTGATTTCTTGCAAGGTCTCAAAGTAATTTTCCCCTCTAAATCTGTATTGGCCCCTGGTTTGGTTCTCACCTGCTGTTTTCATGTCCAAGGTTGACAACGTGGGGATCACTCTCAGGGGAACTGGTGGACTTGAACAACGTGCTGGAGAACTTGGAGGCCAAGAGATGAGTTCTAAAACAGAGAAATAAATTTACTTCTGCAAGACTTAGAACCAGTCTGTGTAACTCTATTACCTCATGTTCATTAGATCACAGCCAGTAAAACCAGAGTCCAGATTTCATTGCTCTGTCAGAGACACTGTCCCCACACCAAAAGTGTGTCTTTCTCTGTTCACACCTCGAGACTTTAGTTCAGCCCAGGGCATTACCTTCTTCGTCAGAAGACAAGGCAGTGTCTCCACACTCCTCTTTCACTTCCCTCAGGATTTTCAGGTAGCGCCGGTGCGCCCGTCTGTCTCGTTCTTCCGAGTCATACGTTGATGGGAAGTGCCTTCTCCTCAGGGTCATCTCAGGGCCTCCTTTCCTGGCTAATTCCAGCAAGTGCTGGAAGAAGAGATTCATGTGACATTAGCTGTGTCAGCTTTGGTTCTTTGAGCCAGGACAGGTAAGCTCAGCTCAGGTATTTCCAACAAGGCTCCCATGCTGTCAGCACCTCAGTCCTGTGTAAGGGAACCCTTAGGAACGATCAGTATCTGCCACATACAGCATTTTAAACCCAGCATTCTAAACCATGAAAAAAGCAAGGCAAAGTTTCTGCCCCTTCATCTGCACACACAATAGTATCTGTCATTTGAGAAGAACGTAACCATTGGTGTGATGTGTAGTTTCCTTGCCAAATATGTAACACAGACATGGAATATTGTCTCATTTTAAAGAAAACATTTTAGCCCTTATGGCTACAGAGGAAATAACTTCCTCTGTATTCTGTATTGTTGCCCAGAGAAGCTGTGGCTGCCCATTCCTGGAAGTGTTCAAGGCCAGGAGCAACCAGGTCTAGTGGAAGGTGTCCTTTCTGGGATTCTCTATTTCCCATTCTATTCCCTACAGGGCATTTTATAAGACAGACTTTCACCTTCATCCACACATCCCATATGCTTCAATGTCTTAAATGCAATAAAAGATAAGTAAGCAAGTATTTACAACAAACTGGCAGCCATTAGCTCACAGAAGTATCCACAGAGGAAGACTTCCTCAGGGATTTACAGGCATTAGAGTTTTATATCTATATATTTTGTAATTAGGCATTTAGCAACTGTACTTGTTTCAAAGTGACAGAAATGGTAGAAAACAAAGGCAGAGTGACCTGTTAACAAGACAGTAAGTTATAAAGGGGCAAATGCAGGAAGTGGGGGCAAGGTGGGCATGGAAGAAAAGACACTACACACAACTGAGAGCCGTGAGTTACAAAACCCGAAATCTGCAAACATAACAACGGGTCTGGTGTCCTCTCCGATCCACCGGAGAAACCAGAGACATTCCTCCTTAAATTCATTAAAGGAGAGGCCTCAGAGAGCTGTGAAGGCACCAAGGCAAGTTTTATAAAGCCAAACTGCCAGTGGCAGAGCAGACTCACGTTGCGGGAGGTGAGGACCTGCTTGAGCAGCCTGTAGAAGTACTGCTGCTGCGCCCGCAGGTACCGCTTGTACTGCGACTTGTAGCACAGCTGCCGGTACTTCACCACCTCGGGGTTGAAGTGTCCATCTGCCACAGAGACAACACACACCTGAGGTGTCACTGCTGGCTCACAGCTTCCCCCCTAAGCCCACCCAGAAGCTCACTGACCCCGGAAGAGTTTCTGGGCGACGTGCAGCGGGTTCCCGAACCGAAAGTTCTCCCCGCCAAACAGCTCCAAGATGAGTTTGTTCTGGTGCTCCCGGTTGTTCTCGGGGAAGTGAGGCAGGAATTTTTTTAGGTGCTCCTGCTGAGCATCTGTCAGGACCTCCTGCCACGTGGACAAGCTGACAACGTCGAAGAAGATCTCAGGCTAAAGGAAGCAAGAAACAACAGTGAAGGAAATACATCCAGGTCCCTGACAATCTTTCTGCGGTGAATTAGCACCAGCCATGAGACAGTGTCTCACCAAATGCAGAAACAACACAGCATAAAGAGGAAAGGGGAGGAAAGTGATACTACTAACAACCAGAAAATTTATTCAAGGCTTGTAACAGCTTTCTTAAAAGTAACTTTTAAATAAGAATATAACAGAATTGATTCAAAAGATGTTTTCCCGAGATTAATCAATGCCCTTTCTGACACCTTTCCCAGGGGAGTCAGAAACATCCCCCCTCTTTTCAGTTTGCTCTGTAACCCCCCCAGAGGGAGTTAAACACGTTTTTAACCCAGATTATGAGAAGTTACAGTGTCCCAGCACTACTCACGTCCTCCAGCAGGTCCTCGGGCAGGCTGACCCTGGTGGTGCCCAGCATGCAGTCCTCCATGATCCGACTGCCATTGCCCTCCAGCTCCAGGGGGTCCGTGAGCATGTGGTCCAGGGAGTCCATCCCTCACCCCCTCCTGCTCCTGCACAGGCAGAAAAAAGCCCTGACCAGCCAAAAATGCCAAACCCAGACACACCCGCTCTCAGGTGAGGAATGGATGAGAAGCCACCTTTGACGGGTGGTTGTCGAAATGCAAGCTATATCTTGGGCTCCAAGAGATATATATATATAAAGATATTTTTAATATATATACCTGCACTCAAATGTAATCTTCAATTGCAACACGTATATTATACACATCTAATTTTATATAAAAATTTACTCTTCAGCTACAACACAGGTCACGCCAACAGAGCCACCACAGGGTTGTTTTTACCCTGGAAAAGCCCCTCAGGCTTTTCCACACAGGGAGCACCAGGTACACCGGGAAGCACAGGGGGACCCATTCGCTTCCCACCCGCAGGAACTGCTTTCGGTACGTGCAAAACACCGCGAAAACCCGCACTGAAGCCCTGCGAGCGGGTCCGAGGCGGGGTTCGCCTCAGGCTGGACGCGCAGCAGCCGCGACAGGGCCGAGCGGCACGGCTCGCAACAGCCGGGCGGCTCCGGGCCGGGGCAAAACGCACGAAAACGCGCGGGGCGCGGACAGGACGGCATTAAAACAGGCTGAGAGGCGGGCGGGAGGTGGGAAAGGGAGAAAATGGGTTTATTTCATACCCTCACGCGGCCCGGCCACAGGCGGAAGGCGGCGGGCGCTGCCCGCGCCTGCGCGGCCTCCCCCCCCCCCCGGTCCCACCGCGCCTGCGCGGGGCCGCCCCTCAGGCCGCCATGGCGCGGAGCGGGACGGGCGCTGTCGCGACAGGCTCCGCCGCGACAGGTGTGCGTTTCTGTGGCTTGGTTGCAATCCCGTTGAGGTGCTGCGCTAATATTAATTGTAGTTTGAATGTTAGTACAGGAAACGGACCCATCTGGGGTGTCCACACCTCCACCCACTGACAGCGGCCTTGAAGGACTCACAGTTTACAGAGCATTATTAACATTGCGACAGGCCAGCAGTAGTGTCCGGCTGTAAAAAACGTGTTCATACAGCACAGAGACAAGCTCTAATCCCCAGCTAATCATTCCTGCAGTTGTTACCCAGGGGGCCCCCATGGGCAGAGTCAGATCCACCCCAGCATGAACGATCCCAGAAGTTACGACGGAGTCTTCCATAATTTCTCCCCACTCTTAACTTCTCTGTATGTTTAGGTGGAGGTCGCACATTCTACGCAGGGAGGGGTGGTCGTACCTCGGGGGCAGATACCTCGGGATAGCACCTGCGATAACCTTGGGATGGGGACGTGTCAGTCCAAGGACAGGGATTGCACTGCAGAGGCTGATTCAAGAGGACATCTCCCTGCGGTCCTTAGTTTTCAGCTGCTGTGGGGTTGATCAGCTGGAAAATACTACCACGTTCCATCCTCTAAAAGGGTTTCAGAGGCAGAGCCATGGGGTCTCCACCTCCCTTTAGCCCCCCTTGGACTGTGCTGTGGGACATCAGGAAGCAATGACTTCTTCCCTATGACTTTATCTACCCCCACAGGAAAGATCAATCATCACAAGTGTTTAAAAAAAAAAAAAAGAGAAAAAGATTTATTAATTTTGGGAGGGGGGGTTGTTTTGTTTGGTTTTTTTTTTTACACCCGCCAGGTTGCACGAGACTCTGAACACAACAACAGTCACCAAATGTACAATAAACATACACACTTAAATAAGAGATGGGGCCCGAGCAGTCTGAGAGGTGCACGGTCAGGGGGTGTGGGTTGGGGTTGTTTTCTTTTTCCTCCAGGAAAATACAGGATCTGACCCAAAAACGCCTCCAGGGGACAGCATTAGACCCCGAGGAGCCTGAATCCCCGAGCAGAACATGGACCTTGCAGGCAACCAAGAGGACTCCGCAGTTACGCTCCCGTGGGACACGACTGGAGAGATCTTTGGGTTGCTCTGGTTTAAAAATAACAATAATAATAATATAATAATAATAATAATACATCCTATACCTTCTGCACTGCAGAAATGGAAAAAAAAAAATCCATGCAATCATTGTCTTTTTTTTTCTTTCCTTCTTTTTGCCAACTGTGCAATCACTGTAGTTCCTTACTTTGGAAGGAAAATTCATGGTACTTCCTTTTCCAGGGATGCTTCTTCCATAACAAGGCATTAGTTTAACTTGGGACGCTTGGAATCACTTCAGTTATGTCAGGCTGATGGCCTGACTACTGCTGCTGAAGGACAGAGTAAAAAATTTGATGAGGAAGATCTGAGTTCAAAAACTTCAAAAGATCTGAGTTTTAAAGTGGTTTTCTGTTGTAGTTTTCCATTTTAAATAACTGGTACAACTGTCCTTGTTCATAAACCGTTCCAACGAAGCTGAATAGAGCAAAATAGTTTTAAACCCCACATGTACAACATCCTTAATGGGAACAAGTCTCATGTTCATCTATTGTCAAACATTTAAGACTTTAAAATTGCTGCTGTAGGGCAATATCACCCTGGATATTTCCAAGTCTGCTCTTTTCCTACTAATACTATTTTTGGCTCTTTATTAAATAAGCAGCAGCCTGAAGAAAGCCAAGACAAGATCTCCCTCTTCTTCTCCCACGCCAACTTCATCGCAATGCCTGACACTGTCATTCCAGAGTCCTCAGCAACACAAATTCAGATTCATTAGTAGGCATTGTGGTCACCTGGCCACGCTACCACAGTCGATGGGCTCCCAAATCCATGAAATTTAAAGTCACTCATCACTGCACCAAATGGGAGCTCTGGTCCTCCTTAAATTTACCCCGCTCACTGATGCCCCAGGATGGTGGTACAGCAAGAGAAGTGAAATCCCAGGAATAAATTAATCCCCATTTTGGCAAGTCTCTTTTTAAAGCTACCTCAGAACAGTTCTGAGCTGGCCAGGCTTTGCCATCTGATTTCTCTCATCTCTCTTTCCATGCCATATTAACAGATCTGTTAATTACCAAAGCAACACCCACTGCAAGGCTTTGCCACAAGGAACCAGACCTCCTCTTGTCCAGCCTGAGTGTGAAGGTCTCCTGTGTCTAAGAGCTTGAACTCCATAAAACCTGATACCACAGTCTGTAGTGCTTACTCATGGGTAATCCTCACGTAAATCCATGAGAATACCCACAAAAGAGTCCTGCATTCACACTCAGTGCAGCACAAGAGAAAACTACTCAAAAAACCTCTCTAAGTTCTTCTGTCTTAAGGGCCTCTAAGACACAACATCCTTCTTTGTTATTGTTTTATAAATAAATGTATCCTGTTATGCACAGACATTCTGGGATGAGTTTCCCAGCAGAAAATGGAGGTTCAGACATACATGGTGTATCCTATCAGGAGTCAGTGGAGTTCTAGACATATTCTTGCAACTACCAGAATGTATCAAACAACCAACCAACAAGACCTGGGAAGGAGAATTATGTAAGGAAAAAAAACATTATACTGCCTTAAAAGATAAACCTTCTCTTTCCCTTTCTCCTGGTCCCTAAATGCAATATGAATTCTGTACAAGGACCAGGTGCACCAAAGCAGGCAACCCTCACAGATGGCTTTCTGTGTCCCAAAAACAGTGGTCCACAAGCATGTTTCTGGTGTGTTTCCTGAGTCCAGGGCTGGTCTTTTATGGAACTGTCCAAAGGAATTACAGTGCATTGTTAACAAGGTTATTTGGAAAAAAAATCAGCGTAACCAACTCTCCATTCAGTCTTGAAGGGGAGAAACATGTTCACTTTGAGGTGGCAACAGAGATAAGGACCCAGTCCCTTCAGAGCAGGGCTCCTGTACCCTCATTTTCTCCTGGCACAACTATCTTAGGTCAAAGGTGCAGGTTTAGCTGAGCCTTTTTTTTGTTTACAGGCAAAACAGCAACCTTCCCTGCAAACACTGCAGGGAAAAGAGACACCAGTGGCTCCACACTACCCTCGGGCGCTACTATGATTTCAATCACTTTGTCCAACAACATGGGTTTAAGACTCCCCTTTTCACACAGGGCAGGGCAAACAGCATGTAAACAGTTCTGGAGGGCTGGAAAAAGGATAATTTAATGGATTGCTTCGGCACATCTTCACAGCTTCACTGTTTGATCCATCCCCACACAGGGACACAAGGAGCCACCGCTTGGCTGCTGCTGCTCCTTTCTCCAGGCAGTCTGCTCACGTTGAGCTGGGACATTTCCCTTTCACCTTGGCTGTTGAAACAAAGCCCCAGGAAGCAGTTCTGCCACACTCTGGCAAATTTACATGAGGTCCTCCTGGTGAAAGGCTCCAGTTAAAAATATACATACAACAATCTGCCAGGACGCCTTCAGCTAGGCAAGCCTTCCCCATACAATTGAAATCAGAAGTTGTTTGCTGGAGACACTTCCAAAAAGGAAAAGTAAGGGTCAGCAGACATGCCAAAAATAAAATCCAGGGCAAGCAGAGGTTTCACTTCTCTTGTCCTTTTTGTTCAAAGCTGCATAAAAGCATCCCAGAAGGACTCTGAGTGTACTTCATGGCCACTGGGGACTTAAACCCTCTTAAAGCATTAACAAGAGCTCCAAGATTTTAGCTGAAGGTAAGTGAACAGAGATCAAAACATACGGAGCCCCAGGGTACCCCCACATCTGGGCTGTCGGGGAGGTGACAAGACAAGCAGATGAGCCCGCGGGGCTGCTTCACTCGTGTTCTGCTGAGAAGGTCCTGGGTTTGGTGATGTGCACCTCGCTGCCCCCGCTGCCGTTGGTGGTGGTGGTGATGATGTACTGGGTGGTTTGCTGTTGGCTGCTGGGCTGGGACTCCAGGGGCTCGGGGGGCGCCGGGGGCTGGGAAACACCCACCTGCACCTCGCTGGGCAGCGAGGACGTTTGCTTGTCCAGGTCGGGCTGACCCTCCGAGATCACGTAGTGAGTCTGCAGGGGGAACAGAAAGGGTTACTGACCATTGTATCACCTGTGACTGCTCTAATGGTCTGCTGGCAGGTATTTTGGGATCAACAAGGAACTGGGAAATCAAACTCTTTCATTTAACTACTTGAGAGCAACACAACGCTTGTCTTTTGATTTGAAGGACACTGGACATGGCATTTGGATAATTTATGAATTGTTAAACTCATTACACAATTACCCCATCACTACAGATTAAAGTAACAATTTTGAATACAAGTATTCTGCAAGGTTTATTCTATATTCCATGTGTTCCAGCAGAAATTGCACTCCCAGTGTCCAATATGGCCTGCCTGCCTCCTTGTACTGGAGATTGCTTACAAGGTAAGCTTGGATTGCTTACAACAAACTCCTCTTATTTTGTAACCTTACAGACAACAACAAGCTATCAAAATGTTCCCAGAAGCTGCTCTGAAATTTGGCTCCATACATACAGCTTAATCATAAATATTTTTAAGACTAAGCAGTACCACTAAATAATACTTTGTCCTGCAAATGTGATTAAAAGAACACTTTAAGCTAGAAGGAGTCATACACACAAGGGCCAGCCAGGGTGGGCTTTGTAAATGGCTACACACAGACTGTACTGTGCAGTCTGGAGCTCTTTAGGTACCACACTATGCTTTCCTCTGTGCCCCAGTCACCAATTTGGCATTGCTTTAACCTTCAAGCTGAAGACTTTATGTCTGATATATTATTCTGGATGAAGAAACGATCACGATTGTTTTCCTTACCTGAGTAACTGCCTTCACTTGCCCTGTGTTGACAGTGGTGACCGGGGTACCCACAGCAGTCTCTGTGATCACGTACTGCCCTTGGGGGATGGTCATCATCTGAATCTCTGATGCTAAAACACAGAAATTGGAGAATCAAGACTTTGAATCAAACCCAAAGACAACTTTGAAAGATCATGTCTTACGTCAGTAATATTTAAAGTCTGAAACAGTGGGTGTTGAACAGAAATTCAGGTGCTGTAAAGCCCCATCAAACTCCACAGGCCTCAACAGAATTATGCCAGGCAACACCAGCTGCAGATTTGGCAACTCCTGCGGAGACAACACACCTTGCTCTGACCCAAATCATCACAGAATTACCAGCCAGAGCTGCATGGACATGAGAAATTGTCTCCTGTCACCCTCCTCTTCCGTACAGTTCTTTCAAGCACCCATTGTTGTTTTCCAGTACAAGGATTCTTGCTGAGTGCAAGTTCTTTGGAATAAAGGAGCCCCATGTGCCTGCCCAAATCACATATGGAATGGGGATGGACCTACAGCAGAAGAGCTACAACAACTATCTGCATTTGTCTGAAAGCTTATCTTCCTGATCTCTATGAATATTAACCACAAAGCTTAATGAGCTCTGAGAACACAATCCTGTTTGGTAGCTGGGGCACGTTATTAGTCACACCCACTGGCCAGGCAAGTAGTGAGAGTGCTGTGACACTCACAATAGCTCCTGAAGGAGTTCCAAGTGCTGGGGAGATAGGTGTGCTGGACTGAGGAGCCCTGCTGCTGCTGCAGGCCTTGGTTTGGTGTCGATGTCGCAGTCTGCATCTGTGAGGGGCTGAGTTCCTGCTGGGGTTGTTGTGAGGAGGGACTCAAAGGCTGACCTCCAACCTAGAGAGAAAAAAAGGTGTAAGTGTTCTTGGTGTGGTAAGGGTTGCAACAGCTCTGTGCTCTTACAAACACATGCTTCTTATGAAGGGAAAACACGGGGTGGGTTCCAGAGCACATCAGGCACAAGAAATGCAAAGCTCTCCTCCCTCTCCTCTGACTTGCTGCACTTTATGGCCAGTAAGCACAGAGCAGGAAAACAGAGATGTTGTTTGCCAAAGTGAGTCTGTGGCAGAGAATGGAGATTAGAGGCTAAATTCTACCCAAGAGCACGAAGAGCTGCACTTCAAACATTTAAGGAATGCCAGTTTCCATTTACATCTTTTAACCAACAAACTCTACTTAAGCTGCAAATTTGTCTGTTCCCCAACTATTTATCTCTAACTTGGGGGGGGAACCACCAAAAAACCCACACAACAAACAACCCAAACAAAACCACAACAAAACACCCCCATACACCCTGGGACACCTGGGAACTATTTGATGATCTCAGAGATGTTCATTTGAGAGCCGTTTCATGTATGGTCCTTTAAAATGACACAGAAAAGACTATCTCCTGCCTCAGCACGTGCAATATGTCAGCTGAACAGACTGGTAGGGAAAAGATTCCTTGCAAGAGAAGAGGGAAGTACCTGTGGTGATGTCTGAGCTGCTGGGGATGGCTCTGTGACCTGGATGTGCTGCACCTGGATGGCATGTTGGGTGTATGTCTGGGGGTCATGGAGCTGCCCAACGTCCACTGTGGAGTGCTGGGACTGGTGAGGTGAGGTAGCCTGGGGGAAAAAAGATAAGCAGAGCTCTGCATCAAGACAAGGGACCAGAGGCTCTAAATGGATTTTTTGAACAACGCCTGCTAATGATACCAATTGCAGTAACTTAACTGCAAGTCTCAGGTCTTGATAAAATTAAGGTCTTGGTAATATTAGTAATACTGCAGGAATCAGTGCCCATGCTCTTGTATGGTTACAACAGCCACAGTCACTGTTAACTGGGGCCATCATTTAGGCCTCTATTAACCTAATTCATAACCTGATTTGTAATGAGGGGCCAGAGAGAACACAAAATTTCAGATTCAAATCCAAAGACAGGGTAGTTTCAGCTTTACCCAGTGGATAACAGACTTGAAGGTTACAGTGATTCCTTACAGCTGCCTGAGATATCTTGCTCAGTTACTCCAGTTACACTCTGGTTTTATTTTTAGGAGGCTGTTGAGCACCAGGAAATGAATATTCTAATAGATGATATGAAGGGAACAAGCAAGCACTCTCTGTACTCCCAAATTTTGGCTCAGGCTCACTGAGAACAAGGAAGTACAAATTAGTCTTGAACTACAGAAAACAGGTCACCCACTGACCCACTTTTCCAGTTGCTGGAAAACATTCCTGGAGCAGACTCGAGCGAGGGTGCCCAGATGGGGAGAATTAAGTCTGGACTGTGTTGGTATGTCTCCAGCAAGCTGACCAAGGCTGGCAGGACTATTTATGCCCAGTACACAATGCTTATGAAGGGAACCCTATGAATTATCAATTGATTCATCTGTAAGAAATGGTCTGTCTGCACCACCTTTTGCAACTACTCCGTAACAAACTTCTGAGTGCTACAGCCCCAAGAATGCACAGGCTTGGTGTGGAAGGGGGCAAAAGCACAGCAAGACCCCTAGCAGGTCACTCACCTGGGCCACTTGGACAACCTGCAGCTGTATGTGCTGAGGCTGCTGCAAGCCAGTTGTGGACTGGGACACAGGGATGTACTGGATGCGCTGGTAATCGCCCTGGGGAGTCCGGTAGTCCGTGGTGAGGGTCTGGGATATCTCTGTCATGGCCTGGGTCAGCAAATCTGTTGTCTGAGCAGGGAGAGAGAGAGACAGAGAGATACAGACCATCTTCACATATTGATGCACTTTTGCAGGGCTGCAGTTCTTTCCTCACACTGAATCTACACCCACCTTGGGCCTGGTCATTTATTTACAAGAGCTTAACGTGTGCAGAGGTTGGGGTCATAAGTAATCACCAGGGATCATCCACTAGAGGACCATTAAGGGCTAACTTAACATACCATAATAAAAATAATTATTTTAACCTTCTGACTTAACAATATTCTATTAGACAACAAAAGTCCCGCATTCGTAAGGAGCTGACTTCATTTCCAAGTAAAAAAGTGCTTCATGGTCATATTCCATCTTTCCTGCTCCAGAGTGATACTTCCCTTGACAACTGTAGATATTTCTAAAGCAAGTAAAGCCGTTTAATATCTAATCAGTGGGGTTTATGAAGCCAACAGCATCCCTATTGAACCTTTCATTTTTCAAGCAAAACAGTCTTTTATCCACTTAGTCTTCAAACAGTTTAAAACTGTGATCAATAGGATTTCTACAACTGTGCAGCATCCCAGCACCGCTGAAGGATACATGTCAGATTTTCTATCTCAGCTGTCACTTCTGCGGCAGCTGATGTATTAACAGTGGAGATCAGCCACTGGAGATTCCTATCAGTCAGTGCTGCACTGTCCAAAGGACTACAGTGACCCTGAACACAGCTGGATCCAGTTCCCAGTCACCGTTAAAACATGTTCTCTTGATCCCAAGAACTGCAAGCAACTCAGGGGAGCAGTCCCAGTGAAAATCCATGAGATGTGTGTTCCTGAGTTCATTAGGCATGTGTGAATGTATTATGTGGAATCAGTAGGACTGAATGAAAGAAGGGAATGGAGCTGGGGAAAAAAGGCAAATCCTCAAGAGCTCCAGAAAGAAATACACAGTTCCTGGCAGAGCAAAACTAAACCAGACTCAAAACCAGACGTGACCTCAAATCACATCCTTACACAGCCTTTAAAACGATGTCTGCCAAGCAAACTAAGATCACCAATCCCAGAGGGCCTGTGCTGTGGCTGTTCCCCTCCCCTGGCCTGCAGCCCTTACCACCACGGTCTCGCCGGTGCTGCTGTCGGTGGCCAGCACAGCGGGGGTGGAGCTGATGACGGCCGTGGCCAGCGGGGCGTGGATCGCGTTCGGGAGCTGAGCGAACTCGGGGTGCTTCTTACGGATGTGTTGTACCATCTTCGTCTGCAGAAACAAACAGCGTTAGAAGGACGGGCAGGGACACTGCTTGGGGCCTGTGCAGGGCCAGGGGTTGGACTCGATGATCCTCGTGGGGCCCTTCCAACTCAGCATATTTTGGGATTCTGTGAAATCCGCCAGTCCGGCCAACTGCAGCCTTTAGGTTTCCCTCAGTGAGGCAGCATCAGGATTCACACTATGGGATGCTCTGGTCAAGAAACAAGGATCAGAAACCTGCTGCTGCTTAGAGCTACCTCACATTGAAATATTGCCCCAAACAGCAAATCCAGTAGATTTTTACCCCAACACAGCCAAGTATTTTGGGGACTTTTTCCGAAAGTCATCTTTTCTGTGTTTTGTTTCCCCACTCCTCTCCCTTGTGACTGTCAGTGAGCATTTTCCAAGCCTTTCCATTTGTGATCACGCTCTGGTAACTTTTCCATTCCTTCTTTCAAGCTTGTGCCTTCTATTCAGGGAATCTTTTAGCCCTAAAACAAGGAGGCTTTGCCTGCACTGTCAGCACACGGCACGAAACCAGCGCTCTGACTCAGACTAAGAGTGACAGGTGACAGGGGCTGTGGTGAAACAGCATCACCAGGGACAGGCTGTGCCTTTTGGGGCCCAAACACCTTGTACCTTGCTGCTGTACTGCTTGGAGCAGTGAGGGCAGCACACGGGGGGGGTGGCAATGGTGCCTGTGAGCTGGGTGTGGGTGCTCAGCATGGGATCCGGCTCTCCCGGGCCGGCAGGACGCAGCTTCCGGATGCTTGGAGGCAGCTCAGCACCAGGGTGGTTCTTCAGGATGTGTGCTTTGCGTTTGCTGGCGCTCTTGTACACCTGCAGGGGAAAGATTTGTTGTTAAAATGGTGCACTGCTGATGTCTGCACAGAACACAGGTACCAGTTCTCTCGATCTGGAAGGTGGGCGTGTTGCTGCGCAGGGCAGCGGTCACAGCCCTGCGCCTGCCTGAGTTCAAGAAGTGTTTGGACAACACCTTCAGGCACGTGGTGGGATTGCCAGGGTGTCCTGCACCGGGCCAGAAGTTGGACTTGATGATCCTGATGGGTCCCTCCCAACTCAGCATATTCTGTGATTCTCTGTGTCGAGTTAAATCCCCCCAAAACTACAACATAATGCATGAACGTACATAAACCTTCCAGGGCTTAGTCAATCTGTAAAAACAACTAACTTCTTGTGTAGCACACAGAAGCCTTTTGAGAACATATTGTATGCCACAACCAGACTCAAAGCAGGACAAGCAGCCAAGAGGAAAACCCTTTTTGCCTGGTACTTGAAGGTCAAATGTCAGAGAAGCAACTCATCACCAAAGCTGTAATTTGCCCAATGTTCATTTGTCATGAGGATTGATGCCTCCACTCTCCTCACACACAAAGCATCAAATTGTTTTAGTTGTGATTGACGTATTTTTTAATTCCTTTTAGGCACAGCAACAAGTGAATATTCCGTAATATTATTTAAAACCATTTTCTCTCCCTTCAAACAAAAGAAAGGAAGCATCACAGAACAACACACTGCCTGGTAAATAGATGCCCCCCTGCACAAAAAGCAAAGGCCAGGGAATGAGAGCAGGAACGCAAAGGCACTGCAGAAACAGCTTCAGGCTCCACTGAACACTGGAATTACTGGCATGTGACTAAATAAGCAGCTTACAATAAAAGGGGTTAGAGACTTTTAGGAGTGATACAGAAACCAAAAGAACTTAGTGTTCAGGAATTATAGACAGACAGGATACTTAATCCTGGGCTGACACAGGACTAAGAATCAGTGACTGTTTGCTGGATCACAGAATTTGTTTTCCAATGCCAAAGACAGCAGAAAAGGATAACTGCAGTTTTCAATTAGCATTCCACTGCCTTGGCCTAAGTGCATTTTGTCTTCGTTTTTTTTTTTGGACAGTACAGCAGGAATGTTGCTCAGAAAAAGCTACAAACCCTGCCAGAGATTTCTATACAGAGATAAATTGGCTGCATACAGGTCTGGGACTGAGCTGTCCTCTGAGGGGTGACGTCCCACACACCTTATCACAGTATTGACAGAAGTAATCTCTGTTGGGTTTGATGATGGGCAACGTGAGCTCTGGCACCTCTTCTATTTTCATGTCTGGATGTCTCTTTGATAAATGATTCACCTTAGGAAAAAGAAACACAGAGAACAAGAACATATTACAGCTGGAAACCAAACAATTGCTGCTTCTCCCAGACACAGGTAACAGCCAAACCAAAAGTGAATGATGCAAGTCATCAGCACCAGAAGCATTTGCTGCTGCAAGGGGTACTGTGCACTCACAGTTGCTGCTGAAGGTAATTGTGGTCTTGCTGGATGTCATTTACAGTTTCTCGAATCAAAATAAGATGGGAAGGGGTAAAATAGCTGGCTAGAATTGTCCTGCAGCTGAGAGTGAGGAAGTGTAAAGGGCCTTTGCCCAGATCACAGCCCCTATGAAAGCTTTGCAAACAAGAGCTCTTGCTGCAGAACAGCCTTCACCCAGAGGCAGTGACAGGGCATGGCCAGGAGAGGCCCTCAAGAAGGAGAACACAGGAAAGAGAGTAAGAAAACTGAAGCTGTAAGGCTGAGCTAGGCAATATTTTCATCTCATGTTCTGTTAAATACATTACACATCAGTCAGCATTACTTAGTGTTGAAATATGGGAGTGACAACCAGACACACAAGGCAGGCAGTCAGACGTGCAAAGACATTTGCTGAAGAGATAAGACACACAGGTTTTAAAAAAAGATGTATCACCTCAACTCAGCTATAAAATTCACCCTGTTTCACAGCATCCTGGCTGGATAAGGCCAGGCTGGACAGGGCTCTGATCAAACTGGTCTGGTGGAAGGTGTCCCTGCCCATGGCACGGGGTTGGAGTAAGATGAGCTTTAAGGTCCCTTCCAGCCCAAAGGCTTCTACGATCACAACATTCCAGCCACTGGAATTCCATCCTCCCTCTTGAACTATTGATGAGGACAGAGCAGGAGGCTGTAGGGGCAGCCAGGCACTCACCAGCATGCCCCTGCGGCGGAAGCCCATCATGCACAGGCGGCATTTGAACATGAAGCTCTCGTAGTCGGTGGACGCGATCCGGGGCTTGAAGGTTTTCGAGCGGCTGATCCGATCGGCCTTCTTGGCCTCCCTCTCTGGGTTGTGCATCCTCTGCATGTGCTCCCGCAGCTTGTCCTTCCTCTGGGAAAGAGAATCAGGGAGAGAAATGTCAGCACCACCCCAGTGACTGCTTTATGACCTGTCACGAGTGAGTTTTCAGGGATCTCCAGCTTCTCCTCTCAGAAAAAATGTGTTTCTTCACCCAAAAGTGTCCAGTCCCTCAGTGTCCCATCACAAACTCAGTGACAAGGAGCAGGCTGCTGCCACCACAGTTTGCCTGGCTCACAGTCCGCTCCATCTGTTGTGGTGGGATTTGGAAAGGCATCTGGATGACATGCTGACAGGATGGATGCCATGGACACAGGCACCTCTGTCAGGAGTAAGATTAATTCCCTGCTACCAGCAAGGACTTTCTTTACTGAACTGGTATAAACAATACGACACAAGTACCTGGTAGTGGAGCTGGATGATGATCCAGTTCTCAATGAGCAGATAGAAAGCTCCTTTGCTGTTAAATTATTAGAAATAAGATCTCTTTGAAATAAGATGCTGGGGTGCTCTTGCCCCTTAGGAACGGATGTTGTAGCTCACACACAACACCAAGCAGTACACGCAACTTGCAGGCAAGTCTACCACGTTTACACATACTATTTGCTTCCACCTTGGAGAACATGAGCTTATCTGCTTGAAGGAGGGCAAGGAATGCTGTTTGCTGCATCAGGAGTGGTCCAGCCAGAAGCCACCTCACCTTGAACTGCTTGCCACAGGTGGAGCACAGGAAGTCCTTGCGGTCCGAGTGCCGCAGCATGTGGAGTCGCAGCTTGTCAGGGCGGCAGAAGGCCTTGTCACACTCTGTGCACTGGTAAATCTTCTCAGAGTGGAAACTGCGCACGTGCTTCTTGACCTAGAAGGGCAGAACACACAAAAATGGAGCTTATGCAAGGGAGAAGTGAGTGGTAAAACAGCCCAGGAAACTCTTTTCAATAAGAAAGAAAAGAAAAAGGTTTTGAAGTTGTCTAATCTGTTTTGGTTTAAAGAGTGTTTGATCAGAACAGATATCTCAACAATAGTTTCTATAAAGCCATAACATCTTTATGGATGGAGGATTTGATTTCTTCAAGACTGATTCTTGAAGGCATCAGCTATTGCAGAGTTGCACTTAATGGGCAGCGAAGGTCCACGATGTGTTACTGAATCACCCTCGAGTGAACACATTCATCTGAGGTTCATTATCTTCCCTTCATTTGTAAGAAATCTAAATGCAGGGACTAATTCCTTTCAATCAGAGAGAATGAGCTTGCAATTACAATTGGCAAAAAAAAAAAGAGCCTTAATCAGAAAAGCATTTGCACACCATTCCTGAATGGCAATTACTTCTCCACACTCTGGGACTATCCTTGACCTCTTCAAACATCTAGTGGGGCTTCCCCCCCCACAGATAAAGGAACTAATGAGGTTTGACATTTGAAATGCAAGCACTACTCAATAAATGGATCTCTAATTAAATCTTTACTATATTCTAATGCTGATGATACATGGAACAACTTGGTATCTTTATGTGTTCCACATAAAAGTACTTAAGTGGGCAGCAGTGACTAGACATAATTATTCATATAGCAAGAAGAGAAAAAAACATTGTTAAATTTCAAAAATAGAGCTGATTGGCTGGAAAAAAGCCATGGATCCCTCTTCTGACTTGATCATTTGCATGGGAAAGTTTATGGGGAATTAGGTTGCAGTACAGCATTTCTCAATCATCAGCGATTTTCCTTGTGCAACGTTTACAGAAGATAAAGGGCTTCTGCCAGGATGGAATTGTATTAGTAAATCACTTTGCCCCATCCTTTCCTCTTTAGCCTAGTGGACAGTCTATCAGTTCCTATTACTGATGCAAACTGGCTTTCTACATTTCAGTTTCAGTCAGGCTGCTCAGTAAGACACATCAACTGCTTTGTCCCCCAGGAAGAATAATGAATATGTTAATGGTACATCTCTGTTTTTTCTTACTGGACACGGAAATGGAATCTTTAAATTCCATTAATGACCTTCCCCAAGTGCTCTGCTCACTGCACAGAGCAGCTGCATCACCCACTGCTCCAGTGCAGTCCTAAGCAGAGTGCAGGGGAGGAGAACAGAGTGCCCAGCTGAAGCCCAGGGGGGAAGTCAGGAAGCAGAGTATCCTGATCTGTTCTGGCATTTCTGCAAGCTGTTCAAATGAATTATCCTGACAAAAACCAGGCAAGGGATTAAAGAAGAAAAACCACTGTTTGGTTTTTTTTGTTCAGAGTTCTAATGACAAAGGACAAGGTATGTTCAAGTACAAGCTGAGTACGGCAAAAGACAATCCCTTTCCGTGCCGTGGAGCTGTGGTAACCAGGGCCTCTGCTTTGGCTATTTTTGGGGAAGAAGGGACCCAGCCTCCTGCAGTACAGCGTCTTCCAATGCCAGAATGAAGCACCACATCTGGTGACTGAGTGGGCAGAGCACTTCAGTGGCATAAGGCAATATCTACAAGTGCTTGGTCACTCTTCCTTTTCAGTTTCTGACAGATGTGGATCCCTTCATCGTGTGCAAAGGAACTCCTGGGCAGCATTTCACGGGGAGAGGGCTGAAAAATCCACAGCCTTGGGAGAGACCCAGAAGGCAGTACTTCAAATGAGCAGGGCACCTCACCTGGATGAAGTCTGGGAAGCGTTTCTTGCAGGTGGGGCAGGTGAAGTAGCCGTCGTTGACATGGATGGCCACGTGGTCTTTGAGCAGATCCAGGCGGTCGAAGGACTCGGGGCAGAAGATGCACGAGTAGGTTTTCTGGTCCATGTGGAACTTCATGTGGCTCTCGAGGGCCCCACTGTTGATGAAGCCCTTGTTGCAGATGTCGCAGGTGAGGGGGCAGTTCCCCTCCCGGCCGTGGAAGCGCAGGTGCTGATCCAGCTTGTCCTTCTCCCGGAAGGCCTTCCCACACTGCAGGCATTTGAAGGGCCGGAAGGATTTGCGGATGAACAGGTGCTGCAGAGCTGCATTCTGAAAGAAACAGCCCAGGCACCTTTAGCTCCTTTATGGATAGATTCCACATCCAGCTATTTTCAGGATTAGATATACCAGATGAGCAGCAAACCTACACTTCAAAAAGTTATGCTGCGTCATATCCTGTCTGCATGTCACAGCAGGGGAGGCTGTGACGGGCAGGAGTCAGGGGACATAAATAACCTGGGTTAGCAGAACACAGTGCAGTTTCCTCTCATCCCTCATTTCTTCTATTTAGCTGGCTTAGTTTTATTTCACAGGAAAATGCCACACTAAAGACAAGTCCTCACTGCAGTATAGACCTGGGCCTGAGAAAAGCTGCAATTCCCGCTGGTTTTGGGGGATCAGGTCACAAGTTCAACCACCATACAAAGGGACGGTGAGCCAGTGCCCTGCCCTCAGGAGCAGGGCTTATGGAATTCCAGAGCCCTTGACATCACCTTCTCACCAAAGATCACCACAGGGACGTGCAGCTGGGGTTTAGCATTGCCCAGAAAACTTCTGGTGGAGCACACATTCAAGAGGTGCTACTGAAAACATTTCTGTTGTTATCAAAAAGAGGAATAGCATTTCAAAACATGACAGCAGGGGCAGAATGGCAGGTTTAGGAGCAGCAGGTAAAAACTTGTGAGCAATTCTCCACTCCTACTGTGCACAACATCTCTTCTCAGCCCCTGTTTTGGTTTGGTTCGTTTTCCTTCCCTCTGCCTTTTCTGTGACATCTCCTGATTGTTCTCTCTTCCCTTTCTCCCTTTCAGGTAAATGTTATAGAGCCATCCCAGCCCTGATCCAGCAGTGTCTGCTGGAGGAACAGATGCTGCTGTACATGTTGCCTGTAGAAAGAGGGAAGTGTGTCCTGCATCTGCATTTCAATATTGCATTAAAATTTCACGTTGGATAGTTGGAAAGCTGGAATCAGGTACTAGCTCTGCATTTATGAAATCCCACAGCACAGTGTCACCCACACCATAATGCTCTAAGCATTAAGTCTAAGCATTATCTACTCTTCTCCAGATTAAGATACATAAATTGTCATTTATTGATGTCTTCTCTTTTCACATGTTACACACAGAAGCCAGAGAAATAACCCAGAGGGCAGGGTTAGATGGGATATTGGGAAGGAATTCCTGGCTGTGAGGGTGGAGAGGCCCTGGCACAGGTTGCCCAGAGAAGCTGTGGCTGCCCCTGGAT
>JAYRBT010000067.1:131759-163817 GCA_036023395.1 Myiotriccus ornatus
AGGCCAGGTTGGACGGGGCTTGGAGCAACCTGGGCTGGTGGAAGGTGTCCCTGCCCATGGCAGGGGGTGGAACAAGAGGAGCTTTAGGGTCTTTTTCAACCCAAACCATTCCATGATTCTAAATAGCACCAGAACATTGCTGATACCTCTGCTCACACATATGGAATATGACCCACTTCTCCCTAAGATACATTCAGGACTTCTGAAAAAAGATTCCCCTGGTTTCCTCTCTCCTTTCCTTGTGGGAATGTGACAGCTGACACAGCTGACATTTGCTGTGTCCCTTAAGTGCCTGCCAACAGCTGACACTGAATAAGTGAAGCCAGGAGCTCTTCTGCTGCAATGAGGGAACAGCTTGGGAATACTGTGAAATGCTGTGTTAAGGATTAGATTCGTGAGCCTGAAAGATCCTTTTCACCATTTGAACTGCAGAGGGAAACCTAGACCTCCATTCCAGGAAAGGAACAGGAGAGTTACACAAAAAGCTAACAGTTTAATACAGGAGCTCCAAATGAACTGTCATCATCTCCATTCTCCATTTTACAAGAGAGACAGTGGGAAGTACAGGGATCTGCTGTAAGTCACCCCAGGAACTGGACAGACAGACGTGCTGTGTAAAAACTAATGTGCTGCAGGGAGTCACGAGCAGGTAATTTCCCCTTACCCACGGGGATATGCTAATAAAACATAAATAGTTGAAGAAAAAACATAAATAGTTGAAGAAATGCACTTCAAGTCCTGAACTGCACTATTAATTTGCTATTTGATCACTGGTACCTTCCCAGGGAGCTAAGTGGGAAGACAGCAGGATAACTCAACACAGTCCCACTGCTATCCAAAGGCTACAGAAGGGTGAATTGTTTTACTGCTCTTTGGCTAGATAAGCTATCAACCATAAAAACAGAAAAAGAGAACTAAGTGTTGTCTCATTAACTCATAATATTAATCCAGCACAAATAATTGTGCAAACAAATCCTCCAAAACTTTAAGATGGATATTACAGCTCGTCATCCAAGCAGTTTACTCCTATAATATCCACCTTAAATTTGCAATGAATTGGCATGAAAAGAACTAAAGGAATGCAAACAGTTTTTTGGGTAACACTTAGTTCTGGACAGTGGCTGCTTCAAGAAGAACAAATGTGACAATTTACAGCGCAGGGTCAATCAGGAAACACTAAACAGGAGCTGGACAAAACAACAATGGAAGGCAATGTTGGTATGTCCCATTGGATTAGATACAGCAAAAACCCAATGAAACAAAAACCCAAACCTACCTGCAGCTCCAGCTGAGCAGGCAGCATTGAGGGAGAGAAAAATGCAGGTTTTAGGTTATGCAATGGACTTGAAAACAGAAGCCTTGACTTCTGCAGGTCACTACAAGGGCCAGCTCTTCTAACTACAGTTTACTCCTTTGAGGTTTTTGCCTCAGGAAACACTAAGCAGACCTTCCAGGTTTACTCTGTAGTTACTAACTGCCCAAGGGGAGTTAAAGGGCAAAGATAAAACCCACAGGTAGTCTTGAAGGTGTTTTGTGACCTCTCCTGTTCTCCAGGGCTGATTAACAATGATGCAGTGCACGGCAGAGCCACTGTGAGAATGAAATGCTTTCAGCAGAAGGGAATAATTAGGGCAGGATGACAACAGGGCAGGGATTACAAGAGTGAAAAAGTTAAGGAGAAGGGACTTTTTCTAACCTCATCTTACTGGCTGCACTCCTTGTTACACAACTGGTTGTATTTCTTTCAGCGTGAAGGAAGTGACTGTGCTTTCCAAATCATATTCCTGTCCCTGCCAGGTTCTGGCATCAGCACATAGACACTTCAGATACTGCCCAGAACTGAATTAAAAACAAATATTCACTTTGGCTGTGCACCATTGTGTTCCTCTAACATGTTACAAGAGCATCTCGAAGGGTGGGTGTATCTCTTTGCAATGCTGGGGACAGAACTGCCGCAGTTAAGGTCTGATCTCCAAGGAAACTCCACAGGCTGTAAAGCAGAGGCTGAAAAATGAACTGATCCTATCAGAACTTGAATCCTGGGGCACCACAGATAACTGCTTCCAGCTAGAATGAAAACACTCTGCCTTAAACCTTAAAAAAGCTGAAACAATTCCCGAAGAATGATTGTTTTTGATAATTAAATCCTATATGAGTAATAAAGAAGTAGAACTACACAAGTCTCTGGATCACAGCAAGGAGTCAGGACTTTCTACCTGTTCTTTGGAAGTGAATAATGTACTACACACCTAAAACCCAAATGTTTGCTTGCTTATATTATTAAGTACACATTAGTATAAGCAGGTGCTGTGAATAGCTGAGCGAGTGCTCAGAGGGTGATTTTTCAGTGCTTAGAAAATAATGCTTGCTGGTTTAGCCTTAACTCACTGCTCATTGCTCACAGCCTGATGCAGTATGGAAAGGCCTGTGCATCCATCCATTTGCCATTCTGCCAGTGCTTCTGGCTTGAAACACCTCCAGAACTCTGCTGAGCACGAGCTGCCAGATGCAGGGGAAGATCTGAGGTACAAACGTGTCACTAAACCACCACTGCACTCTCTTAGCTGTCATCTGTTTGTGATGAATTTCCAAGCTAAGTCACAAGACAAGTAACTTCAGAATTTCTGTACCTTTCTTCCCATATCCACTATTTCAGAAGATTCTAAGTTTGTGTCTTGGGTTCCAAAATTCAGGGAAATGGCCAAGACTTTCTCTTCTTACTGCGGAAGCTGTAGCACACTGTGAGCAGTCCATTCCCCATGCTCTTTACTGCCAAAAACTTAGCATCTCTCTTTGTTATCTTCCCTTCAATACATTCAGTAAAAATCTCTCAAGCTTTTAATCTATGAAAATGAAATTACTGGTAGAACCTTGTCATTCAGAGACTGCAAGAATTTTAGATGGTTAAAAACTGTTCAGTCTTAACGTGCCCAAGCCAAATCCTTCCTTCAAGACATGCATTTTTGGGGTAACACCACCACTGGCCTTGCATGTGTATTGCTATAAACTGCAAGTAAAATTTGTCTCAACATCTTCCTACACAGAACAGCTCAACTCCCTCCTAATCCATTCTCATCCCCTAAAAATGAACTCTTAGCCCCATTGCAGCTGTTCCTTTCTTTAATCCAAATTTTACACGTGGAAGAAAAAGGAAAAGATTTTAAGCTAAATAAACCCATCTCCCAGTTACACAACTTCAAGGATTATTTGCTCGAATCATTTCCCTCCCACACATAGTAGAGAAAAAAAACCAGCTCACCCAGTTGACACAGAGCTCAGCTCAAAGTGTTTGCTGTCAGTACACAAAGCTCTTAGCGCAGGTTGTGATCTCAAAAGCAGGTTTTTCTACCCCAAAAAAGGATTTTCGTCACTAAATATCATCATTTAAGTGGCTCTAAACTGTGGTTGTGGTTCCTCTTTGGCAACTCTTTGCAGCAGAGTTCTGAGAGACACAGATGGTGCTGTGAGCAAGTCATTAGTCTGTGCCACAGCACCACAACTCCACCGGCTGTTTGCAGCCCCCCTGCCCGCCAGCTCGGACCGACTGCGCTCCCTGAGAGAATTACTGTGCTGGAATTCAACCAGTTCCAACTGCTGACCAGTCCTCACTAAGGCTTCAGATACTGTTGTCAGTGAGGTTTGCCTCCCTCAGTGCTAAGGAACCCGCTGGGAACGAGGTGTGTTAGATTTGGAGGTGGATACGACGCGAGAGGCAGAGCAGCTGCTCCCGGCAGGTGGGTCTGGCACTCCCCCGGTTACAGCGGATGGCGAGGGGAGGGGGATGTGCTCTGCCACCCCTCTGGGCTTACCCTGATGCGCTTGGCTCTCCTCATGTCATCTGCTGTCATGGTGCTCTGCGTGGGCCCCGCGCTGCCCTCGTGCTGCGGCTGCTCCTGGAGCGCGGGGGGTTCCGGCTGCTCCAGGGCCGGCTGCGGCTCCGGCGGCACCGGAGTCTGTTCCTGCTGCTCCAGCCCGTTCAGGGCGGCCGCTCCGGCCTCATCAAACTGCCCCTTGCTGGAAAAATGCAGCAAGTCCTGAAACCGCAAATCATACAGCTGGTGATTATTCCCCCCACCCACTGAGAAACGCTTCAACAACACTCAGCAGACAACGGGATTTCTACGTATTTCATCACAAGCCATGAACAAAACACGTCCACCCCAATTCCTACAGTCCTCCTGCCATGTCCACTGATGCTTTCCCAGATCACCTTCACCTACAGCAACAGTGCTCAGGGCCAGGGAAACAGAGCTGCAGGTGGGTGACTCTGCTGACCAGCCACAGAAAATCAACATTATCCAGCCTTCTGCACTCAGGGCTATTTCTGCTTTAACCAAAGATGATGCAGGCTGACCTGGGAGAAATCTTACAACCGAAGGGACTAGTGCAGACCAGGGAAAGGAGAGAATTTCTGTCTCTGTTCTCACTATGAAACATTACTGTGTGTCGTTAGTAGTGTCTTCTCCTTTCTAACAAACTCTCTGGAGTGCTGGAGAGTGACAAACGAGGTGATTACACCGTGCTCTGTGTTTTTCTATCCAGTTTCCAGCTCTGCACACTCTCGTCCGCCCAGCTGCTCACATCACTGACACTTATCACACAAAGCTGTTTTCCTCCTTTCTTGAATTACCATAAAAAGGGAGGGTGTTGTGAGTGGGAAGCACATGCCAGAAATCTGCATTCTTTCCCTCTAAGTTCCAGTAACTTCTCTGGCATGGAATTATCTTGTATTACATGAAAAAAAAATCACACATAGATCCTTACTTGACACCACTTAACGCAACTAAGGAAACTTTAAAGCACAAGTTAGGAAGCAGAGCACCAGAATTATGTCAGCTCAAGGCTGGTGCTGTCAAAGCACAAAAGTGGGTGCGGGAGAAGAAAACCAGGGTGCCAGGGGGAGTGAGGCCCTTACAAAGCAGGACTGCTCACCAGAGAGACACTTGGTAGATCAGTACACCAGCCAAGTGTCCACCCTAACTGACATTAGACTGTGCTCACATCCTGACTCTCCAGCTCTCAGGCAGAGCTCGTGCCTGGTCTTTAGAGAAGTGGGCAGACCTCCAAAGGCTTGGGACATCACTGTGGCCCTGCTCCACTGCACTGACACTCCAGGCCTGGCCATGCTCCAAGCTGGCAGGACATGAGCCACCCCCAGTCCAGAGGCCACTCACACACATTAAAGTGGGATTGTGCCCAGCAAGCCCTGTCTCCCCAGAGTGAAGGGTTTGGGAGCAGCATTATGTGCCATGTCAGCCTGCAGAAAGGGTGAGCCTGCACTTAATGCAGCATTTAGGGCACTGCAGCAGGAATCCATAGGCAGAGAACACATTCTTCCCTCTGAGTCAGCACAGAGCCATGACCCAGTGAGATGCCAGAGGAAAATTACCACTCCAGATATCAGCTTTCAGCTAAATCATAAAACAGAGCGCTGATCCCTTTTGACACCACTCAGAAAAGGACTTAGTGGTAACCTAAGCATGGGCAGCATCAGAGAATTTAGCATTTTACTTGAATGGATCGTATTGGGTCCCCACAGAATATAACCAAGAGCCACAAGCAAAAGAACATTTTGCAATAAGCCTGCCTACAGAAGGCCCTTCTGTTAATATTATAACATCACAGAGAACCATAGCTCAAACTGATTTAATTCCACCAGCAGCAGTTATAAGAACAGGCTGAATCTCACATTCCAGAAAGGACAAATAGGAACCTAAATTCCCATTACAGTTTTACTGTCTAAATTACTTCTGTGATGCTGCTAAACTGCTGCAATAACCCACCTCACTGCTAAGTGCTCTGGGATGAAACCTGCTGTAGAAATGCAAGTGATTTTACAGTGGCAGGGAAGTGGTGTGCTCTCCTGCAGAGAATCCCAGTTAGGAAACAAGAATTACTCAGGGTTAAGTCCAAAGCACAGCCTCAGTTTGCACTAATGCCCCAAATTCTTTTTTTAGTCAGGAGTTTACATCCCACAGGATATTTTTTTCCCTCCTCTCCATCTCCAAAAATATACCTGTGTCCCTTCTTCACACTTTTCCCCATTTTCACTGGTTACTTCCATGCGCATGAATTTGGGAGGGCGCCCGGGGCGTCTGCCTGGTCCAAACCTCCTCTTCCCTCGCCCACGACCTCGGCCTCTGGCTCTGCAGAACACACAGTGCCCCAGGTTAGAGACAAAAAAAAGATGGATTGGGATTCTCTGCTGATTTTATGCATTCTTTCTCAGCATCACCGCTCACCCATTCGACTCTGGCAGCAGAAATAATACTTTCTGGCTGGTATCTATTTATTCTGTGCTTTATGAGAAACCAAAGTCCAGAAGACATTAAATTTATTTCAGTAATCACGGGACTGAGAGGACCACTGGCTTCTAGCAAGTCCTCTGCCATTGCAACTCTCCCACTTCCAACACCCTGGCATTCAGTGTGTTGGAAGCATTTTCAGCAGCGTGGAACAAGTGCTCAAGGAAACCAATTTAAAACCTAGAGCCACAACATCCCTCCCCAAAAAGCACTTGGCCATTGATGTCAGGCACCAATCAGAAGGCAACAATTTTGCAACAAAAAAGCCAAACCAAAGAGAGCCACTCGCTACATTTCAGGGAAAAGAAGGCACCAGTGCTCTATGTTTGTATATCCAGTTTTTAATAAGATCAACTACCTTGCCAGCCCAACAAGGAGCCAAGGCACTAGAAGCCTTGTCCTCAAAGCTCTGTATCTCCATTCACCTGACAAACATCAGTATTTCAATACTGTTTTTTTAAGTCATTGGCAAAAAAGTCCCAAAAGCCAAATAAGAAAAAAAAAAAATCCCACTGATTTCAAGAGTATTTATTTCCTTCAAGCTACTTCTTTCACAAATTCTCTTACACCATTCAGATCCTGGTGCCACCTTCTTTCCTTCTGGTGCCGAGCTGTTCTCTCTCGGGTTGGTCTCTAAGATCTGTAGGGCAAAGCCCCTTTTCTGCAAGTACCACAGTGACACTCAACAAAGCCAAAGCTGTCAGTACCTGCTGAAGAAGTCCAGCTTCTCGTCGTGGGAGTTGAGGTGCTGCTGGAGCTGCTCCGAGCTCATGAAACGCCGATTGCACTCGTAACAGGGCCAGTTCTTCTCCTGCTCCCTGAGAACTGTGTTCAGTTTGAGGTGTCAGTAACAGCATTTCAGCCCTTCCAATTAAACACCTCATCTTTTTCCCCAAGCCTCTGTGGGCCATTATCTCTGCCCTGAAGGTTGGACAGGCTGCAGAATATCCAGCTCTGCTCCATTTGGCTTTGCTTTTACCCCCTCTGCAGCGTGCCATGACCACAGCCCATCAACAGAGACACAAAAAGGTCCCTGGACAATTCACATGAACTAGCAAATACTCAAAATATTCAGGGAGATTCTGAAATTCCCCCTGTATGGAAGAGGACAGGATGGTGCCTCTGGAACAAATTAGGGGAGATCAATCTAAAGCAGGTGCACATCAGTTTATGGCACAGACACAACATTAGACACTGAGTCCAGACATACACCTCTCCCAACAGCAACCTGATGCTTTCCAGAAACTGAGGCAAAAGGTTAAACTATTGTAATATTAGCATGAGAAGAGTTAGTGGAAGTAAGTTCCAATAACCCAATCTAGATCTGGTTTAACTTTTCCCAACCTAGCAGAAATCTGGGAGCACTATACAGGCCATACACTCTAGAATAAGAAGTGCAACACCCAACCACCACCACCACGAGAGCAGAAGAGCCCAAGTTACCCTTCCTTTCCTCCTCAGTTATGTCGTGGATCTTCTGGTTCACAAACTCAGCATAAGAGGCAGCATACCACACCTGCAGCAGGAATAAAGGTAAGAGAGCACTTCAAACCACAACTAAAGGAGATTCATTTGAAAATGGGTTTTAAGCAACACATTTACTTCACTTGCCTCAGCCACTCACTTACTGCTCTTTTCATCCTCAACAGCAAAGCCTGGTGAGATCAATATGCTCCCACTGAGGAATAGAAGAGCTTTGCTCAGAAAGCATTTCCATTTAATTTTAAGGTCTAGCCTCCCAGTATGAATGTTAATCTAGCACATGGCTACCAGTAGCTCTAAAGGAAATAAGATTAATCTCTTCAAACCCAACTGCGTAACAGCAGAGTCCTGTTAGTTGTGGTACCAAGAGGAATGGAAAAATTTTTAACTGGGGCGATTTCACATTTCTTTCTGCTCTCTTTACATAGACAATAGGCAGCACCATCCACAGAGACTCATTTAAAGTGTTTCTCAGCTTCCAAAGGATTAGAGCAACATAGTCCTGCTTTGCAAAACAAAGATCTGCCAGGCAGCAGCACGATGGACCCACTTCTGTTCTAGGAGGGATTTAGGAAGCCTTAGAGCCACAGGAGGCAGGAAGACAAAAGTTTATTAAAGCCTGAAAGCAGATGTTCACATTGAGCTGAGAATTCTTGCATCCTTGCATCATTTCATCTGTTTGATTATAAAGGGACAGTTTTAGAAGAGAATTTCTCAGAGAAGGCATGAACAGATTTTCAGCATGAAAAATCCAGGCAGGTTTTAACTTGCACTGGGCCACAGGCATTTCCACAGTAGTGGTGGGAGGCATTTCAAGGACTCACTCGAAGTGTGTGTTACTCTGCAGGAATCTCACTGGCTGGGCAAAAAGGGAAGCCTGAAGCTCCTGGAATACTCACCTGACATGTAATAGAGACCTTCCCAGCTTTAGCTCACTGATCCTCACAGTCCATTCTCTGGACAAAATTTGTATGAATCCCCTACATCCACTTGGAGAGGAAACACCATTATCGAGCTCAGGCAATTGTCTTTCAATTAGCAAACCAATTCTACCCTAAAAGATACTCCTAACACACAGAGTAAGAAAAATTATGCTTCTACAGGCAGGTCTGTACAGATTTAGAGTCTGGTTTCAAATTGCTTTAAAAACTGCTGAGAAAATGATGCTTGGATACACTTAAAATGGATTAGTAAGATTTCTAGTGATTCAACTTCAGAGATTCCTACTCTTAGAGTGTATAAACATTCTTTAGCCCTGGTTCAGTGAGTCGTTCTTCCAGATAAACTGTTGACATCTACGTGCGAGAAGAGATTTGAAGAACAACAAACAATTTAACAATTTCCTGATATCAAAAGTTTTTAGTTCCCCCTCAGTGCTCCAACAGATGTTGAAAGTGAAGGCCATCTCAGCCAGCCTTGCTGCTTTGAGCTCCAAGTAACAAACACATTTTGAGAGGGAACAAAACCAAACTCACAGGGAAGTCACAATATTCTTTATAATTTTCTACATGCAAAGTTTCAAAAGTTCCAGGAAAGCCAGGTAAAGGGAGAGACCATATTGACTTAAGGCATCAAAAAACAAGTCAAGGGCACACAGGACTAACTGGAACTAAAAAGAATAAGATTGCTGCAATAAAAATTAGACTGCAGCAGCAAAGTATATGCAGTGTAAAGCATGGCAGTGAGAGACAAGTAATTTACATAGTTTTATTGAACTTCCTGATTTTCTACCTGAGCCAAAGCTTATTAAAATTCCTAAGTTGGTGGCCAACTACTTACTGACTTTAGTGGCACTTGACTCAGACCATCAGAGAAAAAAGAAGCCCTACAACCATTTAGAGCAGCATTTTCTGGCACTTGGACATGCAGTTATCAGGCAGCAACTCCTAAGAGACGATTTAATCAGTAGAAAACAAGAACCCTGAGACACGAGCGATGCCATACCTTGAGCTCCTGCTTGGGCTCCACGTTTTTGATGGTGGTGTAGTAGATGTGGTGGCCATACTGGTAAGCCACGAGGTTCTGCTCCAGGTGGTTCTGGGCTGGCCGCACAAACATCATCCAGTTACACAGAGCCTCGCTGGAAAGTTCAAACCACAGGTCCTCTTGCAAGTCTCTGTCTTTTCTGTCACCCTTATCAAGGGAAACCTGCAGCAAAATCCAATTACACGTGACTGTCATTAACTGCCTGGTTCAAAAGAATTGGAGTTACTAACAACTGTGCCCCTGCAACTGTTACATTAGGGGAGCAATGAAGGCACAGCTAATTTTTTCTCTTGGTTAACAGGGATCCTGAAACAGGCAGAAAAAGTACTTAAAAATGGGTAGAGATTTAAGCAGGGAGACGTGATGGACCCTTCCAAGAGTTTCAAGGACAAGAATCATTCATTAAAAGGGTCAGGCACAGTATGTCCCTGTGGCTAGAAATGAGCTGTAGCTTTAGTAGGATACAGAAACATCAGTCAGATGTTTCTTACTGGCAGATCCACTTCTTCTTTCATTTCTTGACTCATAACATTGCCTCAAGCTGGAAGCAGCACTTCTTCAGCTGAACTTCTCTTGGGTTGCTGAATCTGCCTGTGGTTACAACTTGCTTGTCAGACACTGCCCATCAGAGTATTCCTAAACTGCAGGCCTGAACTCCAGTAAATAAAGGACCAATTTTTATAATGAAACCAGGAAATGGATAGATAAAAGTCAGTCAAATCCATTTTACCCCACACCAATAACTTGGTACAAGAAAGGGGAGAAAAATCTCTCCTTTCCCCACCATCTTCTGGGGGAGAGAAGGGAAAGAGAAGAAAAGCAGTTTGAACTGAAGTTACTGCATGACAAAAGAAGGGCTGCAAAACATTCTCAGATGGGGCTGCTGTTTTTATGTCCTTGTGAGAGTGACTCACAGCCCTCCACGTTATGCACCCTATATATCATAACACTATAGAGCCAGAACATTCACCAGGATTAGAGTGTCTCCCCAAATCAGAGAGCAGATTTGCAGCCAAAGCAATTTGGGTGTTTCTGAGTTACACTGAGGTAACAAATGACCGTGTCTGATGGAGGTAACAAAAGAACGTGTCTATTGATCAAGATAAAGTGACAAACTCATGAAAATCAAAGCTCAGGCACAAATTGATCCCTTCTTCTCCACATCCCCCCCACCCCCCTTACCTTCAGATGGATGTAGCAGTCCTTGAGCTCGGTTTGTCTGACCAGGGGCCCTTCCACAGGCCCGAACTGCGTTCGCTTCGGGATGCGCCGTTTGGAGAACACTCCTCCCAGAAACCTGTCAATGTAGAGCACCAGGGGCAGGCTGGCCCTGGCCCGGGTCAGCACGGGCCGGTTGGGGATGGGGTGCAGAGGGCCGTGCTTGGGGCACACCGAGGGGTGCGCGTTATTGCACTCCTCACACCCTGCACACAAAGGCAGAGAGGACACTGTCAGGCACACGCTCACACGCAGCTCACACACAGCCTTATCTCCCTCCAAACATCTTTGGCTCAGCTGGGGAACATTATGCCAATAGCCTGTCTAGATTTTACAACACTAGAGAGGGCAGCCTCCTGCAAAATGAAGAACAAAGCAGTTCAGAGGCTTTCCCCGAGACAGAACGTTGTCTTTTCAGTAAAGCAGCCAAAGTGAGTCCAGCTTTCTGGGCATAAAGATGTTTACTCATTACTGCTAAAATTGGAATTGGTTTCAACTCCGTTTATGGATGGAGGGGAAAATGAAAAGGGGAGGGCAGGCAATACACTAAACAATACTTCAAGTGCTTACACAAATCATTGGGATCAAAGGGTCGAGGTGGATCTGGATCCCACTCATCCATGTCAGAGTCTTCCCCATCTTCATCCTCATCTTCATCCTCATCATCTTCCTCTTTTGTTTCTATCCTTTCCATCTGATTCTGCAGAGGTGCTAAAGGGTCAGAACCATCCACTGCCTCCATGGGAGGTAACACCTGGTTATGCACCGGTAATGATGCCTGGGGAAAGAATTCACAGACCATTAAAACTGACTCAGGAAGAAAACCACACTTAGAAAGATGAGCAATGAAGGTCCTTGCTAGCCTACCCTTCCTGCTTCCTTTGGTAATGGAGAGAAGGACAAGGGGAAGTGAAGTGACTGATAAACAACTGCTGAGGGATGTTTTGTGTTGCTGCTGCTGAGGCCCTGCTCAGGACACCTCTGTGTCACTCCCTGCCTCCACCCTGCCAAGAACTCGGTTCCCAGGAGAAGAAACTGAAATCAGGGAAACTCTGCACCCTCACAGAACTGTTGAAACAAAGTCCAAGCTCTGTGGAAATTATCTAGAGCCTAAAGCTGTATTTTAACTTCTTTTGTACAAGTGAGAAAATCCTGTGCTTTGGTACATGATGTTTTAAAACCAATCCCCAGAGCACACAGCAGAGGTCAATAAGGGATGAGGTAACATGGGGCCTAGATATAAACTACGGGCCATGAAGGACAGTTGAGGGCATTGCATTTTTCCATTAATTTTCAAGTTTACCCCTTTCTTTCCCTACCAAAAAAAATTAAGTATTCGAAGTGCAGTGCATATTTCATCATCCACACAGCTTTCTCAGGTGGACAACAAAAAATACCCCCAGTGTTTTGCCTGAAAACACTGGCAAGGAGACCCAGTGGATGTTGCTGTGACAGTCAGCGTTACACCTTCTGTTAACTTCACTTTCCACCGCTGAGAGGAGAATTTTAAGGTGGCTGCTCAAGACAGAACCATCTGCACAACAGGTTTCTTTGTATAATAAACACATGATCTCTCCTAAAAAAAAAAACCCCACACATTTCATGGCGAGACTATGGAAGACAGCACAAATCTGTTCCTCACACTCAGCCACGTGCCATCCCCTGAGACGATGGAGCAATGGAATCAGGACATGGAGAAGGAAAGGGTTGCCTGGCACTTACTCTATCTGCTTGTGGCCCCTGCTCCAGAGCCACTGGCTGGGGGGGGTCGGCAACGCTGCCGAGCACGGACAGGTTGGTGGGGTTCATGCTCTGAGCAGCAGCAGGCAAGAGCACCGTTACCTAAAATCACAGGCACTCATTTTAGCACTGCACAGTTCCACAGGGGCCCTGCCCTCCCTGACAACTACAGCACTGCAACGACCTCCGGGGTTTTAGGGAGGGATGATGGGCTTGGGAAGAACCTGCAGCTCCTCCAGGGACAAAGAGAAAGGCTTCAAACCTCAGTGTAGTCTCTGCAACTTCTGAATTACCTATCACCCATTTTTAAATCAAGGCCCTACCCAGACTGGGTTCAAGTGGCACTAAAAGATGTGAGGAGCTCTTTAGCTCCTGGTAAAACCTGTGATTTGGGATCTTCTTCTCTTCTACACACAAATTTACTTTTTTTTTTTTTTAAGGGAAAAAGTAAAGAAGGGAAAAGAGACATCTCCTCTTTTTTGCCTATCTTTCTTTTTCTCAAGCAAACCCTGCTCATGGCAGGGCATTGGAATTAAATGAGCTTTAAGGTCTCTTCCAATCCAAACTATTCTGTGATTTTATAATCCAAGATCCATTAAAAATGAATTCAAGAGGGTGTACTGACCTCACTGGAAGATCAAACTCTCAGACTAGAGGATTCCAACCCTTATTTTCCTTTACATTATTTGGTCACACTATACATTTCTGTTTACATACTTTTTTGGTGCAGTAACAACCAAATTAATGCCTATTACCACACTGTTCTCACACATTCAGCAATAAAACTAAACAGAACTAAGATCCCAGGAATCACCTTTCCTGTCTTTTGTTCCCTTCTTATCTGTGCAGGATTTTGCACAGTTACCCCACATGATGTTTTATCCTTCTCTACAGTTGATATCATGTGGCTTCCAGTTTGTGCCTCTGACTGTTAAGCAGCTTTTATGCTAAAATCCAAGCCACTGCCTCTCTGCAGAGTGCTTAATAAATATCAGATAAAACTGAGTGCAGTGAATTGTCCCAGCAGTGAAGGAGCAGACAAGAAAATCCGTAACACAAGGACTCAATCTTAAAACTCCAAATCCAGTTGCTTTGTTTAAAGAGGTATTAAGAGTAATTCATGAAACTGCTTAAAAACTACAGCTAAACAGACTTCAGGGAGCAGCGTGATGGTATAGGGGACAGCAGGATGACAGCTGAACTAAGCTGGTCTGGTACTGACATTTCTGATGCCAAGTGGCAACAGGAAAGGCATTATTATTATTCCATGGCATTATTATTATTCCAGGCTGCCAGCAAGGAGAGGGCCACACAAGCTTGTACCTACTGTTAGCACTGCCTACTCCTGATCACACTTCAAACATACCCTTAGGTCCATGTCAGGCACTGCACAGAATATAGGCATTATTTTTAGAAACCTTTCTATTTCTTTTTAAGATAAAGTTTCTTTTAAAAGCCAAGGGGAGCTCTCATTTGTTGTCAGTTCAGGGATGTCCCACATGAAATGCTGATGTAAAAACACCTGCAGAGGCAGGAGTTGCCACAATAAGGGATTAAACAGCCACCAAAAAATTAATATATCTGCCAGGACTGACGTCAGAAAGTGCTGGAAGGGAGGACAGGCTGAGGACACACACAAGTGTTCCTGCCCTTGTACCTGGGATGGTAACAGCACATCTGCTGTTAAGAGTCTCACCTGCACTGCACACAAGTAATCTCTACTTTTAATTAATCATGTGTCAAATGAGCTTTAAGACAATTAAATAGGAATTTTTGGCTTCTGTTAGGAAGCAGGGAAATTGATGTGGCAAAATATTCCAGAGAATCAGAAGAGAGGTAACACCTTCACTGTGTCAGTCATTGTTTCCTGTCTGTGCCTCAACAGTTTAGAAAGTCTTTCAGTAATAAAATTTGTTTTCAGCACACATTCAACCCTTCACTCTGCCCCAAGACTGTCAATAAACACCCATTTTAATGATGGCTTGGGTGATGATTCACATCCAGCACTTCCATTCACACATGCCATTAAAACAGTAACAATTTGAAGTCCATGACAGCAGAGAATTCCAACCAGAGAGACCTGAGAGCACCTGTCTATACCACAATACAGTCCCCAATGATAAGAGCTAACAATAAAACCTCTGCATCCATGAGGCATTACAAATAAAGGAAAATCATCAGACCTTTATAAGCACAGGCTCCATTTTATTCTATTCCCAGCCTACCTCACACTGGCAAGCCCAGCACACCCTGGAAAGGTAAGGGAGCCACTCACTGAACCTCCTCGGGTTTTACACTTCATTTCCTGTGAAGCTTCTGGTAAAACTAGAATTTGATCCAATTTTTCTATCCCTCAAGAGCCTTTTGTGGACTTAGAAGGCATTTGGATCAGAATCTGTATGAGGACAACTGCAATCCCAGCCTTTCCACAATGGCACGTTCAGATAAAGTCAGCCACATCTGCTGCTGACTCATTTAAAGGGACACTGTTCAAAGATTTTTCATTATATCTAGGGCAGTAAATTGGAATTTTTGTTGAGCATGAATTGAAGTGAATAAACTCAAAGTCAATCTTAACTCTCATGATCGTTCATGCACAAGCTGGCCATGGCAATACTGGCTTTTTGCCCTGGATCAAGATGACAGGACATAAGGCTGGTTTTGGACAATTTCAGGGACAGTCATTACCCTCCAGCACCACAACAATGTCCCTTTACCTTCCCTAACTGTTCCCTTACAGCTTCAGGCCCAAGATAAACAGTGTCTCTTCCTTACCTGCTGGGTGGTGGCATCCTGTTGGACATAAGCCACTTGGGACGGATCTGTAAACAGAGTCTAGACAAAGTGAAAAAGGCTTATCAAACCAGCCCTGGTGTTGTTTACTCCCAAGTCACACAGAAATCACCCTGCCACCAAGAAATGACCCACATTTAAGCCTTTGCCAACTTCTAAACATGACTATTATCACAGAACATTACTTCAACTTACCCAAGTGGATCTACACAGAGAAATTAAAATTGGCTGGTGCTCCATAAAAATTTAATATCATAATTATGTGGCACTTTTCATCTGTATAACTAAAGTGTTTCACCTGGTTTATCTTTTTTAATTACAGAAATCACTTTGTCAATTGTTGATTTGACAGAATCTACAGGAGGCAACTCAAAAGCTCTACCAAAACTACTTAAGGGCAGGACAGAAGATCACTGTGAGCTTTTTCTTCCTGCAAATTCACAAGACTTCTGCACACTTTGTTTTGAGGAGCCATCAGGCACATCCCACATGTAAATTTAGTAAGGGCAGAGATATCCTCCCAAAATATCCTCTCAGGACATCCCACTGCACAGGAGCTGGTTTTATGCAACAGCTGAGGGCTGCAGACGACAGATCGTGCCACGAGGCCCTGCCAGCGTGGCTGGGGGTGTCAGGTACGTGCACTTTGCAGCTCTGCTAATCTGTCCTGTCAGCAAAGACATTATAAAACACCCTCCACAAAGCCAGCCTGCTCCTTTTGAATCTGTCCACACGGAGCCACAGATGCACAGCATATTAACCCCATCCAAACACGTGCTGTCAGGGAATAAAAGCTATTTGATATGATTATGCAGAAGCAAAAGAATATAAAAGGTCTGTAAAATCAACAGCTCTGCAGAGAGACTAGAAAATTAGGCTGAGCACACTGAGATCCTCTGCAAAGAGACACGACTGTTATTGTAACTATCAATTATGACAACTGTGCTACACAACACAAGGACTCTTCCAGAAGGCACATAGACGGCTTTTAGCTTTTTACTGAATACAACAGAGGCACAATTCCTGGAGAGATTATCCATGTTTTGGAAAACACCTCTGAGTTAATTATAATCTCGTCCACCTTCAGTGAAATAACCAGCATTTCATAATTCATAGCCTCCACATCCTTTGATGAGCACATTTGCACATCAGACAAATGAACAGCATGAAGTCCCTGCTCAGCAGCGGGCAGGAAAAACTGCTATTTTCCAGTCGTACCACTTGGCTGGTAACTGGCTTTCATCCCAAACAAGACGGGTTTGTTTTCTAGGTGCCAAACCCGGGCTGGGCTGGGAACCACACGTGCCTGCGTAGCCTCCACGGGGTGGATGTAAACGAGGGTGTGCTCCGAGGTGTCCACCGAGGTGTAGGAGGTGCCGTCGGCCGTGTAAACCACCTGCTGGGGCGCGCCCCGGTCCTGCTCGTCGCTGTACACGATCTGCGCCACCGCCCCCCCCTCGGGGACGAAGTGCACCTGGGGGGAAAACACGTGCTGGGGTGACACCACGGCAGGCCTGGGGGACAACACAGGCTGCCCTGGAAAGCAGGGAGAACCTGGGCTTGAAATACTCGGCATTGTAACTCAACTGGTACAAAAGGCACCCACCCATACTTAGTTCCTGCACTAAGAGAAGAGAAGCTGAAGAGAAGAAGTTCATCTTTGAACTGCTGTATCTATGGAATTTATTGGTATGTTGTTTCCCTTTATGCTCACATTGCTTTCTGGATTTATGATAATGACTTCATTCAGCTAGTTCTGTAGTTGCAGATAATTTCTTTCATCTTATGAAGGGCTAACAGAACTTATTAACTCTGATATTGCTTCAAGTCATAGTACTGCACCTCTCAGAGGCAGCAGTAGGGCATGTGAGATTGTTCCTCTGTAGTATGTACAGGAGAAAATTCAGCTATTTAAACAGACAAACATGTAACTGAAAGCATTAAGCAATGATTCCAAGGACCACTGGAACAAGTTATGTCTAGGGCAGCAGTTTAAGTCCCAACAAGTTGATTTTGACAGAACATTATGATCATAAATGATGATTAGTGGCCTACATTCAACAAACCAGAATACTGAATTCCAGTGGAAATAGGAACACGTTTAGCTTTTGACATCCTTTATATGCTGAAAACCTTTTTCAGTGTGTAGGAAAACAGGATAGTTAGCAAGAAACCTAGTTTGAGTATCTGTATTCATAGTCACATCAAACACTTTCACATAAAACGATGCCACAGTTACATGTTTTGTTTATTTTGCTTCACCTTTCAGCTTATGCTGCAGGAGACACCTGGTACTCCCCCGTGATGCTCAGTGCTGATTCTGTACAATAAATCCTCACACAAACACTACAGTTTCACATTTGGAGAGCACTCTGCAAATACTAATTAAGCCTTAAAACTGCTATGTGCAAACAGCAGCACGGTTATCCCCTTGCAGAGAGAGAAGGGAACAGGAGCGTTGAAAACTGCCTTTCTTGGCAAATTTCAGAGCTGGAAATTACCAGGAGAGGCAGAATGTCTCGGCTTGCAGGTCAAATGCCATGCAGCACCCTCTTCATTACATACTTAAAAGAACAAATCAATTTACAGCCTTCTAGAAATTCCCAGCTGCGCTGTCTCAGAGCCAGAGGGACGAGCTGCACGCACCAGAATCTGACTGCATTAGTCACTTACAATTAACATTTCTCCCTTCCTCAGTACCCAGATGTCCGACAGGAAAAAATTATTCATTACTTTCCCCAAGGTCCACCCACAGCTCCTACTGATTTGACTGATGCCATCAAACAGACTGCCACAGACCACAGATTTTGTTAATGTGCATTACTCTGAGCACCCTTTCACTTTCCCACGTGGTTATATATATATATATATTTGGACACCAAAACTTCTAGAGCCACTGGCTGGTTTCGTTCAGCTCATTTTCAGAGCTCTGTGTCTTCACTGCTGTGGTTTGCACAGCTCAGTTTCTGAAGCTTTAACCTGAAATCACCACAGATATGTTTGTATTTCTCCTCAAATAAAAGCTGAGCTTCCATAATCTAAGGCAGGGTCGGATGCAAACTAAACCTCCACATCAATCCCAATCCATCCTGAGCAGAACGAGCTCTGGAAAGCACTAATCACCTGAGCAGTGTTCTGTTCCTGTGCTGCAGACTCAGCCCACACCTGGGAACCTTCCTCTTTCAAGTCCATCTCCTCCCTGCCGGGGTGTTCCATGAGGAGAGAGACCTACTGGAGGAATGCCTGGCTGGAGGGATTCATCTGTTCACTGTGTTTCTGCTTCCAGAAGACAAGGTGATCTTCAGCAACATGGCTGCAAAAAAGCAGAGGGCAGCAATGTGAAAACCAGTGCAAGGTAATTATTATCATCAGCTACCACACTTCTGTACCACACAGAGTAATGCAGGCCTGGCTTTACAAACACTTCCTTTTAGACCCAAACACCTTAGTGAGGGGAGTACAGGAACAGAAATCTTATCTCATTTACCATGGTCAAGTCCTGCAGTGCAACACTTGCCATGTCTCACTGAGGAAACAAGCCAACCACTGCTACAACAGCACTGAAAGGTTACACTGAATTCTCCCTGCACACCTTTCCTTGGCCACAGGCAGACCAGGACACATTCTCCACACTGTCCTTCTGGCACCTACAGGCCCAGAAATCAATAAATAATGCAAAAAATGGACCCTAGGCTTCCAACAGGAAAACACTACATTCAGAGATGCATGGCCAGTTTGCCTGAAAGAGGTTTGGGGGGAGCACAAAAGGGCTTTCCATGAACAGGCAGCTTTCACCCTCGCCAAAACCACAGTCCTGGGTGGTACAAGGCAGTGCTACAACAGCCAACTCCTACAAAAGAGCAGTGAAACTCAACCTCTAATTCACACGAGCCCCAAGATCCTGACAAACTGCTTCCAAGCTTGATTTTATTCACCTCTCACAGTTTTATTGGGGCCTCTCAATCTGCCGTTGGGATCCCAGCAGGGTAATTTACAGCTCTGGTGATTGCTTTCGTCGGGGGTTCAGCACCTTCCCAATCCTTCCCCTCTAATGTCATATTAAATCACAGGAATTAGCATGAGGCTGAGCCCATTTAATTTCTCAGCTCCTCCAATTAAGTTTATTTTATACCCAGTGCCTCTCTGGGCTGATCCAATGCCAGTACCAGCCTGCTCCGGGAGGGAAGCAGAAGGCTCCTTGCTGATGCTTTCATTCATTTGCATTTTAAATGCAAATTATTTTAGTCATAATTTATCCCTATAAATGTTAGCATTTGGCTTGTCACTGACAAACTGAAAAATAGATAAGGAGGGGTAAAAAAAGCAGCAGGCACCTTCTGCCTCCTGCTAATTTTACCAGCAAGGACTGAGCTGTGCAGACCCGAGCACCAATTCTTCCACTAGTCCTGGCCAGGGATAAATCCACAGGACAGGGAAGTCTCACAGTAATGCCACTGAACTGCCTGGTGGAGGGAAAAAATGGGAATAAAGGGACAGAAATCTTATCTCCATCAATACTGCTCAATGCAAAACATCCCCAAAAAGCACTGAGGAGAAAAATTAAAAAGAAATCCATGTACCTGAGAGCAAAGCTTGAGCTCAGGATCTCATTAGTACCAGCAAATTAACCACAGCAAACCATTAGGAGGGATAAACACCAGCCTTGCTCTGCAAGTGTGAAAGCCAGGGTCATTCACAGATAAGTATTATTAGATAAATATCATGTCCCAGAACACACAGCTCTGATCTATAAATAAATATCATCCATCCCTACACAGCACCTTTCATCCAGCTACTTGTCACGTTATTGAGGATTAAATCAGGGATTTTCTCATACCTAATCCTACCTCATTCACTGACCTCCAGCACTCATTTGATCACCACTGTGTGACACATGAAGGCATTTATGTCACTAACACACTCTGAGCAACTTTTATGTAAAATTTAACACCCATCCTGTTGATATTCTTCGGTTGGTTTATCCCAAACAGCTCTTTTCCTTAATTGTCAGTATTAATCAAGAGCCAATCCAGATAATTGCACTAACAATAGCCAGTGGTTTAATCAATTACCTAATTGCTTAGAAAAATAAAAATAAACACTGTAAGTTTCAATATTGGGTGGCTTGATTTAAAAAAAAATAAAAATTAACCTGTTAAAAAGAATTAAATTAACCAGTGATTGAATTAAGGGAAAGGCACAGTTCTGGCTAATTCCACACGGTGCAACAAGTAGCAGAATTTTTGGCTGACCTTCCCCACCAGCAGACACTGAAGGGCTGAGGGAAGATGCTGACTCACTCCTGCAGACTCATTTTGGCACAGATAGCTTACAACTTCAGTGCAGAGGAGACCAAAGGCTTCAGGCAGGGTCTTTAATAGACAAAACAGGGCATTAAAATTCACCTCTGGAAAAAAAAAATAGTACCAAAGAGTTGCAAAGGAAAGCAGAAGACAGTCATTTCATGGTTCTGAAAGTCAGCACTCACGGCAAATCTTGGGGAAAAAAAAGGCAAGGCTGAGCCAACTTCAGGGGCTCGGTGGTGCAGTTTCTGTAAACGGTCCTGTTAGTGCTGTTCGTCACAGAAATGAAAATAATAAACAGCTCAGCCAATTGTGCAGCAATAGGGGACAATATCACGAGCTGCAGGATTTGCTGATGCTCTCAACTTCTGTACTTCCAAATACACCCTAGATCTGCCTCTGGTGTGCATTCCTACCAAAGCCTGGATCTCCACGAGTTCCATCAGCACTTCTGTAATCACCACGATACACTGAGAAGCACATTTCCCTGGAAACATGGATGTGCAGGAGACAGGCTGTGTCCCAGAGAGGTCCCAAGGACTGGCAACAAAGAGCACAGGAGGCAGGAGCAAGTGTTGATATTTAGCTGTGAAACAAGCCCAAGGGCACCAGCTGGAAAACATGACGTGGCCCCAGGTCACTGCCACAGAACTGCCTGGAAACACCAACACCTGAGGGAGTTTTCCAGCACCGATGACAAAGACCAAACTAACTTTGCTCACTACTCCTCCACACGAGTAACTAACTCCTGCTGCTAATCCTGCAGGATCTCATTTCCTCCTCTAAATCCCCCTTTCAGTACCCATTACAGCTCTGACAGCAACAACCACAGCACCTCCAGACTTGAACCATTTCCCTGGCAGTTCCTCTCAGTTTTGGTGGTTTTTCAGCAGAAATAAACGTGGAACTTAGGGCACAAGCACTGCCAAACCGTTGGCATGCAGGGAGCACTCTCTGCACTGTTTGCCCACTGATTATCCTTTGCAATTGTTGATTTTTCTCACCATATCCCACACACATCAGACCTTTCCAGACAAGCTAAACAAACACTAGGACAAGCACCTCAATGGGAAGCCCTGCTACGTCCAAAGGGTTACCATATGAATTTGTACAATTTGAAACTGAATTGCAGAAATCCTACATGAAAAAAAGATAATTAAAGATAGGATATGCTCATCTTTTTCCCAATATGGAGAAATGAGGCTACATTTTGTAATGATAATCCATGTAGAGATTAGTCAAACAGTAAACCAAACAGCTTGCCTAATCTAATGTTAAAGTTCTGTGTTATGTATGTCACAACTATATTCTCTCTCCTCGGTTCTGATCCACAGGTAATGACACTATAAAATTTGAGAGGCCTGGCTCAAATTTTATTTAATATTCCATCATTTTTTGTCATAACAAGTATTTCAATAACTTGGAAATGATGGAATTTGAAAGATTAGTCACATTATGAGGCACATCACCAACAATTCTGTCAGCACCTCGATGTTTTCATCCAACCTCACAAGCATCACGCACGAGTGAAAGCAATGCCAGTGTGAGATGTTAAACCATTTACAACTGCAAAGACAGCATCCACCTCCCCAAAATAGCAGGCACGCCTCTCCCAGTCCATGCTGCACAAAATGAAATGGTAGCAGGTATAAATACCTCCCTGTATCACTCCAGTATGTCAGAGTGGCGAGGCAGTGACAGTCCTGTGTGTCACTGGTGTGAAGCAAACACAACGTGAACCAAGAGCCAGCTCAGCTCCCATGACTTTGAAATATCTCCTCCAGCGGAAGATTAGCTCATTCTGAGCTGGGCAAGTAAATCAACCACCCCTTCAAGACAAAACAGGTTGATCTCTACACCATTTACATTTACCTTCCTTTTCTCAACACCCTCTGGGACCTGCTGGTGTCACAGACCTCCAGTTTTTGCTTTTTACATCCAATCCAGAACATCTCATTAACAGCAAAGCTTCTCTGCAGCTCCTGATGCCTGGAAAGCACCTTTGCATCACTGTCTGAAGAGTTCTTCATCTCTTTTGGACATCTGGCTTGAAAACTCCTTTTGTCCTCCAGGACACTCTCCTACTCCTCTCTCCTGTTCCCGTGGGATGGTGTTTCCTCTGGAGCTGTGTTGTTAAATCAGCAACTTCCCCATGCACTGCATTCATCTGCAGAGGATGGGAAAGCACTGCTCTGGAGGGCAAAAGTGTCCCATTCCCTACCCAGCAGAAATGTCCTTCCTGCCCTCAGCATCAGACCCCCTGAGCCATCACAACACCCACGTGTGACACCCTACCCATGCACCCACGACTCCCCAAACACTCAGGGAGTGGCAGTGAATGGTGCTCTAAGAGAAAAACACTAACAGCACAGTCACTGCTGTTTTGTGTTCAGTGTCTGAGCGTTTTGGACACAAGCTGAACCCAGTGAACTCAGGCAGTGCTTCAAAGGAATGCTCTGAAATTCAGAGAAAAGCACCACTAAAAAAAAAACAACAACCAAAAATCAACAGTAAACATATTTTCTTGGCTATTAAGGAATGGCAATTTCTTTTAATGCTGCAACTACCCAAGCAGATACAGAGACAAAATCTCTGGGGACTTCATCTGCAGCAACCTCTGCAAGTCTCACTAAGGACATTCTACTGAGTGGCTGCAAACACTCCTTTTTGCCCCTTCCCTGGGAGGGGAAGAATGGGGGAATATTAAAGCTGAGCGAGGGGCAAAGTCCCCCTCCCTGCTCAGGGAGCCAAAAAGCCACTGCAGTGTCTCCAGTGAGAACCCACTTTACAATAATGGTGCATAAAGCAGATAATGTGATTTACTCCCGGTGTAAAGGAGGTTTGCCATCACCTGGGGCTCCCTGCAGCAATATCAGCAGGGACTATTAGTTTAATCCTCCCAGGACTGAGCTCACTGACCACCCAGCCATGTGCAAAAGGCAGCAAAATTGGTACAAAAGGGGCTTTACGACTCTGGGTCTTCCTCCAGCTTTTAATATGAAGATGATTTATCGTGCTCCAAATGAACATGCAGAAAGCTTTATCCCACACTTAAGTTAATTACCCCAGCTTGCCTAGAAGGCAGAGAGGGTGCATTTCCTGAGCTCCCTTGGCAGGAACAGGCTTTGAGTGCAGCAGGAAGGGTTTGAACCTCACTGAGGACTGAGTCAGGACTGCGTCACCTCCTCTGCAGCACCATCCATCACACACACACATTGTTTCAAGGAACTCTGGGGCATTTTGCTGCAATGGTAACAATCGGGTAATGTATAACCACAACATTTCTGCTTTACTGGCGAGTTAAAAATGGAAATCATACATAGGGTAGGGACAGCAAGGATTATTTATTGCCACAAAAGGAAAAACGGCTTCAATTTATTTAGTCATGTAATAAAGAGAAGAGCTCAGCCAAACACCAACTCAGTCTTTACTCCAATTGTGCATAATGGATCTGTCTATATCCATATCCCTATGGCACATCCATCATGAGAACAATGAGCTGCAAGACAACTCTTAGATCGCCGAGGCCAGTCCTGTCCTGCTGTGGCCAGTGTGTCACAGGCCTTTCCTCCAGGGATGGTGCCCAGGCACCAGAGGTGACAGCACGACAGTCTGATGGAACTGTTCTCACACCCTGCGAGGCAGAAGTTCATTTCTACCACGGAATCCAGGAGATAATCCTGTTCCACAGGGACAGTTTAACATTCCTGGGGACTAGCCAGGCTCGGCTTAGACACCTACTCGGAGCCACTCTAAGGATGTTCAGTCCCAACTGTTGCCTAACCAAGTTTCCCACAATACCTCCTTCTCCCTCTGAGTGGGCAAAGACAAGGTCACGACTTTCTACCTATGCACATGCTCTTCTTTAGCCACCTCTCCTCCCATTTGCTCAACATCTACATATCCACTCCACCTTTCTCCCACCCTCAGCTTCCTGAATCCGTGACCACGTTCTCCACGTCGTTTTTTCTCCCAGTGTTTCATCCTCTGTGATATCACGGTGTGCTGTATCACTGCTCGAGGCAGTAACCCTGCCTTCCTCAACTTGGTTTATAAATGACAGAAGGAGAAGCTGATAGAGCAAGAGAACAGGGAAAACATGTATTTTCAAGCACAAGATGACAAAAAAAAGGAAAAGAAATGTCTGTATCAATGTGTGCTACAGTGCTGCCCACGCAGCCTTCAAGAAGGCACACTCAGGGTTTGCTGTAAGAAAACAAACTGTTCCCCTCCAGCTTCCTCCTGCCATTTAGTCTCACATCCTTTCCTCCTCCAGCAGCTCTTCCCAAAGGTTCTGGCAATTGGAAGGGGTTGTTCCCCTTTCTACAAGTGGATGGTGCTGCTCCCTTTCCCACCCCCTTGCACCTCTCCTCTGAATTAAATCACTCCTAAAATCCAAAAGACAAAAATACCTTGTTCCTGCCCATGAAAACCACACCTAAGCTGGCTCCCTCAGAACAGCTGCTTCTCTGAACTACCCCAGAGAACAAATGGACTATCTGCACCTTAAAACAGGTGAGGACTGAGATGGAGACATCTCAGGGCTACAAACACAACTTCTGTGTGCTTTACTAGCAGGAAATAAAAGTGACAAATAGGCCCGACCTCCTGTGTAAGTCCAAACAAAATTCACCACACAAAAGCAGCCCCCGTAATTAGCTACACTTAAAAGTCCATTAGAATTCAGTTTACACAGCTGTAAGCAGCTGCAGGTGGTCATGAACACGCTCAAAGTGGCTGCTGACTGCAAAGAAAACTGCCCTGGCAATGCTCATCCAGGGATTTTCTGTGCAGGGCAGGAGTAAGAAGACACCATAGACCCGCTCCTCTCTAAAATCAAATCGCCGATTATTCCATCAGATAATATTAATAACAATGACAGCGATATCTCATTCTCTAGCCAAGGTAATAAAGCCGTCTGCTTTCACAACGTAGCAAAGTGCCAAAACCCATCTCAATTCAGGAGATAAGTTTTCCATTTAAGGATTGACTAGAGCAATACACCCTCTTGTATTATTTTTCCTAGAAATGAAGGCATTAGAAGGCTCGAGTCTGCCAATTATTTTATTGTGGCCACAAAAGCAGCAAAGAATCCTCTTGTAAAATCAGATGGTGATTCATTAGCATCTCATCTTCTAACTGAACTAAAAGAAAAAAAAATAACTGAATTATTAAAAATATACAGAAGAAAGCTAAAGTTCAGTATGGTTCCTATTCCCACTGAAGCTCAAAGAGAAATGCTGACAGGCATTTTACACAACCATTTTTGTGCTTTTACATTCCTTAAGGGCCTGTGAGCACCACAAATATACCATGATACAACAGACAGGTTGGTGCTCAGGTACCAAAAAATGCATTGCGAATACTGACCCTTCACTTGTCAGGACTAGGGAGCTCAGTAGCTTAAACAAGGTTTAAATTCTGATTTAGGGTTCCTGCAAGAGCCCTCCTGAGGCTCTGCAATGAACATCTAAGACTTAAAGAGGTGACCACACATAGCTTGGAAGGTCTTGTACAGTGAAATAACCCTAGAAAGGTGAGTTTCCCCTTTAGGATGAGTAATTCTGAAAGGCACGGCACCAGGACCTCATTCTTCCATTCCAACTTAATCATTTAACAAGCTCCCACAAATTTTTAATGGAACCGTGTTGGTTCAGGAGAAAGAACAGGACAACCTACCACCAAAACCCAACATCCTAGGCCGCAGGAACAGGGCTTTTGGGAAAGACAACCACGGTGGCACCAAGACCAGCACCGGGAGGGCAGTGAACCCACAGCTCCCACCGGCAGCAGCTGCTCCTGCTCGCACCGAGACCCTCATGGGCGGAACCACCTCCGGGCAGTGGGGAAGGGGCTGCCTTCCCTCCACACCGAGCCTCAGGGCTGCCCAGCTGGGAGCCTTTCCCTGCACCCTGCCCCAAGGGGGTCCCCTGACACCCACCCTGGGGCAGGACCCCATGAAATTGGGACCCCATGAAGCTGGGACCCCGCGAGGGCCAAGCCCTCACGGCCCCTCAGAGGGCGGACTGACAGGGCCCCCCCGCCCGCACCCCCTTATATACCCTCGGCGGCCCCCGCCGCCTCACACAGCCAATCCCAAGACGGGGTGCGACGCCCCCTCCCCTAACTAGGCCAATAGGAGGCAGGGGCGCGAGGCCCGCGGCCAATCAGCAGGAGCGCGTGCCCCCCCCCCAACACCGCCCGCTCCCCGTCTCCCCCCCCCGGCCCCGCCTGAGGGCCCCGCGCCATCGGCCCCCCGGGAGGGCGCCCGGCGGTCAGCCGGCCCCGACCACTGCGGGCCCGGGGGGGACGCGGGCCGCCGGCCAGGCCACGGGCAGCGCGGGGGGGACGGGCCGGCAGCCCAGGGCAGCGGAGCCGTGCTGACCGCGGGGCGAGCGGCCCGGAGCAGTGGTGGAGGGATGAGACCCCCGCAGTGCCCGGGGGGGGCGCAAAAAGATGGCTCCGGCAGCCCGCCCCCCCGCCGCTGAGGTGCCGGGGTCCGGACTGTACCACGCAGGGAGCGGGGGAGCAGGGGTGGGGGCAGCCCCTTCTCGCCGAGCCCCGGGCGGGTGGGGGATCCCGGCTGGGCCGGGGAAGGGGGGGAGCGGACTGTACCTCTCCCGCGGGGGGGGTGAAGGGGAATGAGTGCGCCCTGCTCCCCCCCCCCCCACTGGCGGGAGCCAACGGTTTATCCCGGCCCCGCACCGCCAGCTCCGGGCGCCATCTTGGGTGCGACTAAAACAACAAGTCCAAAACCCCCGGCGGGTCCCCGCGGCGCCCCCGGGCCGCGCTGCCCTCCCGGACCGTCCCATCGCGTTACCTGAGGGGGTCCCGTGCGGGCGCCGCGCCCCGGCCGCCGCCGCCGGCCCCGCGGCGGCCCCGAACCCCCCCACCTGTCCTCACCTCACAATGGTAGCTGCAGAGCGGGAGGGGGGGCGGCCGCCCGGGCCTCATTAGCATAATCTGCCTGGCAACAGGCCGCTGCGCCGCGCGCTGATTGGCTGAAGCGTCTCCGCCCGCCACGATGGGGCGCAAAACTGCTCCAGGGAGGGCTCGGAGTGCCCAGGTCAGGGGGCCGCGGGTGGGGGCAGGGGAGGGGAGGACCCGGGCCCGCGGGGAGGGGACGGGACGGGGGGGACCCCGGCCCGCGCTTTCGCTGCCCCCTGCGGCTGCGCGCGGCCAATCAGAGCGCCGCTCTCATCCCCGCCGGAGATGTCTCCGCCAATCAGGACGCGCCTTTTATCGCGGTGCTCCGCCCCCCCCGCTGTGGGAGGCGGTGTGGGGGCCGCGGGCAGCGCCCCCTGCTGGCGGGGCGGGGCGGGGCAGCGCGGGGCGCCCCCTGGCGGCGGGGAGGGCCGGGGGGCGATTCCCACACAGCCCATCCCCGCATTCCCAAATTTTCCGGGACAGCGAGTCCAACCCCCCTGCCCTCTGGATAACGAGGTGACCTCCCCCCAGAGCTCTCCTGGGCTCCAGGCAGCGATGCTCCGCACCCCCTCAGCCCCATCTGGCAGCCCCTGGTACTGCAGTTACCTAAAATCGTGTCAAAACCAGCGGGTTTCACCAGAATTTTACTTAAAAGCTGAGGCATGAGCTATTAATATCTGTAGAGAGTCAACCCATGAAGAAATGCCCCCAAAAAGGGCTCCCTCTGCCTCACAGGTCCCTAACCAGCGCTATAATTCAAATTTTTCCACGTACTTGGGAAGCTGTTTGATCCAGTAGCTCAATAGATATCTCTTAAACAAGACGATCCCTGTGTTTAGGACCTTTTAGGCTTATCCCAAATGGCTCCATGAACTTTGTGTGCACAAACCCACTGTTCTCTGCCACAGATCCTGCAGTGACCCCACTGTGGGCAGCTGGCCCAAACCCATGGGCAGGGGAAGGCGAAACTGGGGTCAGAAATGAGTCACTGCCTTTGCAGAACTGCTGCTGCTCATTCTCTGCCCCGTGAGAACACCGAGAAAGTCTGATTTGGTGCAATTAAGTCTAATTTTCCATTAGGTCTGTCTTCTCAAAGCCTGGACTAGTATTTTAAATTAGGAGCTGCAGGTGCATATTGAAATCACCCCCTGTTGTACTGACCCAGCCCTTCCATGAGCCATCAAAATTTAAAGAAAACCCCTCAGAGAGGCAAATTTTCTAACTTGTGCTTAGGAACTTGACCTTAAAATGTTAGATGCACGTTTCAAACCTGAAATGAGCAGAATTAACTTAATTTAGAAGCTTTCAGGGTTTTTTTTTTTGCTCCTTTCACAATACTTTTTTATGCCTCTGGGCAGTTGTCTTAATTTGAATTATGGCAGTTATGGAGTAGATTTATTCCTCTGTCCTATAAAATCAGTTTCCATTTCATGGTACCACACTGAAACATTAGGAGAACTAATAGTAATACATAAGACCAAACAAAACTGCTTCATTTCTCCTAAGTCTTAACAGGTACATGTACATGTATTACTTTTTTAAAAAGTGTTTTCAGTGTTATATTTTTTGGGGGGTTTTCCAAGAGTCTCCCTAACATTCTGAAGACTTGCTATCCCACAGGTTGTTTTCCCCTGTGAGCCAAATCATCGCAGGTTTCCAGTGGCTGCAGATGCTGCTCTGATTCAGCCCCTGCAGTCTGTGGCTCTGATGTAATGCCCACTGTAATTCCCACGTTCCACGTGTTGTTGCTGGTGCTCCAGCACAGGCTTTGTTTTCTTTGCTGGCAGAGAGAGGAGCCCTCACAGGAGGTTCATTTATTTCTTCCTAATCTTCATGAAGTGCATGAAACCACCCCTGGTCTGGAGCAGTGCTGGGACCCGCCACCAAATCCTCCTTCTCCCCCTCATCTCCTGGCTCAGCAGATCCACCTCTCCATCCCTGCACCACCTCATTTGGTGCTTCAGCACCTCCTCCCATCCTGCCTTTCTGCCTCTCCCCTCTGGCCACTCCAAGGCTCATTTTCCACTGTTTCCCACTGAATGTTTTCCCCCTTATTCCAGCTGGAAAAGCACATTGCAACCCCACCCCATTTAATTTATTCATTAATATCAATTTGCCCTCTTTCACTTGGACCTCCTCACCCTTTCCCTTCACCCACTAAAACCACTCTCAAGCCTCTGCCTTAAAAACAAGCCTCCCACACCTTGACCACACGCCCTAAAGCTGCTCCCCAACCCTCTAGAAACATTTTTCTTGTCCCATCTATCCGCCTTCGTTTCAGGTTTTGTTGGGGTTATTGGATTTTTCTCCATGCCATAATCTCATTTTTGAGGAGCCCAGAGATTAAAACATGACAAAGAGAAATGCTCAAGTGCTATAAACCCATTTGAGTTATGGAAGCAGCCACTGCCTCGCTGGCCCTGGTGACCTCCCAGCCTCCATCTGTGCATGACAAGTAGGTACTCAGGCCCAGATTCCCAAATTAAACTGCACCCAGAACTGGGCTATGGATTGTGGCACCCACCTCCCTCCCCCTGTGCGAGTCAGCAGCCGGCTGTGATTTAAAACCCCAATCTAGGAGATGGAAAAACTTCAGCTCTCTCCCCGTGTCCCTTAAAACCTGCTAAATTATAATGCAACTGGAATGGAATTACTTTTCATCCTGCACAGAGAATACAAAACATTAAGGGAGTGACGTGAATTCACTAGCTTAGAGCAAGCCACAATAAATTTAATTAAAGTGGCCTCATGTAAGACACATGCAAGTACAGCAAAATTATCTTAGTTTGGTTCTCAGGATCATTTTGCCCCTAAAAATATTAATTAGTGTTCTGTTTTTAAACATGCTGAATTAATCCCTTTAACTGCAAGAAAAGGTTTGACTAAAAGAAGTTTGGAGTCCGTGCTTTAATACCTAATGATCAACATTTTAAGTGATTTTATTTTGAATGAAAAGCCTACCACCTCATCCCATACATTCACTATTGGCTCTCTGTGTCTCATCTGTAGTCACATCCCCCAATGTTTATTAATAAATATAAAGCAACACAGAAATAAACCAGGAAACAACTTGCATTGCCCCCCCCCCCTAATTTTTACTGGGTAAAAGATGCAGCAAGTTTCAGGAAAAGAGAGCTTTTCAATTCACTGAAAATCTATTTAGCCAAGCCCTGCTGGGGTGTAGGGATGGGAAAAGTGAGTTCTGGCTGCCAAAATGCCTGCAGGGGAAATACTTTGCCACTCACACTCCAATATCTCCCTGACTCCATTCTAACAATATTTATGGAGGCTGCTGCTGCTCCTGATGGGGCCTCGAGATCTCAGGGTTTGGGGAAGATAAAAAGCAAGCAGGAGCTGAACATTTCACAGGTTTGGATGTAAAAACTGCCTCTTCACAAGCTTCTTCTGTGTGAGAAAGATTTTTCCTTCTTGTGCTCAGCTGCTCCTGTGCAGCCCCAGCCCTCCTGCAGGCAGGCTGTGGTCCCAGTCAGCCCAGTTCAGACCTGCAGCGCAGCCCAGTTCTCCTCTGCGTTGCCAGAGTTGTTATTTCTTGAAGCACTTCCCAGAAACCTCACTGGTCAGATGTACTTCAGCTTTAAATCCAGGTCAGCTTCTCTTCCTTGGGATTCCTGGTTGATTTAGTGCACACATTTCTCTGGGAAAGGACCTCCACCAGCAGCAGCCTTAAAATCCTTCCAGTACCACTGGAAAAGAATCCCTTTAGTCCTTGTCCCACCTATCTCAGTGATGCTGCTGGAGGTGGTCTCTGAGGTGGCACAGTGACATACTGCAGTTAGGGACAACGTGGGAACTTCTAATTTTATTTTGTAACTTCCCCACCAACCTCTTGTAGTGTTGAATGTGATGGGCCAGGTGCAATTATTCTGCAAGGTTAGCTACAGTGGTTGGTTTGGCACAAAATCCAGGGTGGATTTATTTGAACTGCTTGCCCTTGGTCTGCTCTGCCCAGGAATAAATTCTTTTGGATATTCCTGAGGTTTTCCATGGGGAGTTGCTGAGGCTGGAAGGGGGATTTCCCCCTTGAGTTCAAGTGAATCCACTGCCCAGCTCTGGTTGTGCAGGAGAACTGCCATTAATAGGAAATCATCTGTGCCCCAACTGCAAAATAAACACAGAGCCTGTTTGGGTTTCCTCTCCATTAAACAGGCTGGAATGACTCAGGAAACTCAGACATTTCGGGGTTTGCCAGAAACTTACATAAAGGTCGGGGGAGCCCCTGGTGGTCTAGTGGTTAAGGACGCGGCGCTGTCACCGCCGAGACCCGGGTTCGATTCCTGGTCAGG
>JAYRBT010000067.1:168184-193986 GCA_036023395.1 Myiotriccus ornatus
ACTGCAAGAGGCCCAGGGAAGCTGTGGCTGCTCCATCCCTGGAAGTGTCCAAGGCCAGGTTGGATGGGGCTTGGAGCAACCTGGGCTGGTGGGAGGTGTCCCTGCCCATGGCAAGGGGTGGAGTGAGATGATCTTTGGGGTCCCTTCCAACGCAAACCACTCTGTGAACTTCTGTGTTCATCTTGATACTGAAATCCACATTCCAGCTCCCCTTCTCTGCCCTTTCCTCATTAATTCCCCGCAGAACTTCCAGGACACCTGCTGCTGATGCCTGTTTGCCTTTATTCCATCTCTTCCCTAGGTTTATTTTCACCTGTTCACTTTCTCTTTATAGTGATTGCAGAAACTGTAGGAAAAAAAGCTGTTAAAATAATAGTCTTTTATTTAGTATAGAGCAACTGCAACACAGGAAACCACACTGAAGGTGTAATTAAGACTAAAAGCCAATCCAGTATTTCTGTGACACCTGCTGGGAGTTTATCTCCTTTCACAGTCTTTCACCAGGTTTTCTTTCACAGCTGACATGTTGGTTGATAACAGCAATAGGAAATAAAGAGGAATGAAAGAGCCCTGTGCTGTACAGACTGCTGGCTTCTCTCCCCATGGAATGCTCAATAGTGAATTATGCAGTTGTTGAAAAGCTATTGGCAAACACTGGAGTTAAAGGTGGAAAGAAGACTTAACACGTGCAATATTTTGCCTTCTCTGATTTTAAAGAAACATCTTCCCAACATACAGAACAACTTACATGGCCATAAACTCATTTAAATCTTATTTTTCATGGCTGTGCTTTTTGGACGCTCCTTTGGTAAGTGATTTCCTGCCCTGTGCCAGATGCTGTTTTCATTCACAATGGAGTAACAGTGCTCTGGGAGTGATATCACAGTATCACTGCACAGCTCTTATTGTGACTTCTCAAATTTAACGTTCTGAAATACACTCTTTGTTGGTTGTGTGGGGACTTTCAGATCTAGGGTTTGACTGAAGTCAGCCTGTAAGGGAAAAAAAAAAAAAAGATAGAACAGAGCCTGGCGAACTTGGACAGTTTGCAACGTGTAGAAAGACATGGAAACCAAAGAAGGGCAGAAAAGAAAAATTTGACTATTTGATATATTCTTGTCTAGGTGGAGGGAAAGCTTGAAATAAGACTTGTGTAAGTCGTATCCAAACACAAATAATTCCGAGTTTTTCATCCAGACCCAGATTTCAGCCGTTCTAACCACAGGCCAGGAACGTTGCAGTTGCCTGTTGTGAACTGTAGTTCTCCTCTCATTCCGACAGTTCCATCCTTTGCTGGGATAAGGTTTGTGAACACTGGGGTGTGTGTTTGTGCACAGAAAGGATTCTTTTGAAGGGTTATGTAAAGATATATTTTCCAGAGGACAGAACAAATAGAAGGAATCCAGATGAGTTACTTAAGGCCTGATCATGCAAGGAGTGGAGCACTCTGAACTGTAAATGCAGATTGGAGCACTTGCATCCCACAGGTCCCTCTGAGGTTGCAGGGTGTGTCTGTGTGTCTGTGCATGTGTTTAAGCATAAATTGAGCTAAGGACATAATTTTTTAATGCTTATTCCCCCCCCTTAGAAGTAAACTGGTAATTATGAAAAAGAAAGGGAGATGGAAGACATTCCTTTTGCAGTTGGTAAGCAAATATTGATTTAACATCTTTGCTAAGCAGACACTTTTTTTGGATTGCTTTTTAGCCTTCCCAGTCAAAAAAAAGGAGCTGGCAAATGGGTCTGTGGTCCAGCTGTATTTTCAGGAAGTAGGGAAAAGGTCTCATTAGACTTTTGAAGAGAAAAGAGGGAGATATTTATCATACCCAATGGAATATTGATGTATTAAAATGTGCTGATCTGGGAGATTTTAAAAAATAGAAAATGCAGGCAAATTTTGCCCTCCTTGCAGTCCACTGAGACTGCACCAGGTAATATGTTGAGGAAAAATTTAGCCAAAAGCAGTTTTGAGGGAAACTATTAAAATGCAGATAAATGAAGATGTCTGCTGACCCCAAGGATCTGCATTCACGTGGCCAAGGTTTCATTACTCACACTGCAATGCTTTCTGAAGTATATTTTTGTATCATCATTTCCCATTTTAAATTCAGCTCTTAAATCCCAAAAGGGAATTAACTACCAGCCATTTGCATTTTAAAGGGAAAACGCAAACCTCAGTAGAGTGCTCTACTTAAGGCTCCTTTTATATAACTTAACCAATGAGCTGCATCTCGGTGGAGACCTTGGGGAGTCAACCAAGGGACTGGGACAAGGAACAGCCTAGACTTGGAGGAATCCTTGTAATTTGCTTCAGAAAATGCTGAATATGCTGATATCAGTGTGAAGCTCTCCTGCAAAATGGTGCTTTTCGTTCTTGTAAGGCAAAATGTCTAATGTTGGGGCGGGGGAAAGGGATCTTCAAGCCTGGGTGAGGTGGGAGGGGAGAGCACAGGCTGTTCTCCCTTCCTGTGTGTGAGGGAAAATCACATAAAATAAAGTTGTAAAATAAAGGGAGCACCTTTGAATTCAGCCCTTTGCAAGACATGGGAAAAGACTGTTGGAAAGTTACAGGATGGTGGCTTTTTGGTTTTTTTTTTAAAGATCTCTCAGGAGCTGACTCATCTTCTGATTCAGGAGAAGAACTGAGGGGGCTGTGCTCCCCCTCGGGCCATAGGTCTGGGGTGGAAGTTGTAGGCAGCCCTTGGAGACACTGGGATTCATCTGCTCCTCACATGGCCCAGTTCCTTTCAGCTGTGTTCTGCTCTTTGCCTTTATTCACCTGACACTGACTTCAAATACATGTATTTCTCTATTTCTTATGCCCACAGAACATCTATCCCCACTTCTCGCTGCTGCAGGAGTTTAAAAGCTGCCAAAGCACTGCTACATCTCATTTTCTTGTGGCCCCTCCACAGAACTCTGTTTCAAAGGTTACAAAAACCCTGGAGCACCATACAAAGCCTCTCTCCTGAATGAGTTTATAAATCAACAGTGCTGGAGAGCCCTGTCTGTGTTTGGGGCATTGGAATAAAAAACTTGTAGGGTGAGTTTACAACTGTGAGTTCCTGTGACTGTGAATTCGAGTGTCCCACTGAGTTTTGGTTTTTTATTTGTTTCCCCCAGCTCTCAGTTGAGGACCAGGCTGCTGGTTAGACAAGGCCCCTCAGCTGCTTCCCAAAGGTGACGGTGCTGGAGGGCAAAGCTGCAGGTCCCTGTGGCTCCTGGAGCACAACTCCTGTGTCTCCAGGGTGTGCATTTCCAGCACCTAAAGTAAATATTCCTGTGTTGAAATAAGAAGAATGACTGGGTGGTTGGGAGCTGTGAGGCTCCTAAGGGTGATTGTAACAGGAAATGTCTTAATTTTTGTTTAAATAGAATGATGCAAACTGCAGCTTTCTGGGCTGATACTGGATTAAAGTGAGTAAGGAGGGGATTTTTGGAGTTATTTTGCTTCTAAGTGCACCAGAAAAACAAGCACTTAAAGGTATCATGCAGCTGATGGAAATCTACAGTTCCCAGTAATTCGCATTATCAGGCATGATGTGTCTCCCAGACATTTGAAATTCCTGGTTGCCTGTCCCTGTGTCATCAGTTCCTTCCTCACACACCCTGTTGGTTGCAAACTGAGTAACTGCTCAAACAAGTGATGGGGCGAAAGAAAAGGTGACTTTGGTGTGCCACGAAAGAGCTTGTTAGCACAGGTTGCTCCACAATGCCTGATGGAGCAGGCACTGAATCAGAGCTGATTGGGAAGGGAGGGGGAGATTTTTTGCTGTTGAATTGCACTTATCTTCAAAGCTGCTGCAAATGAGTCCACGTTTATTCAGCAGGACAAGTCCCGAGGTTTCTATATTCCATGTTTTTCATTGCTGTGCCATTTGTTAAGATGATTTGGCTTTTAATCTACCAATGAATACTGAATGAAGAGTTCAATCATGAATCAGATCTCTTCTTTTGCTTGCCAGTAACACAAGCCATTTTTATTTTCAATTTCAGGTTTCTTTTACAGTAGAGGACAAAAATAAATTATGAGTGAAAAGAAGTTAAAATTGTTCCTCTCAAGCAACTCTCTTGCATCAATGCTTAATCCTTCCATTATGTCTGATGTCATTAATCATTCTGCTGTAATATTTGACACACACATTTGTGGGACAAATTGAGATCTAATATAAAAGCTGCAATAATACTGACTTATGTGGAACTGCAGCTAATTATAACATATTTGAATTTTCATCTTTCATAGAAGACCTCTATAAAATGAACAACCTTTCCCACTGCTGAAATGAGACTGAGACAGGCAAGCAGATGAGGGGAGAGGGAAGGAACATCCAAGGACAACAAAAGGAATCTCAGCACCATAATGAGCCAATATCTGTGGAAAATACGCTTAGCTCGTGGTGGATTCTTTTTAATTGTGGGATTTTTTTTCTCTTTAAGCTTTCAGATGGCTTTCCTACCACGACTGTGGTGCTCACCCTATTTAAGCTGGAGTGGTTTGCTTGCCTTGATACATGAACGACTGATCCTGCCATCTTCAGAGATTAAATGTCACTTCAGTCTTCCCAGGTGGACTGGAAGAAATAAAAAGACAGGATACCATTGCAGGAAGGTATTACAATGCAAGAGGGTGAGAGTTTACTACATATTTTCTGCAACGCAGCCTCTCCTTCCTCTCTCCCCCCATTGTCTTTATTTGTAGACCTTTAGAGCCTCAGTTTTTTGAGTTCCCTGTGTCAGGGTCAGTGTTTGTGTTCAGCTCCTTGGAGAAGCATCAGGCTTTGCTCCGCCTTGAGATCCTGCCAGCGCCCAAAGCCTCAGATCCATCTGGAGAGAGATAATGAGCAGCATGAATTCCCAGTTTGTGTATTAGCTAAAAAGGAGGTTAGGCTCTGCTATTTCTGCATTTGGGATCCTCAGTCTGGGTGTGGGCTCATCACTCTATTGAATTATATATCACAGGTAATTTCATTTCCTGGACAGTGAATCCTACAGATGTGCAACTCTATCCCGAAATGGATTCCTTATGTCTCTCAGACAATGCTTTTGCCTTGGGTAGCCTTCAGAAAAACAGTTAAATTCACCATGATCACTGGTTTTGCCCTCCATCTAGACATGAGAGGAAATCATAGACTTTGGCACATTTTCTGGCTGCTGAGATTCATGTGCAGAGTGTTGAAGGAGCAGCAGCTTCCTTTAGCAGCCATGCTCTGGTTGTGCTGGCCTTAAGCATCCTGGATTAAGGTATTTTTCATTTTCCAATGCAATGCCACCCTTTCCCCGTGCTGGTGCTTCAGCAGAGCAGTAATATCTCCAAACCTCACCGAAGGGCTAGTTTGAAGTTTGCAGTTCCAGGAGAGTGGGGATCAATGCCAGGATTTTGCTTCCTTAGCAGTGTGTTCCATGTTGTAGGGCAGGGTTGTGCTGTTAGAGATGAACCCAGCACAAACTGCTCTGCACATCTGCCCACTTGAAACACCTCAGCCCAGCTGTGTGGAAGCCAAATCAGTGGCAGTGTTTCAGGCATGGAACAGAGCAGTGGGAAAATGGCCATGGAGTTAAGGGTTCATAGATACAGTGAAGGGCAGATTTCTCCCTTCCCTGCCCAGCCTTTTTGAAGATGTTTCTGAGCAGAAACACAGGCTTGTTGTCCACCACGATTTACTGTGTCACTTCCTTTTCACAGCTTCCTGTGCTGCTTTTCCTCACACCTGCCATTATTCCTGCAATTATTATTTTATCCCTGTTTTTACAGCAAGGCTCCACTTGTGATGCATCTGTTCTTATTTATTTTCCAGCTTTTCACCTTCCTAAACTTCCCTGTATTCTCATAGAAATCACCTTGCTGTTTCTAAGCTCCTGCCTGCCTTGTGTTCTCTCTCGAGGCCTGGAAGCTCTCTTTTGTTACCCTTTTTGTTACCCTCTTTCTATGGAACATCCTCCTCCTCTCTGTCTATCCTAAAGCCCATTTCTCCTGCAGTTTCCTCCATCTCACTGCTGCTGAACTTCCTACATCTTGTCCCCACCGTGTTGTCCTTTGAGTCACAGATGGAAGGCTGAGCTGCAGAACTGCAGGAACCCCGCACTTCCACACAGAAATGCTGCAGCCAAATATAGATGTCCAGTTCCAGAGCACACTGGCAACCTTCTGATGTTATTTCTGGATTTGGAGAAGTATTATTTCCCACAGGCACTTCCATAGCTGGATGTTGATCACATTTTAGTTGGCTAATAACAGTTCTGCACTGCTTTCTGCCCCTCACACAGCCCTGTATAATATTACAGTTCACAGGCTAGATTGATTTTATGATTTTTTTTGGTGGAGTTTAAGAGAATGGTTAGACTATTTGAAGACTTTCTTACTTCTCTGAACTTGTTCTCCAGGTACTGGCAGGATCTCACCACTGTGCTAAAGCTGCATTACTAAATATGAATTTAGTTGCATCACCAAGGAATGAACAAGATCTGGTGGCTTAAACCTTTTTTTTCTGGGGCCTTTTTGTCCCGGGAGGACTGATCTCTGTATGAAGGGGAATGTGTTACAGGATAACACTTGGAATCAGGGCTGTCTCAGTCAGGATTGTGAACGGGAATTAATACTCACCAAGCACTATGTAAATATTGAAAGTATATTAATTTATATAGCACTGAAAATACTATATAAATTCAACCTCCAGTGAAAGCCACTATCTAAAAATTTATAAAGAACTTGTACATTTTTTCCTGGGAAGGAAGAAAAATCCCTCCTTTTCTCAAAAAAGAGAAAAGCCTAACTCAGAATGTCTTGTTATTTACTCATGTATTTATTTTACACAATAAAATATTTACATTAAATGTGTCAGTTTTCAAAAACAACTTGTTACTTCATTTTTCAACTGAATTTGGCCAAGTGGAAAAGGAAATTAAATATGCCAGAGGACTGCAGTAAAAGAGATTTAAGAGTTTTCAAATAGTGTGAGAAAGGGACTATAATAAGTGACCAGTGGACTGGCCAGCTGTTTTAATTAAAACTGGGCTTATTGATCTATCATAGATTTACCCCATCTGCAACATTTCAGCAATAATCCTATTTCAGAAAATAGCACTTGGAAGAGACACTAAAGAACATGGAAGCTGTGTTGGAAAGGTTTTATAACTATCTGACATTTTGTATTATGGTCTTTTGCCATCCCCTATTAGCACCTCACGTACCTTCATACAAAAAGGAAAGCAAATCTATAGAATCTGTAGGATAGTCTATCCTGGTCTGGTGGAAGGTGTCCCTGCCCATGGCAGTGGGGTGGAACAAGATGAGTTTTTCCAACCCAGACCACTGTGTGGTTCCATTATGCTGCTTTTTAAACTTAATTCTAAGGGGTTCACTATTTATTAGTGATTAAAAAAAAAACCAACCCTGTGACGGTTTATACCTGATTTTTCAAGGTGTCATGTTCTTCAAACCAGTGGGATCTTTTAGCAGTTGCATCTTCAATGTGGGCATTTGTCGTGCCTGAACTGATTGATGTACCTTTCTATTGGGAAAACTAAATAAAGTCCTAAAAGGGGGCTGATAAATGTTCTGCACCAATGTGGAAGGGCTGTGCTATCAGCAGCTTCTGGTGGTAGCTCTGCTTTGTTCCTGAAAGGCTTGATTATTTTAAATTTCTGTTTATAAGTAACGTGGTGAAATTCAAATAGCCTCAGGGCAAATTTGGCATGAAACCCCCTTGGTTTTCAAGCCAGAAGTGCGTCCTTAGGTAGTGGCACCAACAGTGGCAGAACATCCGCACTGGAAGCAACCAGTGCCATGCCCTGGTTGAGAGGAAAGGCAGGGCTGTTTCACACCCACAGCTGCACAAACTGGAGATGGTGCATCCAGTGTGTCTGTTTAATTAAATACTGAGTTAAATACGTGCCCATTGTTTAATTAAAGTTTATGTTTTGCTGTTTTTACAGAGGTTGGCAGCACGTGTGTTGAGGTAGTGCCTGGTGAGCATCCAGTGTTGGCAGCAGAATGAAGAAATCAGTGACTACTATTCAATAGTTGTATTTTAAGAATGAATATATATATATATAAATATATAAAAGCACAACTGTATCGAGTTTTATTGTGGAACAAGGCGGGCTGGGAACTTGCTGCTTACACCATGGGCCAAGCGCTTTAAGGAACCAGAGATGGTTTTTTTGAGTGGGAAACCTTGTTCTTTTCTTTCTAGATGAGGAAAAAGCCTCCCTCGGCTTTTCTTACCCCAGAACGCCCTCGCAGTGCTGGGAAGCGTTCAGCCCACGGTCCCCCACACAGCCCACGGCCTTCCCGGGCGGATGTCTGGGGTTGATACCTGGGGTGCCGAGGGCGCGGTGCCGGCGCAGCGCGGGGTGCCGAGGGCGGGGTGCCGAGGGCGCGGTGCCGGCGCAGCGCGGGGTGCCGAGGGCGGGGTGCCGAGGGCGCGGTGCGGGCACAGCCCCCGGGCACAGCCCGCCATCCTCCCCTCACGCCTCCCCTCAGCCCCGGCCGCCATTTCCCGCCGGGGGGGGGCGGCCCCGCCCTGTCCTCGCCTCCTCCCATTGGCTGCCAGCGGCGCCGGGGCGGGGCCCTGCCCCTCCCCCTTGCCCCTCGGTGGGCGGGGCCCCCCCGCAGCGCTGCACGGCGATTGGCTGGCGTGGCTGTCAGTCGGCCCGGGGGGGCGTGGCGCGGCCAGGCGGGGCCCCGCGGGGGCGCTGCGGCCGCAGTCGCGCTGGGGCGGCGGCGGGTGATGGCGGCGGCGATGGGCTCCGCGCTCCTGCTGCTCCTGGCGCTCCTCGGGCCCGCGGCCGCGCTCGCCGGATACATCGAGGTGCGTGCGGGCTGTCGGGCCGTGTGCGTGCGTGTGTGTGTGCGGGCGGCGGGGCCTCCCGCGGGGGTACCTGCTGCGCCGGCGGGAGATAAGCGGGGTTCGCGGTGTCTCGGCGGGTGCGGAGCCCCCCGCACCTTGTCCGGCCTCCCCGAGTCCTTCCCGCCGCGGAGGGTCCGCGTTTTCCCCGTGCTTTCGGGAACGCCGCATCCCTCAGGCCTCTCACCTGGCCGGGAGCTCCGTCTCACCGGGATGCTCGGGGCTGGGGTTTTCTTTTTTGGGAAGTGACCTCGGCATTCTTGGCACGGGCGCAGGAGCGCCGAGCTTCAGATGAGTGTGGAAGAGTGTTAAAAGGCAATGTCATAGAGGAAAGCCTCGGTTAAATGAATCCATTTGTTTGTTGATGGATCCCAAGTAAATCTTTGGTTTGGAACCGGTACCTTGGCTTTCGGGGGAGATGGTTCAGCCGAGTGTAAAGGTTGTGCATTTCGCATAGAAAAGGCTTAGATGGTTATATATATATATATATATATGCACACCCATATACCTATATAAACGCATATACATATATGAAAAATATATATACTACTTTTACATATATGAAATATATACTGCATTTGTATATATGAAAGTAATTACGGGGGGGGAAATTCCAGCTTTGTCCCTAAAACCAAAAGCTCATGTAGTTCAGCTCTCTGAACAACAAGATGAGTAGGAAAAAATCTTGCTATTTGAAAAACTTGATGCTATAACCTGTGTGTTAGACGGAAGCATCAGAACAAGGAGCAAAGTACGTGCTGAGCTCCAGACACGTTTAATAATCTACGCCTCGGTGTTGTTTGGAAATGCAAAACAGCTGCGTTTGTCTTGTGAAGGTTCTGGGTTATTTAGGGAGAGATAAAGAACAGGCTTGTGGCTGCTTGTGAATGGTTTGATGTGAGAGTTTACAGTAAATATTGGCAAGCTTGATTAAGCAGAACATGTTACCTCAGTGTGGTGCAAAAATCCAAAGCCCTGAGCTGGCGATAATTCCTAAGCTGGTTTTGGATATTTTTAATGTGTGCTGTGTGGAGTTGGTGTAGTCCGTGATTTCTACTTGTTTGGTTGCTGCCGAGGAACAGTATTCCCCCTCCTTTGCACCGATCCTTGTGGTAAATTCCTGTAAATCAGGGGAGCGTGGTGATAACTGTGGGAGAACTTGTGCGGAGGTTCCCTGGTAGGAAGGGTGGTGGAGCTGCTCCGAGGGTGTGGAGCTCATCCCGGCTCAGCTTCCTTGGCATTGCCTCGCTGGTGGGGACTGTCCTGGCTGCTGGTGTCGCATCCAATCCCTTCCACCTGTTTGGGAACTCCTCCAGCTGTAGGTCACTTCCTCCCTCACACTCGAGGCACATTCGCCTGCCATGCCCATCCCTCTGGAATCCGCTGCTCGTGGACACGTGCTACGAGGTACCAGCTCGGCAAACACGTTATCCGTGGTTTCATTCCAAAGCCTGGTGTCCGTGCGATGAAGCAGATCCCGGGGATTGCCCGTGCCAGGGTTTGGCACAGAGGGAGAGCAGCAGCGTCTCACCTCGGCTCCCCCCGCCCCGGAGAACGGGGGCACTGACCTTTCGGAGAAGGATTAGAATGAAACCATTCCTGTAATGCAGTTTGCATCCTTGGAAGGCACGGAATCCACCTTCGTCTGCCGGCACAAAATGTCAACCGTGGCGTTCTAATCCTTATTTTTGCTGCGTCCTCTCCCATTGTCTCGCCGGTGGGGGACTGGGGGACTGCAGCTCTCTCTCAAGAAAGAGCTTTTCTCAAGAACCTTCCTGGATGCAGAGCTTAGGAAGCGAAATGCTTACTGTTCTTGGGTTTTCCTTACTGGATTTTATCAGATAATGTGAGAAAAATATGCGAGGAATCGATTTTTTTCCGTAATCGAGCTGCAGTTTGAAAGTTAAGGGCAGCAATGTCTGCAGTTATCAGTTCGGTTGCATTGGCACAGTCCCATTAGGCAGATTTTCTGTCTCTTGATTATCTCTCTGTCCCTGGAACACCCGCTAATCTTCTTATCAACTACAATTTGTTTTTCTTACTGTCCTGTACAGAGCAGGGGGAGTGGCAGTTTATTTTCTCTTTTAAATTGTTGGTATCCGAAGCCTTGAAAAGGGCGTTCCCAAGGGCTGCTCCTGGTGACAGTCAGTCTCCCCTTCCAGATCCTCGTGTGTGGATGGCAGATAACCTCTGACAGTCTCTCTTCCAAATGAGTCGGAATAGAAGAGCTGAGATAAACGGTGGATCCCAGCAGTTAATGTTTTGCTTTAGTGTATGCCTGAATTTTGCTTGTTTTGCTTGTGAAGTCCGAAAGAACCTCAGATAGGACACTGATGCCAACTGGAAAAAGAAAATAAATCTATGTTAATTTGATCTGTATTCCAATGATAAACCAGTTCTGCTGTGCACTCAAGGCCTTTAGAGAGGGGAAGTTTCTTTTTTATCACTTGACCTTTTCGTGTAATCAAATCTGAGGCAATGCAGACTCGATATTGCTTTTTTTAATCACGTTTGGTCTTTTTCCAAACCTCTTCTGAATGCTTACATCTGTTACCTGCCTGTTTGAAATCGCCAGGATTTGGGGTGAGACAAAAAAACAAGGGCGTGCTTTGCAGCAGAATTTCAGGTTATTATTTTTGCCTTGTGTTGCTTAAATTCTCCCTGACAAAAATATCAGTCCTGTGCCGTTTCTGCAGACCTTGGGGACTTCTAATTGCCTGCTGCATTGAACAAAGAACTCCACCTAGGGAAATTTCCACTTCGTGTTCGAGTCCTGAGTAGAAACAGCTCATGAAAATTCCAGTCTTGAGCCCGTGGCCTTTAGTTTGCTCTCAGCTCCTAAAACTGTGCTTCCCAGGGTTAGGAAATACGCTTTCCTATGAAGGTGGTTATATTCAAAGGCTCTTCTGAGCCCCCAGCAAAAGCTTCTCTGAGGCAGAGATGAGGAAATGAAGCAAATCTGATACTGCAGAGAGGCTCTGGAATTTCTGCTGCGTTGTAGGATGCCACAGGAAGGTAAGCTCTGCTCTTCGGAGGGGGCCTTCAGCTCTCCTCGTTTCACCTGTGAAATCATCACCACCACTCCTATTTAGGCATTAATATCTCTACCAGGGGTTGAATGACTTTTCGGTTCGTGTGGCTCTTGAATCACCTGAGTTATTCAAAGCCTGTTCTGTAGGTGGCTTTAGCTGTGTTATAATTACACACTGAACTCCTGCAGCGCTGGGAGTGCAGGGATCCGTGTGCTCTGGATCACTTGTGCTTCTCTCTGCATGTGGCTTGTAGAACTTCTTTGGCTTTTCCCCGTTTGTTCATCTTCTGGAGGCGTATGGGCTCAATCTTGGAGACATAAGTCACTTTGACTGCAGCATCTGCTTCTACACATGTATCTAACCCAGAGCCTCGTTCCTCAGTTGAAAATAGAAGAGAAATACAGCATCCCCAGCTATTCCTTGTTAGAAGGAATGTCCACTTGGGCATTTCGGACTCTGCTCGTTAACTCTTCAGGCTTCCTGAGTTGACATAGTCCCTCAGACTCTTGCCCTTGTGCTTCTCCTGTGCAGTGAAACTTGGTGCCGTTGATTTCTGGTTCAGGCAGCCAGCACCTCTGAAACACGGGGCTAATTTAAGGTGGTGCTCACTTTTAATTGGAACACATCAAATACTCACAATGGCCTAGAAACCCTCCTGAGGAGGCTCCTGATTCAGAGCTGTACTTGAACTCAGAACACTGCTCCTTTTTTTGTCCCCCCAAATTGTTTGCCCCCGTGATGGACATGCTCTGCTTTCTCTACCTGCAGTGAGTTTGTCACAGGCAAATGGCATCTCCTACCACGGGTTTTACCTGCTGCTTATCTTAAATGGAGTCCCTGGGGCTCTGTGCCTGTACATTCACTATACTAATTTTGTGATCCCCATTTTGATATTTTCAGCTTTTTACTGTAGGCACTGGTAAGTCTCAGGTTTGTTGGGAGAGGAAATGGATTGACCACGCTGTGCAAAGTCTCAGAGTAACTTTTCCATATATATGTTTATTTGTTTATTTACTGTGTGCTTACTAGAGCGAGTTACATGACATGACATAGATGACTAGAGCGAGTTACAAAGCAGCAAGAAAGAACATATGAGTTAACCAAATATAACCAAAATGACTTACTTTTTTCCTTCTGTTTTGAGAGGGCTGATGGCTCCTCATCAGATACAACAGGACAAAGGCAACTTCAATATGTTAATAGTGTTCCTCAAACAGGGCAAGTGGTGCTTCAGATTGGGTGCTGTAGGGGGGAGTAAAGAACTGAATCCTCATTCCCCAGGGAGTGCACAAGGAAAAGTGCTTCTGAGGAGAAATAATTTGGCTGTTTGTTTTTTTTTTTTAAGAGTAATTTCTTAATGTTAGATTTGACTTCTTTTAATTTATGAATTCCTGCAGCTGTACGAGGGATATATGTATGTATATATATATATGAACACACAGACATGGGGTATATATACACACATTTCACATGGAGATCTAGTGTGTGGATAACACTTTTTTTTTTAACTTGCTCAGCACTAGATTTACTACCTTCCCCCCATCTGCCTTCTCAGTTGGAGTTAAATATCTATTTCTGCCTGTGTGTTGCCTGAGCTGTACTATCTCGTGTGAGAACGTGGAAAACCCATGGACCAAAGAAGACAAAGTCAAATCCACTTCTAGCCTGGCTTTTAAACGTCCATAAGTTCCCATCCTTTCCCCAGAGTCTGAGTTGAAGTTTAAATGCATGCAAGATTTCACCCTTACATGCATATGTAGTTTTTAATTTCAGCTGAAGAGGAATGCTCAAAACACCAGTGTTCTGCTAATGGTGTTAAACTAATCTTTCTGGAGCACGACCTTTATGTAACGAGGGGTCCACCTGACCAGGAGGGCATGTGGCTAAGCTGCTTACAGCTCTTCATTTGGAAGCATTACAGGAGTGGTTTGTACACAGCCAGTAGGGAAAAGAATGTGTTCCTTACTCCTGAAAGTTCAACCCACATATGTATATTAAATTGAGTTAGAACTTTTTGCTGTCGTGATCGTACTCGTGTATAAATTTATACATTGCAGACCTTCATTTTTCTCTGAGTCTTTGGTGGCCTCCTCATCACTCTTGGCCACTGTGCACAGCCAAATGTTGCTGTGCTCGGTGGCATTTGATGTTTTATTTCACTTTCCATTTTCGCTGGTGACAGTGGGAAGTCAAAGCACACGTTGGCTCCGTGTTTCCTGCGGGAGAGGACTGATGGGTGAGGCGTGGACCAGAAAGCCTTTTGTTGTCTGCTGCAGGCAGAGCTGGTTCCTAAGTGCACATATTTATGTGTTCATCTGATTTGGAGGTGGAGGCTTGATCTCTGCTGGCCAGACTGGCCGGGTGGTGCGTGGGGTGCTGCAGCTGGGCCACTGTGGTGTTGGGCTGCTGGCAGTGCCTTCACCTGAGCTGGTTTTTCCCCTACTGTTTTTTTTTCTCAAGGTGACTACATTGGGCTGTGCATTTTGAGCAGTGGCTTGGGGGAATTCTTAGCTCTCAACCTGCAGATCAGTGTCTGCCTGCAGAGTTTAGCCTAATCTTCTTTGCGGGTGCTTTTCTGGGGGATTCCTCCTCTGAACCTTCGAAAGTTTCAGCATTATTTCAAGTACAGGATTTCCTGCACAGGTGAGCAGTGTGGCGGGTTGCTGGGGCTAGACAAGGCCTTCAGTGATGAAGCAGGGTCTGAAGTTGTTATTCCATGCAGTGTGTGAGCCTCAGAGAAGCTTATGGAGGAGGCGAATCGATAATAGTTTGGCTTGGATGGCTTCGCTGGGCTTTGAGACTAACGGAAAATCATTATGAAATGATGACTTTGAGCTCAAGTTTGTCAAGCCACGGGGCGTGAAGGGCATTAAATTTGCCAGCCATTAAAATTGCCAGCCCAAAAAACCTCAACAGAACCCATGGAAGGTGGGAGGTGCCCCTTCTTTCATGGTCGTGGCGAGGCCCTGAGTCATCCCTGGCAGTGCTCCGGTTCCCCTCCCGGCAGCCTGACGGGTCTGTGGTGTCGTGCCGAGGTGCAGGGGATGATAAACGTGCCTCAGCACTCGGATCCCAGGCCCTGGCTCCGTGACAGGCATGCATTTAAGTAATTTCATACAGTAAGCTTCTCTCTAACAAAATTACAGCGGAGCAAAGTGTGCGTTGATCCGGGTCAAGGACGGGGACAGGCAGACACGCACAGGCACACGGGGCTGGCTGGGGCCTTGCTTCCACTCGGCTGTGGGGTGATACTCAGCAAAGTTTCCAGTTAAGAGTAACTAATTATCAACTTCTTACTGATGGCCACATGTTTAAATAAAAGCAGTGTTTCACCTTGAAAGTTCTCTTACTCACTCAGGTCGCTTTTCCTCCAACATTTTCTGCTTAGGACATGTTTTCAAATGTCTGAGGTGTTCTGAGATGTGGGTCAGGGGATTGGGTTTCTTCAGTTCTTCCATTAGAGTGAGTGTTATTATTCTGTTAACTCTCCACTGTAGCAGGGGCTCTCATTTTCTCGTGCAGATGTTGTGCCTGGGTTCTTTAACCTGCCACCTCAAAGCTCTAAAAGCAGCCAGTGAGGAGAGCTCAAAAATCATCTGACAGTGATGATGTTGCAGAGATGAAACAGAGGTTTACTAAACTACTTGGTATTTTCCAGGAGTTACCCTGTGCTAATTTCAGCACTGAAATGCTGAAATCAAAGCCAAACATTTGCATTTTTAATCTTTGGGCTTTTCTTTAAAGGCTCTTAAGTTATTTTTAGCTCCAGCTCCCTGCCAAAAGCTTTGTCCCTTTCCTTTTGGATTTTGGGTTGATGAATCCCACTAGTTATGATGTCATTGCATAGTGTGAAATGACAGCAACAAAAAGAAAAATCTTAGCAATACCATCTGTTACAATAAATATTATGCACTCCTGTTAGATTCCAAGCGGATTTGGATTCCATATTCACAACAGAAGCTGCTCTCTGCTTACACTGTGGTACCTCCCAGCATAAAGCCTTTCACCAAATTCTCTATATGGTTCTGGATTTGGCATGACTCATTGCCAGGTCTAAATTTAGTAGGGTTTTTTACTGGGTTTTAATCTTCTCCCATTCATATCAGGACTAGTAACTTGCCAAAACTGGTCTTTGAGGAATCTGCATGAATTAGGATAATTCACTAATACCAGGCTCTGGTTGACGTCGGTGGCTGGTCGCCTTACAGTGATTGTGGCCTGAAATAGAGAGGGGCAGATTGGCTTTAATCTGCTGGGTATTCCTCTCAAAAGATTAAACGCAAAATGTTGATTCAAACCTGTAGTGGGAGTTCCCAGGGGACTGTATGGGCGTTTGGAGGGGAGGCTTCCCCTGCATAATTTATCAAAGCCCTCGCTGAAGGAATCGAGGCTGATGGTTGTGTCGCGTTGCCGCGAGATCACGAACGCCTCTGGAAACCCTGAAGAGTGAAATGGTGTCAGGATCCAGCAGAGCACGGAGCCTGCCTCACCAGACTGGGTCAGAGAGGAATTCTGAAGCAGGGCAGTGCTTGAGTGTGGCCTGAAATGTGCTGCCTGCCAGGACAAGGGAGGCTGAGGAACTGGGGAGGGGGCACGTTACGGTGGAAAGCGGCTGTTCCTCCTGAACGGAGCAGAATGCTCACAGCTCACAGCTCCCTTTGGCCTGGCAGGAAGATTTAAGTGCCCCTAAGTTGCAGGGTTTCAATAACTCCTTCACTTCCAGAGGCTTTAAGTGGAGCCTCAGCCTCAGTGCTGAAAATGACAGGCAGTTTTTCCCTTGGTAGCTGGCCAAGAAATTGGGATTTTGTGTTTGCAGGGTATTGGTGTTTTAGAGCTCACCCTTTGGACACGAATGGACATGATGCTGTGGCTTACCTGGGCAAGAGCCAGATTCAGTGGGGTCATGACATGAGGTTGTGGTGCTCCTGTGGGTGTGCGAAGCTTGGGGTTGGGACAGAGCATTGTGTCACAGCAGGAGACTCACTGGAGGCTTTAAAAACAGGGGGAAAAACTGTGTCCCTGCCCCTGTCACTCCTGATAAATGCTGTCTTGTTCAAATTGCATCAATACTTGCCCTGCAACAAAGCCAGTCAGTATGTGGATGTTGTGTTGAGGGCACAGCCGCTTTCTCGGAAGCAATTTCCCAATCCCAGAGGCAGAGATGAATGGCCTGACAGAGCATGGGCTGGATGCAGTGGAAGGGCTTGCACTGCTGTATTCCTGTTATCCACAGCTGGCTTTGAGGGCTGGATCACAGCCTGGCACTTGCTTCAGTCCCTCTCCTTCCGGCTACGTGCTTATGATCTTGTTTTGATTAGTATTTTCATGGTATGGATGTGCAGGGTGTATTGGAGTTTGTGAATAACAACTCGCTAATCACAAGAGCTGAAATCTATTATCTGCATTAGAATCCATAGTGCTGTGTTTTATGCACGGTGCTTTTAGTTAATCCTTCCTTTGAAATCCTTTCATCTTCAGGTTAAAAGACATAAATAAACGTCCACCAGCTGATCACCTCGACATCCTTTTGCCTCCTCTCCCTGCCCACCCTTCCCTCAGCATCCTGACTCCCAGGAAGGTGAACTAGAAGAGCTGGATTCCTGCTGTAGCAGGGCTGTTAAAACAGCAGGAAAATCTTTCAGATTTGCTTAGATGGAAAATCCGCAGCGTGGACAAAAGGCATTTGGAAGCTGAGGCTGAAATTCCGAGGTTTGGGTGGATTTGTTGCGCTCAATTATACTGAGCAAGCTTTTGCGAGTGGCTTCACAGGGGAATTAGTGTGATGAGGAGAATACTTTTCAAAGTATAACCGTATGGAAGGCTTTGCCCAGAGCATCTACAGCATGTTAATGCCCCCTTTCACCGCAGGGCCCCAGCAGAATGCGGCATTGTGGTCCCTTTGTAAGAGATGCTGATGGATTTCAGGCGCACTGCTGGGCTGAAATGGCCACTGTCATACTTTGTGCTGGTGCAAACAGTTAAACTGGCTGCTCCAGACCAGTATATTATGTGGAGACACCCACACATTTCATCTATGCTGTAGCAGAGACATGAGGAGCACTGTTTTCCAAGACCCTACATGGCCTTTTGCTCCAAGCAAAGGCAAAGATGACTTTACTTCATTTGCTTTGCTGTCCTTGGTTTCAATTTGGCTTTTTGAGCTTCATCTTTTTAAAGATTTTTGCAAAAAGTTGCATCATTATTCCCCACTATGTAAGTGGCCGGTAGCATTACTCATAATTTTCTGTTATTTTATTTAATAGGCCGTGAATCTTACATGGATTTTGATCTTATAACTGAGGGCATGACAAACATTGAGCCACAGCTGGCAGCAACATTAACTCTCTATCTAAGATGGGTTTAATGTGCTAAACTTTGAGCAGCTCTTCCCCTCCTATTGACTTTGAGTTCTGTGCTTTGGAGTGGCTGTTCAGCTCCATCTCTGAGCAGCACCCACCTCACAGACTGTATCTCCAGGATGGTGTTCTTCACTGATGCAGAGGATTAAAAGAGTCATTAAGCTGCAGAATACACCACATGTCATGTAAAATACAAACTAAAGATGCAGACAGGCCGAACATGCTGGAGTGGCACAATCTGCTGGAGTGCATGAGGATGGGAGCATCTTTAACTCGAGCCAGATTTCAAATGCTCACATCACAGCAAGATGAAACTGGGACTTAGTTTGCATATGGAAACTCTTGGCCTCTTGTCTGCAGATTCTTTTGAGCTTTCATTTTTCTCTCCTGTGTTTGAAAGGATAGTTGGTCCCTTCTGCAACTAAAAATCATGTGCTTGGCACTATTTGTTAGGATACTTTCTGTAGTGAATTAACTGTGGGAACAACTCAAAGCGGAGAACTCTTCTTACTATTCCTTCCTCTCTGGTTTAATATTCACATCCCTTAATTGACTGGTGTAATTATGAAAATACAGACAACCTCTAATGCAATTTTATGAGTGAATTTGCTCCCTTTCTCTTCGCTGTCCAGGCTTTAGAGTTGCCACAGAACCTTGACAGCCATGAATCCATTTTGTGCTGGTTTGCCTGACCTGTTTTTCCCCTCAAACAGGTGCTACAATCAGATACAGAAACTCTCAGTGAAATATTCTCAGAGTGTTCCCAGCCTCATAACACAAATCCAGGTAGTACTGGTCCCAGTAATTCCCTGGGAATTGTGCAGGGAGAGGCAGCCTCCAGCATAATTGAGGCACAGTCTGGTAAGGAGCTCGTTTGGGCTCTCAGTGATTTAATTTAGCTGTAAGATGTCCAAAGGAAGGATACGAGAGTGAGGTATGTTTCTGGCTCTCTCGTGCTGTTGCATCATCAGGCTGTAATTTCAACACAGCTTTCTGGGGTGCTGGTGTGTTCTGATGGGGGACATCTGAGTGGATTCCGCAGGGCTGATCCACGTCTGGGGCTTGCCAGATGCTGACAGAGTTAATATTTGCAGCTGAGATGTGTGCACAGCCGTGTTCCTGAATTAAAAAAGACCCTCAGTGGGCCATGCCTGCAGTCAACCAGTGAAACATAAAACCACCAGTCCCCAGGGTTAGAACTTTATGCAACATTTTCATCCTTTGACTTTGGGAAAGCGCTGTTGAAACGACGGGGCCCCGTGGCTAGGAAAATGGTGAGTGGCTGATTGCATCAATACTCAGATCAATCTACCCTCCAACCACTGTCCCAGGGATGGGATTTGCATGTGAAGTCAGCATTTCCATTGCTGTGTGTCTGCTTGGAGGGTCAGGGAAAGCAGAGCTTGGTTGGAAGGCTGACCATTTCTCTCTTTTTCACTCAAGTGTGTCTCACTTTGGACAAGAGCATCTGAGCAGGCAGAGAAACATCCTCCCCTGTCTGATAGACTATTTTCCAAACAGGAAAAATAAAGAGTTGTTTGGAATCTTTGTGTTGGAAATAACACATCTGGAAAGGTTTTCTCTACAGTTGCTCCAGCTGGAGAATACTCAGTGTTTATACCCAAAAAACCCACAAGCTGCTGTGATGGACAGTCTGAGCAAAGGGTCTAAAAAAATTTAACAAGTGGTACCTTTCACAGACCTGAAAGAAGAATTTCAGTTGAGGTGATGGAAGATCTGGGGTATAGCGGCTCTTTAAGTCATAACTAGATTGTCTAAAACTGTTCTGCCTGCTCTTTTTCAAAGAGCAATTTCCCTCGCTGTTGCAGAACAGGCAGTTTTTGCTTCCACCTTGGTAATAAAGCTTTCAGCACCTGATGGTTTTGTGCTTCAGAGCCCTTAGTGAAGTGTCACATTCCTTAAAACTGGTCAAGCACTCGACCATCAGGTAGATGCAGCTGCAGTGTGTAAGTTCGTCCACTAATCTTTTGGTCAATTGTAGTTCAAATAAGTAGAAAGAAAAGCGCTGTGTTCTCTACCTTACCTTGAATTTTTCCTGCCTTACCTTCCAGAAAATGCTTGAGGAAACCTCAAAGAAATAATGGGTGTCAGTGTACCTAGAGTTCATTCTCCCCACTGAGACCTGGGAGAAATTGTTAATAAGTTAAAATCTCATTTTACCCAAGATAAAAATCACCTCTCCCATTTTATTTCCATGCATAATCTTACACAGCTCAGTAGAGAGAAGAGCTATAAAATTCAGCACAAGAAATTCAGGTGTTCAACATCCAAAGCCAGTTAAATGTTCTGCAGTCCTGAAATACTGGAGGTTCAAGGCTCGCTTCTGTTGGGCTTGGTTTACTTTCTGGATCAGCAATCAGTAAAGGGGATCTCAACCCAGCCAGCTTGAGTCTGTTCTATAAATTACCACTTAATTTTCTAATAGCATTAAGCAGCTGTTCTAAGCAGAGCTCTGTTCCTTCCCTTAAAGGAACTGGTTAATACATCCATTAGAGTTTCAGTGTTCAAGCCTAACTGTGCTGTGGTGGCTGTGACTGTTAAACCCCAGCTGATAAATGAATGCTTCAGAAATAAAATGCTCCTAAATTACTCAGGATTGTTTTTTGCAGAGGGGGGAAAAAGTGGAAATCCATTAAGCCATTACTGAGGTCCTTTCCTTTGTGTGACCCTGCTGCTGACAGAACTTCGGGGGTTCAGAAGGCTCTTTGTCGTTTGATGTCTCTTGTGTCAGACTGCTCAGTCCAGGTGCTGGAGCTCCAGGGGATGGATGGGAGTCCACCTCTCATGCTCTGCTTTGGAAGAAGGAAGGAAGTTGGGAGATCTGAGCCTGAATTCTGCTGATGGTCCCATGATCTTTCTCAGAGATGTTTGGCTGTGGGTGATCAGCTTAAAAATAAACAAGTCGAGCTTTTGCCAGCAGACCCTTGGAAGTAAGAAGTGTTCCTCCAAGCCATCCTCCCACATTCCAGCCTCTTTCCTACTTAACTAAGGTAGTGCTTGACATTCTTCATCCTACCCTTGCTTGGGAGTTCCTCCCTCACCTTCAGTTTGCCAGCATTAGTGGAAGGAAGCTGGCAGCCTTTCTCCAGTTTTATTGCTGTTTACTGGGATCAGAAATAGCAGCAGTCAGGAAAACGAGAGACTGTTTTGGTGAGAATTTGAGATGGTTTTGCATAGTTAATTCTCTTGCATTTATCTTTTTAGCTGTAAGTGGTAGGAAGTTTTCCTACCAATGAGCAGCTGACTGAAAACTAAACTTTCTTGGGGCAGTGTTTGTGTTGAAGTTTTTTATTTAAGGAAAAAGATACCATTTACTGTAGCTGAATAAACTTATAGCATTACTATAGGAGTATTTTAAAGCACTGATTTCTGCACCCCTAGACGTTGAAGGTTCTTGAAAGATGCTGTTTTGTATGTGAACAGTCATGCAAAGATGCTCCATAACAAGCCATGAGCACTTCTCAGAATAACTAACAGGAGGAGGTGTGTGGGAAGCTGCGTGGGGAGATGGTTTTGGTTTAAAATCTCAATTTCCATTATTTCCTAAGTAGATTCACTAAGAGCTGGAGTTAAGTTACCCATCCTCAGTAACAGTTACTAACTGCTGATGTTTTCCTAGACCTGTAATTTACGGAATTAACCTGTGCTTATGGCTGAACTTTAAAAGTTTGAAGTATAAAGGTATCCTCAGTTTTTACACTGAAAACAGTGAGGCTGCTCCATCATTTTTTGGTAACTCATTAATTTTGGTCTGGGTCAGGATCCCCTTGGCAGGGCCCAGGGAGCAGCATAAGGACGAAAGCAGCCCTGTATTTTAGCTGTGGGTTTCCCATTTTCAAGAGATGGTCATTAACATTCTTTGGAAAGCCAGGACTTCAAAACCTCATGGTTTCCTCATCCAGATTTGAAGTTTCATCTGAATTGTTTGGAGGACAGAATGACCAGTTAATTTGGGTTGGATTCTGTTTTGTTTTTTTTCCCAGAAGATGGTGAATTTAGGGGTGGAAAGCATGACCTGCAGAGCTCCAGAGCAGTCAGAGCAAGGCCTGGTGAATCTCTCCTGTGAGCTGGAGGGAAGTTGTGTGTAGTCTAACTGCAGGACTTCAAAATCCCAAGGAAGTTTTATCATTTATGTTCCAAAACAAGCACACGTAAATAACTGATCTGTGATGCTGAACAACATCTGTAAAGTGAGGGACACTCAACCAAACCCAGACTGCATTGCAAACTGCATTCCTGCTTGTAATCCTTCCTTTATCTTGCATTTTTTTCCCCCAGGTATTTTTCCTTGCCACTTGAAATTCTCTGGTAAAAAAACGCCCCTTGGTTTCCTGCTTTGCTTTTTGGTTGTGTTAGGTGAAAACACAATCTGTGCAGCCTTTTTGTGTGGAGTCAGTGAGTGGTCAGACACGTGGGTAGAGCGAGGAACCACAGGTTCCTGCAGTGGCTCTTTTGTGCAGCTTCACAAGATCTGGTAAAACCAGTGTTCGGCTGTTTTCAGGGAGGGCTTTGGTTTCTTCCCTCCTGAAGTGCTAACTCACTTCGAGGCAGTAGAAGTGGGGCTGTTTTTTGCCTGCCTGATGTGGATAAATCGTTCTCTCAGTCTCCTCTCAGCCAGTTTTGTCCCCTGCAAAAGCCAGTGGAGAAGTTGTGTGGGTGTGGGAGTTGTGATGAGTTTTAGTCCAGAAGTTATTTTTGCCTTGAACAAATTGCTTTGAAGTGATGAAAGATTTTCTAAAAGTACTTTCCTGTGTATTATGGAATCTGTATCCTGGTAACTACAGTGATTATATTCCCTAACTCTTCCGTAGCTCAAGTGCCTTAAGGTGGCACGAACTCTCTGTTGAACCATGGAGAAATTACTTATAAAATAGCATCTCTCAGCACTCCTCCACATGTGCTGCTGCCAGAGATGCCTCAGTGCTATCAACAGTGATGGTTCTTACCAGTCAGCTCAGCAATGAAAGTTAGATCTGAGAGTTAAAACTTTACCCTAAGTACAAAACACTACTAAGCCATAGCTGCTGTCCTTAGGCTTTGGGTTGGATCTCCCTTCTGCTTGCCCTGTGGCCATTTTTTCATAGAATTTTACTGTGAAAACATGGAAGTTTTTACTTGCTGACTGGCTAACAGGGCATCTTGGGTCCCTGTGCTTCAGATGCCCAAATAATTAATGTGGGAAAGAAGTCATTAGTCTTGCTGTGCAAGGCAGTGATGACACAGATTGGAGGAGCTGAGGATTAATCCAAGCTGAGCCCGCTGCTGGATGACCTTAGGCAAGTCACTGGACTTCATGCCTCAGTTTAGCCCGGTGATAAATAGGCCTGGCTCTGTGCTGAGGCAGGATTTGGGATCGTGCTGTAAAAAGGGAACTTTAAATAGCCCGAGGCCGTGTTCTGCTGCACAGGGAAGGAAGTGGCTGTGAGTGGGTCCGTCTGACACAGCGTGGAAATTGTCCCTGATGTCCTTGTGACCTGAGTGATTAAACCTGTTTGGACCCGGCTGCGTCCTGTGGGGTGTAATAATTGTGCCTTCCTTTTCTCCTGCCCTGATTTTAGGCTGGGTTAGTGTTAAACTGTCCCACTCCCAGCCATTACACCCAAGTTGAACTTTTGAAAGCTTGAGGCCCAGCAATTAATCTTTTTTTTTTTTTTTTTTTAAGGACACAGTTCTGGGTACGGTAACATTTGTTCAGGGAATGTTCCAGCCGAGTTGTTATGAACTTTGTTTCCCCAGGGGTAGAAAGGAGGATGCCAAAGGCAACCATGTTACACAAGCAGCTTCAGGAAGCTGAGGCAGTGCTGAGTCGTGGCTTTCCTGGATGTGATCAGCACTGCCTGCAGCGTGCCATTCCCTATGGAATGTGCCAGTTCCCGGTGCAAAGGTCTGGCAGGCAGATTGTGTGCCCAGTGACTCGGGTAGGCCAGGTTTAGGGAGCGTGGTAAACTACAGGAGGAGGGCGAATTAATCTGAGACCTCCTAATTACAAATTCCGAGTCTGGGACTGGGAAATGCTGCCTTTGCTCTTTGGAAGACAGAGGAATGTGCAAAGCAGTAAGGAATGCTTCGGGCTGCAGCAGGTCTTTGTAATCCTGGCGTTGTTGTCGGCACATATGGAAGGACGTGGATTATTGTCACTGAACTTCCGAGTGCCCAGAGCTGCCTGTCGGCCATAAACAGAGGCATCTAAATATAAACTGCACCCGAGTCACTGCAGCTCCTGCCTTGGCTCCCAGTTCTCTGCTGGTGCAGAATCCTCTGCCACAAAAGTCAATAAAGGACGAGCAGATGAGAACTCCACCCCTTCCAGCAAGTTAAAGCAAGCCAAAGGCTGCTTTACTGAGATTTCTGCCATTTAAATTCAAAAGCAAACACAGGCTGGTATTATCAGCTCACACCAGATCTGCCTGCAGACAATAATTCTTCCTGTCTTGGACCCCTGCCCATGTGCATTATTGTAATTATCAGCAATTTAAAAAAAAATAAAGCAATAAAGCTAGGATGAGCTGCTGGGCTGTAGATTTACTGCCTGCTGTGTCAGGCATTCATTAGCCTTCCTGGGTTCAAGCCACCTATCTGCTGAATAAAAGGAGGAAGAGAAGCTAAGGAAAACAAAGCACAGAGCAGCATTTGAAGCAGGAATTGAGAGCTCTGCTCGAGAGTTTACAAGTTCCAAATCCCGGGGAATTTTAAGCATTCCGTGCAGAAGTTCTCGTGCGCAAAGTCCCCCTGCCAACTGCCCTCGCTTTTTAACCCAAGTGTTGGTTTCCTGAGTGCTGCAGTTAATTCCCAGGTGAGGTTCATGGCAATGAACATTAGGTTCAAAGGCTGGGTGGCACGCTGTGACCTGGGAAGGCTCAGCTCTGCAGTGCCAGCCCAGCTGTTCCACCTCCAAAGGCTTCGGTGCTGTGACTGCAGCAGCTTTTCATTTTCATTTTGAATTTGCCAAGGGCTGGCCCCTCTTTATGGAGTGAGAAGTGCCCATGGACATCAGCTCTGCAGGCAGTGGGCTGTGCAGCTGGGCTCTGAAGCAGTTGCATTTATCACAGGATGTTCTGAGTTGTAAGGGACCCACAGGGATCAGTTCTTAAGTGAATGGCCCGTACAGGGGTCAAACCCCAACCCTGGCATTATTAGCATGTCCTTGCACAAGTGTCCACACCAACTTTTCTGCCCAGAAATGCAGAAAGTTGGAATAGTCACACATTGAAAAGCAGCAGCCATCAGGAAGGCTGGTAAGGTAACAAAGCTCATTTTTATATCAAAGGAGCTGTTAGAATTCCTCAGTGATTTTGAAAGAGTTCAATTTATATCCTCCATATCTGTGGGTATTGCACTGACATAAGGAGAGTTACAGTGTTGCTCCAGATGGAATAGGAAATTTAATTTAAGGGAAAAAAAAATCCAAAAAAGCTGCTTTCTTTCTGGAATTAAAGCAAGGTGGGCAGCAGGATTTATTTGGATATAAACAGCCTGTTCTCAGGTTGTGGTTCCCTTTCACCCTGATTTAATAAGCAGTAGTATTAGGGGGGGGGGGGGCTTCA
>JAYRBT010000067.1:194086-204967 GCA_036023395.1 Myiotriccus ornatus
TCAATCTTTATCACAACCTTTATCTGTGATCTGGGGTGCTGCTTTTCTAAAGCCCAGCCCCCAGAAACCATGAGAGACCACCTTCACTTAATTAAAAACAAACAGCACAAGTCATCTTCCCAAGTACTGCCTGACATCTTTTGTCAGTGTAGCAGCAAATAGTTGTGGAATACATGTAACTCTTGGGAGCAGGAAATGTGATCCAAAGTGCAGAGAGTCCTGCAAAAGGCTGCGCGTGGGAATGCCCCAAGCAGTGATTAATCTCTTCTCTGGCCACCGAGTCGGTGCAATTCTCCACGAGAGCTTTCTTCAGCAGGTTATAAATTCTAGAAGCTGGAGTTTCAGTCTTAAAACAGCTTAATCTTCTGTGGTTTTATCCAGAGAGCTGCTCGTGTGTTGCTGCGGAGGAAAGTATGGACAGTAGGAGTTCTCCTTAGCAGGCTCTTCATCCTTCTTGACCTAAAATCCCATCCACTCTGGTTTTGCTGGAATAAAGGCTCATTCTGGCTAATCTAATCAGATGGACAAGGTTATGGTGGTGTTTGACCTCACTGAAAATGCAGATTTCAATTAAATACGACATTTTGCAGATACCTTGGTGCCATTAAGGAAAGCTCTCAGGAACTCATTTCTGTGAAATAAAATAATCAGCTCCTCTTCACAAGAGAAACACTCCAATCACCCTTCAATCCTGCAGTCCCCAGCAGCATGCCAGAAGGCTTTCCTGAGTAGCAGCATTCCACAGGGAGCTGGATGGACAGCATGTGAAATAATGTGTGTTGTCACGAGGTTTAACAGATCCTGGAAATAAAAGGCAAGGGTCATGGTTTTCATGTGTAAGACTTTATAAACCAGAACTGCAGTCGCATTTTTGAGGGGTAGATGTGAAATATTCCTTATTTTACTAAATAAATTCCTTATTTTACTCGCATCCCTCCTTTGGGATGGGGGATACTTGCAGGAAGAACAGCCCTGACGCTTTTTAGCACATGGAGCCAACCACTGTCACAAGCTGAAGAGGCAAGTAGTAAATAAAAACTGGGATACTTGGGCAGACACTTCCATCAGAGGAAAAGAAGATTTAGAGGTTTGAATTCCAGTGTTTCAGGACCATAAATCAGGCACTGCATGACGGGGTGAGGAATTTAACTGACATTAACTGGCCTGAGATTTATGTGTTTGTGTTTTCGGTCTTGGAAGGCAAACTGGGTTACAGAATTATACAAAAGGCAGAGCCCAGTTTATCGTGAAACATCTTGTAAATGCGAGTGCCAGTGAGGAAAGTAATGGTTTATGGAACAGTCTTTCCCCAAATAACATTTGTCTTGCTCTCATGTTATGGATGTGTATTAATAGGATAATAGCTACTAAAATAATGTTCGCCAAGGATGTACACAACTGGATGAACTCTCCTCCATCATCATGTGTGTGTTGCCCCTCCTGAGCTGTCAGGCTGCTTATTTAAGGGATTGAATCGTCACTACCCAGCACTACAAGAAGCAGCTGCTTCCATTTATGGCTGGGAAATTCCCCGAGAAAAATGTGCTGTCAGTTGTTCATCCCTCTGCAGTGTGGAATGGGTGAATTCTCTGAAGTCCTAAAGAGCTTGACTGAGGACATGGCTTTATCCCAAGCTTCGTGCTGGGTTTACATGTCTCCCAGCCCTCCTTTTGCAAAGTGATGTTTGAATGTAGCCCGAGGGATCCACTTCTGGTTTTGATACCTCAGTTGTGGGAAGCAGCGGAAAATTCCGTTGTCCCAAAAACTCGTGTAGGTGACTTCCCTCCCTACTTACATGTCAGTGTGGCCTCCACGTGTACAGGTGAAGTTTGTAGTGCTGCATTCTCTCATTGCAGATTAAAATACTAAATTAAATAATTTATGTGATTGAGGACTGGAGGGGATTTGCCAGTGGAGGAAAAATTGGAGCCTGTCACTCAAAAATCTAACCCTGCAGGTCACGGGGTTAAAGAATCAACTTGTGTATCTCAGAGTTCATTAATTCACCCAGCAGCCCAATCCAGGAGAAGATTTCTGCCGTTTGATTAAAAGTGATGAAATCAAGCAAGTAATTAGTGTCGTTTGTTCAGCTGGGAATTGGGGCTTAGCATGTTCTGGTAGCTACGGCAACAGCACTCGGCTGATATGCAAAGCATGTGAGCAATCCAGGGAGGGGAACGGCACCTTTGCGGGGAGCAGAGGTGTCAGGAGAGACGGCAAAAATAAACACGGGCTCCAGCAGGATGTAAATAGGGGGGGGTGGGCATGATTTCAGCAGCTTGGTATGTGTTTGAACAGGAGCTTTGCTCGGGCAGGGGCTGTGGTGAATGGATTACTTATGGATGTTTCTGCACCTCTCCTGCTCCAGCAGTTCCCTTGTTTTGCTGCAGGCTCGTTAAGTTTGCCTTGACGAAAACAGATTTCAGGCATCAGCAGTGCCAGCGATCTCCATCCACAGTGCATACATTTTATTCTCTTCTGATGCCCTGTGTTCCTACAAGGGTTAGTGCTTCCTGTGTACTTGATCTCGCATTCCTTTTGGTTTTTTTCCAAGATCTTGGATGTGGTTGGAGTGTTGTCATAAAACTGTCTTATGGATTGTTTCCTTTAACATGTCAATTCTTGTGCTCTCTGGAAAGTGGTTGTTGCTACCAAAGTGGTGTTTGTTTGGAGGGGGATAAAAAGGGCCTCTTACAAAGTTTGTGTGTGTTTAGAGCGTTGGGAAGGATCATTCTACATTTCCCCCTTTCTTCTGAAATGAAACACAGGAGGGAAGGCGATGCAAGAGTCTGCACTTGTAAGAAATTTATTAAGTGTTTTGATTTCTGAAGGAACCAAGTTCCCCAGGCTCAGTGTAATCCAGAGCTCCTCCTGTATCTGAAGTACATAACAGTTGTCTTTTCCTTGGGGCAGAGAGTGCAACAAATGTACCCACTCTAAACTTGAAAATATATGAACTTGGCAGCATTTTGATACTGGGACATCGATGCCAGTATCTGTTATATATAGTTCAGTGTTTCATTACTTTGTGGTCTGCTTTCATGAGCATCTCTTGGTTGGAAGGGTCAGAGTAAGTAGAAGCCACTCTGTAAGACTGTTTCTCTTAAGTTATGCGCTGTCAAATAGTTCTTAAAACTCAAGGGGTCGTTTTTCTGCAGTTAGGACGTGAATTTATGCTTTTGTGCCTCAAGTTCGTTTTCTCCCCCGAGCGCTGGTTGTGTGTTCAGCACTAAACAATCCTTGACTCTCTGAGTGTTGAAATGTCTTATCTCCAGGCAGTGAGATAAGGGGAGGGGGGAGAAATGAGCTAATTATAATGGAGTTATTCTTCTTCCTAATATCCAATAACTAGGAGCTGCACACTGGCAGTTGAATTCTACCCTTTGCTCCTTTATTTGCTTTAAGCATACACATACTGGTATGAGATGATGGGGGTCTGCAGGCAGTAGGGAGTGAACAGTGCCCACAGTACTTTAGGCATTTTTGAATGCATAAAAATTAAATATGAAGGCAGGACTGGTGGCCTGGGGTTGTGCTGCCCTGCACATTGCTGTCTCTGGTCTGGAGTAGTTGAAATGGATTTCATTCCTTTAAAGAGATTCTGATTTTGATTTAGGAGTTCATCTGGTTTTTGCCTGATGCCTCTTCTTTCTCTTTTACAACATCTAGTAGTTATTTAGGGAGAGCATGTTCAGCTCCTGCATCCACTCGGTCTCCTCATTAAAAAAACAAGCCTACAATTTAAATTACTCCCCTTTTTTCCTCTTTTGGTCAGCCAGCAAGATTTCAGAAAGGGGCCCTGACCTTGTTTTCATTGATCAGTCTGCATTTTGACCCGAATGTGGTCCGAGGCTGTCGGGTTTTGTCTGCTGGTGCAGGTTGGGAAGTGCACAGAATACACAGCTCCCGTGGGAGTGCACTGAAAGGGACACAGGAGGCTTTGAGGAGCTGCTGGCCACAGCTGTTTTTCTGATTCAGCAGAAATCCTCTTTACTCCTATGTTTGAGTAAGAATCTTAGGTGTTTCTATCCCAAATATTTGATGATATTGGGAGAAACACACGACTTCCAGCTCTGAGCAGGATTCTTGCAGTGGGACCCACTTAGTAGTAGCTTGTGTGCAACACAGGGGTGTTTCTGCCAAAAGTTATTAGTATAGTTTTCAAGACTCAGCTGATACTCTGGATTAAGCAGGAGCTGTCTGAGATGATGCCAGAGGGTTTCTGGTTCTTGGAGTTCTGCCTTTCATCAGACAACGCAATCACCGTGTTTTGTTTTCCTTTGTGTTCACAGGCCCTCGCAGCCAATGCTGGGACAGGGTTTGCAGTGGCAGAGCCTCAAATTGCCATGTTCTGTGGGAAGCTAAATATGCATGTGAACATCCAGACTGGGAAATGGGAACCTGACACTTCTGGAACCAAGAGCTGCTTTGGAAGGAAGGAGGAGATTCTGCAGTACTGCCAGGAGGTGAGTTTTTCTGTGCGATCCTGGCTCTTCACTGCTGCGAAGGAATTGGATTCCAATTTAGCTGGTCAGTGGTAAATTAACCCTGCAGGAGACAAGATTGCTGTTGCCCAGCTCAATTCCCTAGGCTGTTTTGCTGAGTTACTGCCCAGGGAGGACACAGCAGTGGGATTTAGGAGCTACCTCTGACTTAGATCAGCTTATGCTGCCATAAGAAGGTCCTTGGTCTGTAAGTCAGAGGTGTCCTTGTCTGTGTTTGCAGGGCCTTACCCAAGTGTTCTGCCTCTGAGCTGGTTAACCAATATCTGCTCTGTGTTGTACCAAATGGAACCTGACACCTATCTCAGTGACATGTTCATATCAGCCAGAATATTAGAAAGAAAATTTTCATTAAAATGTTGACAGTATTTTAAGCTCTCTATACTTTATTGCAAAAGATACAGTCTACTTTCACTGTGCTCCAGATATGCTGTAATGTACTGGCCTTGATAAGTGTCTTTAATTGCTCTGAGGTGTCAGGCTCGTAAAATACCACGAGGAATGTAATTTTTGTTTAATGGGAAAGGGACAGAATGCACCGTGTGTGGACTGGAAAGCTTTTAAAACTGTTTTACAGGCTGATGTAACTGGGGCTGCATTTGGTTTATGTAGTAGAAGCCTAAATTTAAGTCAGTGTCTGGACTTGAGAACTCAAGCAGGACATAAGGGTCAAATGAATACATCATAGATGGGGCAGGCATGAGGAAACCTGAGGAGGTGGGTGCATGTTGGCTTGACAAGGGATGAGAGAGTCTGAAGATGCTACTAAACCCTATTTGTTGGTGATTGGCCTCTTCCAGAGGGTTTTGCACTGCACCAGAAAGAATGGAACAGATAAATCTCCTCCAAACCTGGGTACTCCTCCACTGTCTGCAAAGCCAGACCCCTCAGCTTAGTGCCGGGGAGGGTTTCTGCCCCTGACCTGGCCTTCTCCTGCCTCACAGCAGTGATGACATATTCCTTTCTCAAGCCCTGTGTGACAGACAGCTGGGAGCTTTTTTATGTCTTCAGCTGTCCCAGTTTTGATCTAGAGAAGAGGGGGGGGGTGTGTCCACGTGCAAACTTGAGCTCGTTTCTGGCTAGAGAATCAGCCTCACCGCTCCTGGTAGGAGCCGCTTTGCACGTTCTGTGTCCTTTCTGGAGGGAAACCTCTGTGTGTGTTTGTGTGTGTGCTGTTAACAGATGTACCCAGACCTGCAGATCACCAACGTGGTGGAAGCCAACCAGCCCGTGAGCATCGACAGCTGGTGCAAGCGTGGGAAGAAGCAGTGCAAGGACCACACCCACATCGTGGTGCCCTACAAGTGCCTGGGTGAGTGCTGGGGAGGGGGAGGCTGTGCTTTCTGAGGGAGGAACAAGCAGTTCCTCCCAGGAACAGCTCAGTTCCTGAGGGTTCTCTCATATCAGGTTGCCATTTCCACATCCAGCTTCCAGGTTTTCCTTTCCATAAGATGGAGCTCTGCCTTTCTGGAGCAGATCGACAGCTTGGTGACAGCTGTGGTGGGATAATGGTGCCTGGCATGGGAAAGAAATTCCCATTCTCTCTGCAACTGCCATAAAAACCTGAAGGCTATTGTATCTGAGTATCACAAAGACACTGGGCTTTAATACTCTGATCCTATTTTTGTGGAGCTTTAATATTTTGTTGCCTTGGAGACTTCAATGCTCAGTGTGCTCAGGCTTCCAGCTATGGTCTTGGCAAGAGATCTCTGTTCCGTTTCAATGACTATATTTAAACTTTGCTGTTTCAAAGAGGCCTCGCTTCTTGCAGCTGTATCCCATGTCCCCACTTCCAGCTGTGAAAGAGCAGGAGATAAGCTGTGATGGACTGGATGGTGCTTTGCAGAATGTCCCCAGTCAGGCAGTGTGTGTGACTGTTTACCTTGCGCCCTCTGACCCAGGGGTGGTTCTGGTGCTGTGCTGCTCCGTGGGTGTTCTCAGGGCTGAGCTTGGTCCCAGCTGCCTGAGTTTCTTTTCAGTCTCCCACTGGAAAAGACTTGTTTTGTAAGAAGTCTTGGGAGAGTCTGATTGCTGGGAGCATTCGTTGGGAACCAGTTTTCATGGTTGATATCCATATCTCGGGTTAACATGGGATTTGACATCAGCAAACCTGCAGAACCATGTGGGTTTCATACCTGTGTTTCATACCTTCCACTGTGCAATCATAAAGCACTTCATTAAACGTGAAATTTAACGTGGACACATCCTGGGAGAAAGGTGCTTGTCTTTATGGATGTGGAAATTCAGGTTTGGGAAGCAACCAAACCCAGCTGATTATACAGAGAACTTCTGATGGAAATAAGGATGAAAGCAAGATCCCTGGGTTTATAAGGAGTCATCTCTTTCAGAAATAATCCTCCCCCAAGCCTATTCTCCAGCTGAAAAATAAGCTGATTGTAGTGACGCTGCCTTAAAATTTGATAAGCATTAAACTGTGCGTTCGGGTTTTTCATTAGTGTCTCTCACAGTGTGCTTGACTTGCACACCCCAGCCTGGGAGGCAGCTCTGCTTTTCACATCCGAGCTGCAAGTCAGGAATCCACACCTACAAAGCACCTTCTCCTTTAGCATTCCACAAATTGCTGGTTGTGAAAGGATCATGTGTTTCTCTGCGATTATAGTCAAACTATGGGATTTCATTCCCATTCCTGCTTGTGTTTTCCTTCATACCTTAATGCACATTGTATCTTGAGGTGGGATATAAACATACCATGTTTAACCCTCTCTGCTTCCCTCCACCAGAGAAAGGCCCTTTGTATTTCAAAGGTGAGGAGAACCCAAAGCCCTCTGCCATCAGTCCCCAGAACCACAATTTCTTGGTTTTAAAGTTTGCTCAATTTCAGTTTTCTTATCAGGAGCATTTAAACTTTTTTTACTTAACTTATTAAAGTGATAGGGAAGGAGAAAAGATTATTAACTCGAAATTCCAGCTGACCTGTTTTGAGATAAGAAAATGGGGAAAATCCCATCTCTGTTAGTTTAAAATGTAACTAACTGATGAAGGCCAGTTGATTCTATTATCTTCAATTGTCATCAGATAATCTCTTTCTAAACTCTGTTTAACTTCTCTGTAGAAGGCTCCATGAGCCTTCGGTATCAATACTAAGGGGTTGCAAAACACACTGGGTGTGCAAAATATTTAAAGTGTATTTTGACAAGATAGTGTTGAAGATTGGTTGGACAAAGAATTGCGCTCCCTGGAGACTGTGAGAAGAGGCCTTTGACTTAAAAAACTTTTCTCCAGTTTTAACAAATGATTCTAAGGCTGCTGGTCATGTGTGCAGGGAATGTTGCTTTGAAACAGCTGGGCTGAAGATCAGCCCAATGATGGAAATTTAGGCTAAATAGCTTTTAAGTCCAACTAATACAGAGTCTGTAGAGCAGACCAATTCTCTCCCATCTTCCTCAAAAGCAAAAGCCTGGTTTTGGCACAAAGATTTGCCAGAGCTTCCTCGTGCTGGTGAGGCTGTGGTTTTCTAAATGGTGCAATACAGTGTATTTGCTGACTCAGGTTGTGCTCTGGCTTTTGGGCTGTACAGTTTTTATTTTTCCATCCCTCCATGTTTTGTTTAAAGACTGTCCCAGGCAGGGAATGTGCTGCAGTTGATCCTGAATTAAACCATCTGGAAACAAAACCAAACCAAACCAGACTTGCTCAGATACTGCAAACATAGATAACACTCAGGGCATATAAAAGTTTCCAGGCTGTTTCAGCAGCAGCCAGTGTGTGAAGGAGCTTTGCTGTGATGCAGCTCATTTAGAAATAGGTGATTAAGTGGTTTGAAAACTTCGGTGTGCAGACACAATGTTTTCAAAGGCTTGAGTGAAATCTCTTCAGTCAGTTCTTTTGGTTCCTTGAACAACTGTTTATTAACTTGCAGTGTAAGCTTTGCCCTCAGGGTCAGCAATCAGCCCCTGTTCTGGTTTTACCGTGGAAATTCGGACTGGTTTTGTGTAGATTCTCTGAGACAGTTTTCAGAACTGACGTGACCTGTTCCCATTAAGGCTGTTCCAACCCTTCGAGCCACGTGCACAAAGTGTGCTCTGGGGGAGCTCTGATGGTGGCTTTGGGCAGGTGTGACCTGTGCCCACTGTGTGTTTTCCAGTGGGTGAGTTCGTGAGCGACGTCCTGCTGGTCCCCGAGAAGTGCCGGTTCTTCCACAAGGAGCGGATGGATGTGTGTGAGAGCCACCAGCACTGGTACACCGTGGCAAAGGAGGTAATGCAGCTGCTGGGGCAGCAACATTTAGTCTGCACTTGCATGCTTGCAGTGTTGGAGCACAGAAGTGTTTATCTCCAGGCTGTTATTCCCGTGTTCCAGTCAATGGACTGAGGCAACAGCAAGAAAATAAACGTTTAAAAGTACTCAAGTGACTCAAAACAACCTGTGGAGCCTCTGAGTTACTGTTCCCTCGTGAAAAAGCTGTCCTAAGTGGCTTACCCAGATCATGGAGCTAGGAATTGAAATCAGCCTCTCTGGGATGCTGCTTTAACCAGTGGTTCATCCCTCCTTCCAGGGAGCTGCAGTGGGCACAGCACAGTTCCTGGTTTTCTTGCCCATTTTGCTTTAATGCACCTGCTGCTTGCTGGGGATTTGGTTGGGAGGGTTTGCCTGGGAGCAATCTGAGTTTCGTTGGGACTGATTAGTGGAGGTTTTACATAAGAGATGGATTATCTTCTCAGGATAAATCTAGCCCGTGGTTTTGGATTTTTTTGTTGGTTTTTTTTTTTTTTATCTGACTGGCTAAACTGCTGCAAATGCTCTGCACACCCATTTGAAGCTGGGGTAGTAAAAACATGATCATGGCAAAATGTACATGTTTTCTATTTTGTAGAAGCAGCAGCACAACGATCAGTTGTGATGGTGCTGAAAAAGATGAGGTTGAGGATGCTCGAGTTAAAATTCCTATTTCTTTAAAATCCTGTGAGCAAAGACTTCTCTAAATAAAGCTGTACTAGAGGAATTGCCTTTTAATTGAGGATAAACTTGTTAATGTCTAGCAAATTGAAAAATCTTTTGTTTTAAGTGTAGTTGGAGAACTTTTCCAGCAATATTTGGCTCATTTAAAATCCTTGCTGTTACAAAGCAAAGCACAAAAGGGTTCTGATGTGCATAATAAAGCTTTTCTTACTTCATTCTTTTCTGGGTATGGCAAAGCCAAGTATTTCCTTAACTTAAGAGAGGTGCATAGACGTAATGTCTGATCATAGTTTGCATTTGGCCTTTTTTTCTTGAATTATCTGATTGATTTTCATCTGCAGCTTGTTAAAATAATCTTGACACAAAGTCCGTTTGAGCGATTATTCACTTACTGCGGTGTAAAGTTTAAGAGATAACGTTGAGTGAAACGGCCAGCCCAGAAAAGCAAACACCCCTTCTGGTGCTTTCGAGTGCTCTCTCCCTTGACTTGGCACAGAATGGTTAGCTGTTTCTCCTGAACTTTGCCAGGCTGACAGACCAGCACTTGCTGGGGCCAGGATGTGATACCTTAACGGCAGGAAGCTCCGAATCTGGGAATTCTCTGGGGTTTTCTTTTGCCCTACAAGTTTCAAATCCACTTCCCTCTGACGTTCACTCTTAGGTCGTGTGTTGCTGTTGCGTTTTTTGCTGTAAAATTTAAACTCTAAAATCGGTCGCATTCTTGGGGTCTCTGATAGGCAGCCTTGAGGTTTATCCAAAGGAAGGGCAGGAGGCTAAACTGACCTGGCTGGGCTCCCCTTTCAGGCCTGTCTGACAGAGGGGATGATCCTGCACAGTTATGGGATGCTGCTGCCCTGTGGGGTGGACCAGTTCCACGGCACGGAATACGTGTGCTGCCCTCAGACTAAGGTTGTGGACGAGGCCCTGTCCAAAGAGGAGGAGGAGGAGGAGGAGGAAGAGGAGGATGAAGACTATGACCTTTACAAAAGGTAGGGTTCTTTCTTACTGGTGTAGGTGGTACCACCTGTTGCTTGGGAATATTTCACCCAGCAGCTCCCTTGTGCTGAGGATTGAGAGAATTTCTGCGCTTCTGAATTGTGTCCTGAGCCTGAAAGAGCCTTGCAGGGGGACAAATGACTTTTTTTATTACTGGAGGAATTCAGCAGCCCCTCTCCTTTCATCCTTGGGCAGAGAGAGTTGGGGTCGCTCAGCCTGGAGAAGAGAAGGCTCCGGGGAGACCTGAGAGCCCCTTCCAGGGCCTAAAGGGGCTCCAGGAGAGCTGGGGAGGGACTGGGGACAAGGGCCTGAGGGACAGGACACAGGGAATGGCTTCCCACTGCCAGAGGGCAGGGATAGGTGGGATATTGGGAAGGAATTCCTGACTGGGAGGGTGGGCAGGCCCTGGCACAGGTTGCCCAGAGAAGCTGTGGCTGCCCCTGGATCCCTGGAAGTGTCCAAG
>JAYRBT010000067.1:217546-228654 GCA_036023395.1 Myiotriccus ornatus
ACATAATGTCTTAGGCAACCTGCAAGCTCAGCAGCCCGTGCAGAGGGGTTTGCAGTCACCAGCAAAGCCTCAAGGCTCTTCACTGGAGGGATCCCACCGCAGGTTGGGGCTTGGCTGCCCTGCTTTGGCACCCGTGAGTCGCAGGTGTGGTGCAGGACACAGCATTGTCCCTCCTGACAGTGGAAAACTGGTGTTCTCCCAGCGTGCTGTGTTATGTGAGGTCAGAGCAGTTTGCATCAGACTCTTCTCTTATTGATCTGCTCTATTTATAAACTCTTTGGATCAAAGCAGTTTATGCAGAGCAGCCGCCTCCTGTTAATTGCTGCCCTTCTCTTGAGCCTGTGCTAGTTCCAGCCTGGAAATGGGGGAGTGATGTCCTGGTACAAAGGCTGGTGTTCTCTGCTCCTCCCTTGCCCTGGGATTTATTGTTTCTGGGCCTGTGCCAGGTACGGGACAGCCGCTCGTTATAGAACCGAGCCGGGTGACCTTGGAATTCTCATTCCCGAGGCTCTTGCTGGTGTGCCTGATTCCAAAAGGAGGGGTGATGCTGCCCGTGGGGGTGAAGGCATTCCCTGTGTGCTGGCTCTTGGCAGAGGGTTGTGTGTGCACTTCCATCCCAGGGGTCCCAGTGAGGTGCTGGTGACCCGGGGTGACACTTGCAGATGTCGCTGCGCTCACAGTTCGTGTTACACCTTGCCTGGGGCCTTCTATCAGCAGCACTTAGTGCAGTATGTCTGCACTGACACTTCAGCCTGGTTTTGGTGAGTCCTGTCTGCTCCTCTCATTGCCACCTCATTTCCCCTCATTAACAGCCCCCCCTAATCACTTGTCACTGTAGCGTAGCTTGTGAGCTCCCTTCTGACACGGCAGCATGAGGACAGGTTAATCATCAGCGGTTAAATGCGAGCAATGGCAGCTCTGCAGATATAGGTGACCCTCCCAGAGTGTGCTGGGGGCTGATGGGCTCTCCTTGCTCTTTTGGTGCAGGTTCTGGCATGACTGAGCTGGACGGGCTGATTGGCGCTGAAGAAAAAGTGATTAACAGCAAGAACAAAGTGGATGAAAATGTGGTGAGCTCTCCACCTCTATTTTGGGAAGCCAAGCCTGCCGTGGACACTAATTAATAGCAGTGGCTTGTTTCCATGTCTTGTTCCTGCTCACAGAATGTCAGTGTGTTCATTATCCATCTGGTGTGGGGGAGTCAGTTTGTGACTGTTGTAGGCTCTTAATACTGATTACCATCAGAAGGGTGGGAGGGGGAGGGAAGGACAGCTCGAGATCTTTGGCAGTCTGAGCTGGAGAACTCTGATTTAGGAACTGCTTTTCCCAAGCAGAGACCCTCTGATGTCCCTTTATTTTCATAGGTAGCTTTCTGTGTGAACACACTGAGTGCTGGTGTATTCTATCTGTGTTCCCACCTATTTGTCATGGCAGGAAAGGCCTCACCTTCCTCTAAAGGCAAGTGGCCCAGCAGCTACTGGCTCTGTCTACAGTGCAGAGAATTCTCCAGGTTCTAGTGGCAGCTGCTGTGCCTCAGTTCCCTGGGCTTTAAAAAATAAAAAAAGTCACCTTCTGACTTTCATTTCAAAACTGTTTCAAAGCCATGTGTTAGGTCTTACACAGAAGTGCTGCCTCCAAAGTTAGGACCTATTTTTTAAATGTTTTTTTCCTTTGGGGCTTTAGTTTGAGGTAGTCTGGAGGTACTTAGTTGTGGTGCTGACTCTGGTGGCTTTAAGAGCTGGAGGACATCCCACACTATTGAGACCAGGGCAGAGGGAGGTGGTAGGTGGTTGTGAGCCTTTGCTAGCATTCACTGAAGGTCTCTAGTCTGCCTGCCTCTTCCTTTTCCTCCCTGTTCTGTGTGGCTCCTTTCACAAAACACTTGTGGCACCATTTTCAGGTAATTGATGAGACCCTTGATGTGAAGGAGATGATTTTCAACGCGGAGCGTGTCGGTGGGCTGGTGGACGAGCCGGTACGTATGTCCAGTGATTGGCAAATTCCAAGCTGGATTTTGTTTCCCATGCATTGCTGAATTTGGGGTTTGGTGCCTGGATGCTGCTCTGGGAGGTCAAGCAGAGTGAAATAATTTACAGGCCTTCTGCATAAAGATGTAAACAATGAACACACGTCAGATGCTCACCTGGCTCTTACTGCAGAAGTGTTTTGTGGCACGGGGAGTTGATGTGGGTCAGTGCCTGTCCAGAGGCACTAAGGGGGGAAAGAATTCTGTGTTCATTATCCTTTTGCTGGAATGTTTAGGGGTGGAATATATACACTGTCCAGTTTACAGTGAGTCATGTCTTGATACCACAGATGGTTGAAGACCTTGTAAGTGGCCACCATTTAGGTTTGTGCTGAGCATCTCCCTCATGGCTCTTCCTCAACCTGCTTCGTTGTTTTCTTCCCTCCAGGATAATGACAACTCCCTCCGTGATGATTTCAGCTTCAGCAGCAGTGCCCTGATTGGGCTGTTGGTGATTGCTGTTGCCATAGCTACTGTGATAGTCATCAGCTTGGTGATGCTGAGGAAGAGGCAGTACGGGACCATCAGCCATGGAATTGTGGAGGTGAGAAACAGCTCCATAACCGGGGACGAAAATAGTCAGTGCTGAATCACATGCTGTGTGTGGGGGGCGAAGATGGCAGGAGCTGCCAAGCCATGGACAGCTCCGCTCCTGCTGGGTGGGAATTAACTCTGTCGCTGCTGACGCTGCCACTGGTGTGCAGGTGTCGGTCCCCAGCGTGCCTTGCTGGCACCTGGCACTCACACTTACCACCAGCATTCAATTAGGCTTCCTGGCTGGCTCAGGGCAGGATTTAGCAGTAAATGAGCTTTTCAGGGGATATCTTTAGCAGGGCAGTCAGTCACTCAATCCATAGCAATTTGTCCTCCTGGCTAATGGCAGTGACTATTAAGATGGGCTGAACGCTGAGCAGCAGCTCCTTCCTTGCACATTCCTAATGACAACTTAATGGAGTCCAGGGAAAGCTGCTTTTCCCTGTGCCCAACCGATGCAGGAAATCATAACGACCTGTTTAATGAGAGAAGTGGGGTTTGTACCATTAGCTGGGTAGTGATGACAGATTGGTGAGAACGTCCTCGTGGAGGTTCGGCCGGGCAGGAGGCACCCGAACGAGCAAGTCCATAGAGCTAATTATTTTTGCAGCTTCCCTTTTCCCCCCTGTTCACTGCTCACCATGTTAGTTACTCAGTGTTTGTCTGTCAACAAATCCTGGCCATGCCTCCTGTGAGCAGTAAGGTGGTTTCTCCCCAGGTCGACCCGATGCTCACCCCGGAGGAGCGGCATCTGAGCAAGATGCAAAACCACGGCTACGAGAACCCCACTTACAAATACCTGGAGCAGATGCAGATATAAGAGAGATGAAGATACAACAGCCCTGACCAGGAAAGGTGCAGGGTGGAGGGCCAAAGTGGTCCAGTGTTTTGGATCAACTACTGACCAACAGTTGCTTCGAGAGGACTTCATCTTACATTCAGAACTCCTGGATCATTAAGACTATAATTACTACTGTAGAGTTGCAATTTCCATTCTTTTAAATGGGTGAAGAAATGATAATATAACAATATGATATATAAATCTCCTTAAATGGGAAAAATGGATCTATTGCAGATATTTGACTGATATGTAGTTTTCTTTTTTTTTTTTTTTAAATAATCTGAAAAATACCAGTTCCGTTGTACTGTTGTCTGTTACAAGCTCTATATATATAAAATGGGAAATGTTGATTTTTATTTCTGATAGACCACCTATATATTGAAGGTCGTTTGTACCAGCCCACCTTGTAAAAAGGAGACAGTTGTGGCTCTTCAGTCATTTTGGCTTTTATATATAAAGCAGTATTCCTTTTTCCTTTTTTTTTTTTTTTTTTTTTTAAAGTGAATTTCGCTGGGAGTTGCAAAGAGATTAATTTAGGGATAGGAGCTATGACAGCATAAGCAAGGAAGCAATTGGGAATGGTAACTAACAAAAACCCTTATAATGAAAAAAAAAAAAGAAAAAGAGAAATAAAAAAAAAAAAGAAAACCCCCATCCTCATATGCCAGTGGTGTGCACCCTGCTGCTTAGCAGCTCGGGCCCTAGGAATCAACACTCCCTGGAGGCAAGGAGTTAAAAGGCTTCTAGCATCTCTGTTTATAGCTATCCTAGTGGAACGTTAGACCATGGTTTGTGCATACAGGGGTCTGCACATTCCCCTTCCAGATTCAGTTCTGCTCTAGAGTTGGAAGTTCCTGGTAATTGAATTGAAATCCTCTGTTCTCAGCCAGTTTCCTTCAGTACTCACCTGGCATTAACAGCCCCCTCTTGCTACTACTTTCTAATTTCCCCAGCTCTCCTGCCTCACCAACATGGTAAGTAGTTCAGAGCCGCAGATTTTGGAGCCTTTGCATCTCTCTGGGTGACGCTGGGCCCTGGGCACAGCTCTGGGTGTTGGCCCAGACGTGACAAATCACTGCAATGGTCGGGACCTTGGGAGCTGACGAACACGGAGCTCGCTTAGCTGGGGAGGGAAGAGGGACACCTTGGGAAAGGGATGCTGCCTGCCTGCTGTAAGGGAAATGGGATGCATAGGCCCCCAGAAGACCAAAAGGGGTATTGTTCCACTCACCATCATGTCTTTGTAATGCTTGTATAGTTGGTGTTAATGCTCACGGCTTTTTTAAATCTGGAGGTTCTGGTAACCTGTGGTGTATTTTTTCTATTTTTCCTGTGACTTTTATTTTTTCTTCCCCCTTCCGTGTCTCTTCCCACTATGCACAGATTTACCTGCAAACTCCTTAGTGTGGTCTGTGGGGAATGTACAAAGTTTAAACACATCAATAAACACTTTAACTTCCAGACTGTTTTCTTCTCTTCATTCTCGGGCTCGGTTTGTTCTCTCTCCTTCCACCGTGTCCTGCTGAACCCACGGAGACCTTTCCCTGCCTTCTCGGGGGGAAGGACTGTGCAGGTATTGATGATTAACCATGCCTGGAGTCTTTAGTGGTATTCCCAAGTCCTTTGTGGAGAGAAGGAGGTGGGATCATAACCAGCTCTCGGGATCTTGAGTAGCTTTACAGCAGATTGGAGCACAGGCTGGGGAGATCTGGGACTGCTACTTGTTTGGGGAAGATCCTGTGGAAGGTTCTCCTCGTTCCTGGGATGCAGGTGGCCGCTGGCACGGTCTGTGGGAGCGAGCAGAGCCAAGGCACCCCGTGGTGACAAGCTGTTCTGTCCCCAGACATCCACCTGCACTTCCTGGGGACAGAGCTGGGCTGGGGGCACAGTGGCTGTGCTGGCTGTGTCTCACAGCCTGGGTCACCCACAGCCCTTAGGAATGGGGCTGGGCACAAGAAGGGCTGCGGGAAATCATAAAATCCCTGCATGTGAGGAGATGGAAAAAGGCCTCACAGCGACAGGGGTTCTGTGAGTGAGGGTTCCATCCCTGTTCACTTACGAGCTGGACTTGATGATCCTTGTGGGTCCCTTCCACGTCAGAACGCTCTGTGAACTGTGAACGCTTCTCGTGAATGGCCGGAGCTGAAATGCTTTGAAGACACGAAGCCCAGGGCAGGATTTGGCTGACAATGGTTAGTGTTCCCTGTATCACTGCAGATGTTGTTGTTGTTTCAACTGTTTGGTTTAACTCTCTTTCCCAGAACATCCTAAAACTAACAGCCTGTGAAGCTCAAAGCTGTCTCTGCTCCTCTGTGTCATTTCTCTCCATTCTCCTCCTTTGAAGTGTGACCTCGAACACAGATTGCTCCTCTCTCTCTTCTCGGTGAAACGACCGAAGAGTCATTGCCACCTGAACGTCATTTTCGGAGGCAAGAGGCAGAATTAATCTTCCTCCACGTTGATCTGTGTGGTTCCCAACAGGAATGGATGAAGAGAGGGACCAGGAGGAGGTTTAGTGATTTGGAACAAGAAATGATGGCGTGCCCTGTTCCTCCTGAAACAAGGGCTCCTTTGGCTGCACTGGAACCTCCATATTCTGGTTAAATTATTCAGACTCCGAGGAAAGAGCAGATGCTGTCCTAGAAATGCCGTCTGTTGGCTTGTCACAACTACTTGGGAAAGAGTTTTGATTTCAAACTAGATTTAATTTCAGTGATGCCCCAACGTTTCTTGAGCCCAAAGCCATTCTTGGACTGCACCTCAGGTGGAGTGACCTGCGAGAGAGACAAATGACAGAGGCTGTGGATTGAACTCCAGAATTGAATTTGGGTATTAGATTTTTTTTCCCTTCGATAAATTCTATTAGCCCTGCAAAATGAATACATCAGCCTGGAATCAAAGTCTATTAGTCCCAGGCCTTGGCAGGGACTGCCAAGCGCTCGGGATCGATTCTTTAGGATGGATTTTGACCTCAGCTTCTGAAAAGTCGTGTTGAAAAGTAGCTGCCTGGAGATTGATATTAAGACACATCCCAGGTGTTAGTGGTAAATGTTGTCACTGATCCCAGCAGTTTGGGGGAACATCAGAAGTCCTATGTTGATAAATCACTTAAAATTAGATGATTCAGAGCACAGTGGAGCAGTTCATTGTGGGAAGATGTGCAGGGTGCTGTAGAGAGCTGCATTTCAGGAGAAAACTCTGCTTTTAAAAAGTGCTTTAAGAGGAGAGCGCAATTCTCTGGAAAAGAGAAAGGATGTTGGAGAGAGGGGCCCTTGGGGACGCCGAGTGGAGGAAGGGCTGGGTCAGTTGTCTTCCTTCTCCTTGAGAAGCTCTTTGTTTCAGCCCTTCTGTGAGGGTGCAGTGGGGTAACGAACGTCAAAACCCTTCTGTGCACGCTGCCAGGTGGATGGAGCGTGGGTGGATTGATTTTTTTGCTTTGCCAGCCTTGCTTGTCTTTGATGTGCAGAGCAACACTTGTGTGAAGTGTGTTTGTGATGGTTCAGCCCCGGCCAGCAGCAGAGATGGAAGGTGCTCGTGAGGAGCTCAAGGACGTGGTGAGGCAGCGCCTGCTGCCCTTCCCTCTGCTGCTCCATCAGAATGGGACATTCTCCCGAGGGAGCACACGGATCCTGAGCCCTGGGGTGTTTCAGGAAGGTGTTTGAGAGCTGCAGCTCTCAGGGTGAGGGGCCCTTTGGTCCAGCCCGAGAGCGGCACTTAAAGTTGGAGTCACCACACAGGGATTTGTGGGGGTCTCCAGGGCAGGTGCAGCTTGTGCTGGAGGCTCTGCTGTGCCAGAGGCTGCCAGATGTGCACAGGAGGGGCATCAGAGATGAGCCAGAGCGTTTTATTGGACATAGTAACTGTGGTAGGGACAGGGAGGGTGAGTGGAGCTGTTCATGATTTTGGGTCTCAGTGGGACCACGTGCAGGTCACCTGGCTGTGACCCTCAGCAGCAGCACGGGGTGGAATCCTTAGGGAGCTGTAGGGCAGCAGGATCAAAACCTGCTTCTCCAGTGCAGGAGTCAGAGCATCCTTAATCTGTGCCAAATGCCTCCCCCAGATCCTCCCTTTCATCCCTGCAGAGGGGGGAGAAGGCAACGGAGACAAGGTTTTAATCCATGTATGTGTGATTCAGCAGGAGTGAGTGGGTTAAAAGCAAGAGAGTTTTGCTGTATTTACCACTGACCTGTGGGTAGCCCCTGCTTTGTTGCAGGAACACTTAACCCCTGGCCTGTGGGCTGCCAGGACAGGTTAATGTAGAACTTTATTTCCAGCAGCTCTGCTTTCCTGAGAGCCATTTGAGAACAGGCTGTGGGCTGAACGAGCTGGTTGTTAAATACCATCAGCCCCTGGATGGCATCTGGGACGTTCCCTGAGCCCCTTGGGCTGAAGGTGAGGGGAGAGGCTGGATCTGAGGGAAGTGGTCCCATCTCCCAAAAACCTTGGGGTGGTGCATGTCAGTGGGATGGGGTGAAGACCCTTAAGGGGACCAGGTGATGGAGCACAGTCTGTGGAATTTAATACTCTTCCTCAGGAAGCTTCTGCTCTTGCAGCATCCCGAGTGCTGGGTGTGCAGCCCCGAGGCCCTGAATTTGTGCTGCTTGTGGGCACCTTTGGCATCACCATGTTGGGTGGCACAGACTCTTCCAGCTGCTTTCCCCAGCAGGCTGTTTATACCCTAAATTTTTGGGAAAGTGATGTCACGAAGGAGGCTGTGTGTCCTGCAGGAGGTTATTTGTGGGCTGGCTACACAAGGGCAGGTTGAACAGCACTCTGATCTAGTCAAAGATATCCCCCCTCCTTGCAGGGGGTTGGACTAGATGGCCTGTAAAGGTCCCTTCCAACCCAAACCCTTCCATGATGCCAGAGGCTGGAGGTTCTTCTGCTGGCAGAAATGTCTCCCTGTGAAACATTGCTGTGATGTTGAGGAGGCTAAAGGTGTTTTTTAGTTTTCCCCCCCGGACAGTGTCAGAGAGGGGTAAGGATGATGCAGTTGTGGCTGATTTGGATTGAATATCCCTTCTGGATTGTGTTGCAGCAGTTGTTTGGTGCATCCTCCTGCAAGCTCTCCGAGAGGGAGGGCTCTGCCTGTGGCAAGCTCAAAACAGAGGGAGATCCTGGTCTCCTGGATGGTGCCAGGGTGGGTTTAATTTTTTTAGCTGAAAGCACTGGCACTTCAGAGCTGGGGGGAAGTGGTGTGAAGGCTTTCTGAGCTGCCTGGGTGGCTGCTGGGATGGGGACCCAGCACGGACCTGCCCTCCTGGAGCTGGGCTCGGTGCCTGCCGGGGGTGTTTAAACCCCTGGCAGAGAGAGGCAGCTCTGAGGGCAATCTGAAAAGAGGCATTTACAGCATTCAGCGAGGGTTTGCAGGGTGGGTTTGGGGAGGGGGGATGTTCTCCTGTGTGTGATTCCCAGGGCCTCCTGGCCCTGCAGTGCAGACTGGCACGGGAGCAGAGCAGAGCTGGCTCTCCTGGGCTGGCACTGCTAATCCAGTGCAGGGTGAGGGTTCATTGTTTTCTCCAGCGTGGTGGTTTGGCAGGGAATAATCCTGGAGCTGGGGCAGGCTCGTGGAGCCTGGAAGGGACTTCTGGAGGGTATCTGGCCCTACTCCCAGCTCTGAGGTCAGACCAGGTCGCTGTGTTGTCAAATACAATTCTGCCTTTTTCTGTATCGACTCCCCCTATCCAGGAGTTTTGGGGCAGGAAAATCTGCATCCATCATTAGCTGAGGTCAGTAAAGCTGAAAAGTGAATTCCAGCTACACCTTGACAGTGGGCCACAGGGAAACCTCATCCTTTTTTTTAACTCTTCTGTGCAAATATATTTATTTTGTGTGCCTTTATTTCTCTTTTTCTGGGGCGCAGCCCTTGTGGTGCCAAACCATGGTGTGTCTCCTTTTGATGTCTGGGTTTGGGGTGTAATGGGATCATCTGTTTCCAGGCTGGCAGATTTTGTGTTATCCTGTGAAGATGTAGTGACAGACGTGAGTTTTCAGCAGGAACAAGGAAGGAAACCTCCCTCATGGCCACGTGAGTACCTTTATGCTGGAAAAGAAATAAACTGCAGGGGAAGTGACGGTCTGGATGGATTGGTGGTGAGTTAAGGGTTTTTTTGGGGGGCTGGATTTTGGTTTTACCCCTTGCTGGTGCTTAGGGGTGTTTTGTGCCTTCCTCTGCTCATAATTCTGGGAAGGTTTTTTTATTTACTGTTATCTCCTATTTTGAAGAGTGAACACCAAGAACGTCCCAGAGGCTCTTCTCTGATAAACACAAAACATCCTTAAACAACACTGGCATCCTTAATTTCTCAGGATGAGGCATCAAGAATGTATTTTACTATTCTAAATTCAGGCCTATTTGCTTAAATTTATTTTAAAAAAAGGGAACACTTGAATTTCCAGTGCCCCAAAATCGGCAGTGGAATTGAATCTTACCCAGGAATCAGTTTCTGAACCAGTTTCAGGATCACACTCTGGGTTTAAATGGGGCATTATTTATTCCTGGGCTGTCAGTTTATATCCTTTCCAAGGGACTTATTGGAGTTGTTTTAGGATTTTCAAGTGTTCTCTCCTTTTACAGGCCATAACCAGGGACATGGGCCTGGACTGTGTCCCTCCAACAATACTTTACAGCACCTCAATGTCTTTCTTGTAGTGAGGGACCCAAAACTGAACACACAATTCAAGGTGCAGCCTCCACACCTCCTCCTTGGATGAGATTCAAGTTATGCCTCCTCAGGAAGGATAAATAAGCCTGTACTGCTGAATGTTATTTCTGCAATCACTGGAGTTAATAGGCAAGAAATGCATTAAGATTAAAAAAAAAAGAAAAAAAAGTTAAAAAAAATTAGAAGTTCTGGAAGAGAGGAGTGACCTAGAAAATCTAATTGTCCTCTGAACAGCAATTGCCCTAAGTTTGGAAACTAAGTTTACTAATTAAGCTGAAACAGTAGATTTTAGTGGTGCTTAAAGTGCTAATTTCAACTGCTCTTTAAACCACGAATCTCCAGCAAGTCTCCCAGCAATAACAATAAAATGTTTTGCACAGCAATGCCTTACTGAGGGTCTGCAAAGCACCTCAGCTCTTCCAGCAGCAAATTCCCAGCTGGTCTCCAGAAGCTCCTCCTCCTTCCAGCTGCACCAAGCCAGGCATCCTCCAAAGGCTTTCATGGCCAGTTCCTGCAGGCTCAAAGCCTGTTCCTGACATTTGCCAGCAGCAGAGGATTTCTGGGAAAGGCAAAACCTTCATCTCTCCCTGTCCATGCGTTCTCACAGCCCTTAACCACTCACTGACTTCCATCTGAAAGCACAAGAGTCCCTGTTCCTTCCCAACCCTTCAGTGTTCTGGGTACCTCAATCATTTCCCCCAAATTTAATTGGGCAGCAGAGAATATCTGTCATTAAAATCACCGGTCTTAGTGTCTCTGTGTGCTAAGAGAGAGGAAAAAAGGTGAAATGCAGGTATAACCTTGGATTCCCACCCCATTTCAGGGTCACCCATGTCCATTAGGACACGACCAGCACGGGCAGTGATGGTTTTGGGGGGGATGGTGGAGACTTTCCTCATCACTTGCACATCACCCAGTCATGGAATCCCAGAATGGTCTGGGTTGGAAGGGACCTTAAAGCCCACCCAGTTCCACCCCCTGCCATGGGCAGGGACACCTTCCACCAGCCCAGGTTGCTCCAAGCCCCATCCAACCTGGCCTT
>JAYRBT010000067.1:232339-249131 GCA_036023395.1 Myiotriccus ornatus
TGCCATGGGCAGGGACACCTTCCACCAGCCCAGGTTGCTCCAAGCCCCGTCCAACCCGGCCTTGGACACTTCCAGGGGCAGCCACAGCTTCTCTGGGCAACCTGTGCCATGGCCTGCCCACCCTCCCAGGGAACAATTCCTTCCCAGTATCCCATCTCTCCCTGCCCTCTGGCAGTGGGAAGCCATTCCCCCTTGTCCTGGCACTCTGGGTCCCCTCAATGAGTTTTATTCCCTTCCAGCTTCAGTGGGAAAGGTGCTACAGAAGATGCCAATCCCACACCCAGGCTGGCTGGGAACTGCTCTACAAACACAGCAACAGCCACAACAGCCCCATTTCTTCTTCCTGATCCATTGACCCAACCAGCCTTGGCCATACCTCAAATACAGGGCAGCTCGACAACCCAACATGGTGACAGGTAATTTTGGGTGCCCTGTTCAAAGAAACCCTCTTGGGCTTGGAGCATGATCCCACTAAACCTGTTAAAACACACAGCTGGGTGATCACTAAGTGTTTGCTCTTATCCACATCTGTTCAAAGGAAAAAGAAACATCCTCAATAAAACCTACATTTTATGCAGCAAAACCCTCAGTAAGAGATTCAGCACTGCAGAGGCAACTCCAGGGCAGGAAAAAAAAAAAAAACAAAACAGTAAAAAGTAACATTACTGATCAAAGGGGAAAGAGATTGTTTTTGCCTCTCTTTTCAATCAAAGCTCAGTACATCAGGTTGCAACCTCTGCACGAAGCTTCCCGTTAATGGCAGCCAGTCTATAACAACTTGACACAGTGACCCCACTTCTGGGCCCAGGAGGATTATTAATAATCAGAGCACATCACAACTTACAGTACAGGAGATCAACATCAGCCCCAGTTAAAGACAGCTGGATCCTGAGAAACCAGTGCTCAGAGGGCCAGTTTGCTTTAGAATCCCAAATAACCGTCACGTGTGGGTGCCAAACATGGGAGCCCAAAATGCTGCACTCCCCTTGGGTTCTCCTGTGGACAGCTGCCAGCAACACAAAGCACTGGCCTCCTTCCAGCCCTGCTCCAAAAGGGGAAAACACAAAAATAAAAGAAAAAAATAAAATAAAAGACAAAAATAAAATAAAAGATGCAGTGCTCACTCTTCCAAGGAGCTCTCATGGGGCTGGGACCTGCAACCACCTTCAGCCAAGAAGGATGTTTCTTACCATCCCAAACTTGCTTGAGTTTTTGGAGCTGTGCAGCCCAGCAGGGACGTGTCCAGGCTAAACAGGCTCTTGCACTTCTTAGGGGAGGACAGTAAAGGTGTTGAAAGATGGTAAAAACAACGCTGCTTGTGCTGCCCTGCTCACCCAGCCCAGCCCTCCCCTCAGCCAAGCATGTGGCACAAACATTTTGGATGCTAATAATGATGATGTTTTTGATGATGATTAGTGATGTTCCCTCACTAATCCTCCTTAATGCCATCTTTGAAACTCGGTTTTGATCTCAATGGCAGGAAGCACCTCCCCACCCTGTTCTGCTGCAAACCAAAGGAGACACCAGCAGCAAAGCAGACACCCAGAACTGAAGGGCTGGCTTTGGAAGGGACCAGCTCCAGGGAGGGAATAAAGCTGAGATCTCTGCAGGGGTCTCAGACACTCACCAACCCCTACCAGCTGAAGCCACAATCTTGCTTCAAGGGTCTCTCTCCAAGCTGAGCCCTGCCCAGCAAACACCCCATCTGCCAGACATGCCAAAATCCAGGCCAAACCTCCTTCCTCACCCATCTAACTCTGTTAAAAACTGGCAGGAGAGCAGCTGCCTGCCAGTGCTAACGGGGTACCCACCATCCTTTCCATCCACTGGCCACCCACGAGGCAGATGAGTCCGTGTTAAACCACACACAGTCCTGTCCCTCCAGTATTTCATCCACCCCCCAAACCATTCCAAAGCCAACACTGCCTCAGCCATGCCTTCAGCCTCAAGGCATTGTATTCAAGAGATCCCTCCAGCTGGTGTGTTAAATAAAGTACTTTATTGGATCCTCTGCACATCAAGCTTTGTACAAAAACCTCTCCATTAACACCAGGGTGAGCGACAGCTGCCAGGAGCTTTGAACACTGGCTCAGCTCCCTTCTGAAGGAGCAGAAGTGAAAGTAACGTCAAAAAAACAGCCAGGTTGGCCACACTGAGTTGGATTCCCCCAGCAAACCAGCCCTGCAGTGTGAGCTGCATTGCTGAGGATTAAAACCTCCCTCCCAGACAAGCCTGGTTTGCTCTTGTGGCCGAAGGGACGCACAGGAAAGGCTTCACATCTCTCTGCCTCGGGGTCCCACTTCTGATGCTCCTCCGTCAAGTGCCGCTGTAGTTTACCAGGACTAATTAAAAACCTCATCTCAAGAGCCCTAAGCCAGCAGGGAAGAAATTTTCCTCCTGGCAGGGCCTCATTTGTCTTCGGAGCCGCTCTCGGGCAGCAAAGCGCCGCGGGAGCCCTTGGAGCGCCCGCGCAGGCACAGCCCGCAGTCCAGCTCCACGTCGATGTCCCCGAACCTCAGCTGGCACGACTCGTTGCAGCTGCAGGAGAGACAGTGACAGTGCTCAGGTGTTTGTGGGCAGCAGGAGCCGCCCTTGGGAGGCTGCTCAGGACCGTCTGCCCCGCGGTGGCACCGAGCTCGCCACGCCTGGAACGCTCATGGACGCCCGCTCTTCTCATCCCATGACACGCACCAGGGATGGATTTCCCAGCCTAGCACAGGGTCTAGGGATTGCTCTTTCCACCCCCCCCAGCTCCTGCACTGGTCCAGGGCCCCCCCAGGCCCCTGTCCCCCACGTACCAGCGGGATGCAGCCGAGTTGGCGCCCACGACGGCGACGGCGCCCAGGTAGTGCCAGCAGAAGCACATGGTGAGGAAGGTCAGGTTGCTGGGATCGCTCTGATCCCAGCCTGGTCCTCCCCAGGGAGGGGACAGCACAAACCCAATCTGGTCACAGACAAAAGAGATGTCAGGCTTTAGCACATCCCTCCTCCTTTCCTCCTGATTTTAGCCAAGCTGCTGCAGCTGAGTATGGTCACGATAACCCCAAGCAACACCTGGAGCACTGCCCTGGGCACCCCCAGGCACCCTTGTCTCTCCAGACTGACACAGGGGTGGGTTTCAGGAGGAGATGGATTATCTGCACACAATCCTTAGGGCTTGCAGGGCAGCCCAGTATCCCCAGAGAAAGTTGACACCCCAAAGGTGACATTGCCAGGCTGAGCATTTCCCCCTAGGCCCAAAGCTGGGTGATTACATGAGAGATTTCCAGATGTTTCCAGTTACATGGAACAAGCAGAAGAAGATAATGGACCTAATGAAATGAATAAAAACTCATGATGGTGGTTTCCCTCCCTTATGGGCTCCTATTTCCATTTTCCAGCCATTTCCAGGTCTGTCCCCACTGCCTATATTACACATGCACTTCTCCACAGTGCCAGCTCTGGCACCAAACCTCGTTTCCTCTTCTTATTTACCACGATACTCCAACCAGCCTACGAGTTTAACCCCAACAGATGTGCCCCAAGGGGCAGAGCAGCCCTGCTCCCCTCTCCCTCCGGGGTGCAAAGCTCAGAAAACAACGGATACACACGGACCTGCCAAAGCCAAGAGCCCTGCAGCAGGAAGGAGCTGGTCCTGAGGGTCTCCAGGATGATGTGGTCCCGGAGGAACACCTCCAGGAGGGCACAGAGGGCTCCAGCAAAGATGGCCATGGCCAGCAGGGAGTGGAGGTGGTGGTCCAGTGCGGCATCGCCGTAGTCACGGAAACAGAAGAGCAAACCTGCCAAGATCCACACCGTGTTAGCAAGGACACACTGGGGTTTGTTCTTTAAAAAAACAAACATCTGAAAACAGACAGTGCTCTAGATTAGGCCATGATCTGCCTGGTGGGAAGAGCCAGACATCAACCTGGCTGCTGTCACCACCTTCACCCTGCACACACCACACAGCCCCAGCCCTTGGGTCTGTTCTGCCCATGAGGATCCCCAATTCCTGCAGAGACCCCCACGCCCCAGCCAGGGCTGTAGGGCTGCCAGGACGAGCACAGGGCTGGGGACCTTGAGCTCAGAAGATGGTGGGGAGCTTTGCATCAGAGTTTGTCCCTCTGTGCATCCAATCAAGGTGGGGGGATAACACCTTTTTGTGGCTCCGAGAGAGCCAGCTGCTTGTCACCAGGAGCAGCACATCCCTCGAGCATCCCCCGTACCCCTGGGCCACCCAGCTGGATGGAATCCTTCCTATGGCTGGGTTCACATTTAGGGAGGAGCAGGGAGGGGGGGATTTCAGCACACAGGGCAGTGCCATCACACCTCCACAAACCCTCCAGCTCTGCCTGCACGGGGCCTTGCAGGTCCCAGAACAGCCCAGGAGCTGTCACTCATCTGCCACACGTCCATGAGCCCTGTGGTGCTCCCCTGCCCTGCCCCAGGCGCCAGGGCTGGCTCACCTTCCACGAGCAGAGCCAGGGACAGTGACAGCCGGTCCAGGCCGGGGGGCAGCTTGAGCCGGGACTGCGAGACCATGTCCACAATTCCAGAGAGCAGGAAGAAGAGGTAGATGGTGGAGTAGTGCCAGTGGGTGAGGTCTGTCCAGCTGTGTGTCTCGGGGCTGTACAGCTGCAGGTGGGGACCGGTGGGGACAAACTGCTCCACCAGTATCCCTGGGCAGAACGGGGAAAGGTCACCCCTGTCCTTTCACACAGCGGAAAGGACAAGGCTGCAGGAGAACTTCCCGTGCAGGGCTGAAGCCACAGTGGTGTTTGCCCAGGGGAGAACATCCCAGTGTGCCACCAGCACATCCCCAAGCCCTCCCACACCAGCTGCAGGTGTTTCCCACTACGAACAGCCCCAGCCTTATGGGACAAAGCAGCTGCAGCATCATTAGATATCGGGGCAGAAACTCATCATCATCTCTTACCTACTAGAGCAAAGAGAGCTTTGACAGCCCCCTCGAAGATCTCCGCACGCTGGGTCCCCGAGCTTGGCTGGCCCTCAGCATCACCTTTCCTCCTCAGGTACTTCAGGGGGTACCTCACGGACCACCAGAGCCCAAAGGCGAGGAAGAAAGTGCCCCGGAGGGCACTGCCGAGGAAACTCGGGGGCATCGGGCGCGTGGTCGGGACCTGCAGGGACAAACAGAGCGCGGGGGCTGACCCGAGGGATGTGCTGGGCTGCTCCCTTGCTCAGCATCCCCAGGGATCCACATCCCAGCAGAGAGGGAGCCCATGGCTCTGCCATCAGCTGCAAACAGGTAATGCCAGAGATGGGAACCCCGTGGGGAAGCTGCCGCTCTGCAGCACCGCGGGCACGCGTGTGCGAGCCTGGGGCTGCACACACACAGCCGTCAGGACTCGGTGCCACAGAACAGCACGTAAAACAACACCCAAGAAAGAGCAACACCCAAGGAAACACAACAAAGGTCTTCCTAATAAAAAGCAACACGACTATTATTTCCTCAGACCGTAAACTCCCTCCAAACCAGGCAATTACCAGGGTGTGAAGCCAGCCCTGGATTCAGGAGCTCCAGCCAGCCAAGGCTTTGGCAGGAGGAAGCAACCCAGGAACCATTAACATTTCCAAAAGGAGCCTCACACATGTTCCACACAACCTTTGTTTGACACAAGGGAAGAGATTTCATCTCCAGAGGAAGAGATCCAAGACTAAAAGCCTTGACACTGAGTGGGATCAATGCCACTGAGCACCAGGGAGGGTGGAGAGGAGCAAAGGCACAGCAAATTTATATCCTGCACAGTATTTAAGCCCATACCCAAATTCCTGGAAAAAAAAAAAAATCCCAGTGCAGCAAGGGCAGAGGGAATAAATAATAATCTAAGTGCTTAGAGCAGTAAGCCTTTGATATTACCTTGGGATGGTCTTGTCCCTTCCAGCAACACCTCTCTCCTTGCTCCCTGTAAGCTTCTGCCACCTAAGGAGGACTCCCTTTTCCCCTCCACATGGTTTTCCGGTCCTTTTCTACCGCTGGGATGTGCATTACTCACCCCAAAGCTCCCACACCGACCTGCCCTTGCCTCACAAATCACATCCTGGCCGTGTTTATAAATACCAGAGCAAATTGCAGGGCCTGGATGAACAACTCCAGCACGTTCTCCGAGTCCTCCCACACTAGAAAGTAATGAGGCACTGCAAAAGGAGGGGAGGATGTGGCAAGTGCCTGGGGGGAGGGAGAGCTCTGCGAGGTGTCCCTGGTCGGGTTTTGGCTGCAGAGCCCAAGTTGGTTGGACTGGCTCGGCCCTGAGTGGCACCCACGGGTTTGGATGTGGAAACCGTCGTCATCCATTGCATCTGCGGGACACAGACAGTCCAGGGAAGGCTCAAAGCTGTGTTAAGGTTTCCTTTCAGGAGGGAAGTTACTAAACAGCCTTTCGGGGAGGTGAGAAACGCCCCGTCAGGAGCTGGTTGGAGGGCCAGGGATGGCTCTCTGCTCTATTTTGGCTGCCTGCATTAGGGTGAGGTGGCTCATGCTAATGGAAAAGCCAGGTCTTTCCTGATTATAGCCTGGACACCCAGTCCAGGGCACTTTTCTTCCCTGCACAGACATCTACATGCCAGAGTGACTAACGACAAATGCGATTAAAGCCCGTTTAGGCTGCACACAATTGCACGATAGAGAACCAAATTTTACCATTGTCCTACTTGTGACTACCAGGGCAACAGCCTGGAGCTGGAGTCAGGAGTGTACCCTGATCCAGAGACATGTCAGGAACGTTAATGTGACATGATTACCTGGAGGAGAGCAGAGACCTCCCAGAGCCCAGAAATTACCAACAATGTGTCCCCCCTGCAGCTCCAGAGGCTGCTCCAAAGCCACACCAGCATCCAGCGTTAACCCAGGGATCCATCACCCACCAACCATCCCCCCTTCACCTGAGTGACCAGCAGACCCAACCCACTGTTTCAGAGCCGTCCCTGGGCTCTCCTGCCCTGACCATCCCTCTCCCCAGCAGAGCAGCCTCACTCTACAGGGCCAGGGACCCTTTTGCTTTGAAACCTCCCAGCAGCTCAATCCAGCAAGGCTTTGGTAGCTGCCACGAGTCCCCTTTGCTTTCCAGCACCTGGACACAGCACTTCAGCAGCCACCACACACCACAGAGTCACTGAATGGCTTGGGTTGGAAGTGATCTTAAAGCTCACATCATCCCACCCCTGCCATGGGCAGGGACACCTTCCACTAGACCAGGTTGCTCCAAGCCCCGTCCAACATGGCTTTGGACACTTCCAGGGATCCTGGCATGTCCTGGGGCATCTCTCCCTTAGCAGGGATGTCCCAAACCCACCCTCAGGCAAGCAAAAGTGTGCATGTAACCCACTCAGAAACACCCCCCCACCTTCCTTTATAAAACAACCACTGTTTTGCAGTGAAACCAGACAAATTCACAAGCAACAGTCCATTTGCACAGCTCACACAGTTGAAGCACAGGAAACATCCCCAGAGCCCCTCAAGCAGCCCACTGAGGCCAGCCCTGACACCCCTCACCCCAGCACTGAGCCCGGGCTCACACACAAGCTGATTAAGCTCCGAGTGAGCAGAGCCAGGGAAGAGCAGAGACACGGCGTTATTTATTCCTCCTGTGAGCTGGTTTGTCTGTCAGAGCCCCTGAAATACGGCTGCAGTCAGAAGTTATTACCTGAGCTGCCCTTCTCCCCCCGCGGCTCCCGGGCTGTGCTGCTCTGCTTTATCGGCCATATGGGAGCTGCCTGCTCTGCTTAGGAAGCCTCTCCTCACTGCTCCCAGCCTGCCCAGGTTCAGCTCAGGAGACACAGCATTCCTGCCCAACTTCCAGGCTCTCCCCTGGAGCCATTGCAGCTCCAGATCCATCACCATCCATGACTTTGACCCCACTTGCTCCGGCTGATGTGGGGGGATCGATGCTCAGAGGGTGCCAGCCCTGTGGATACACAAGCATTCCCTACAAGCACCCCTGGGTGCAACCAGCAGCATCCCAGACAGCCAACTCGTAGGCAGAGGGCAAGCCCAGCACCTGGCCATGGATGTTTCCTTGTGTGGATCCTCCTCCATCCTTGGACACTCCCAGGGATGGGGCAGCCACAGCTTCTCTGGGCAACCTGTGCCAGGGTCTCCCCACCCTCACAGGGAAGAATTCCTTCCCAATATCCCATCTAACCCTGCCCTCTGGCAGTGGGAAGCCATTCCCTGGGTCTTGTCCCTTCAGGGACTTTTCCAAAGTCCCTCTCCAGCTCTCCTGGAGCCCCTTCAGGCACAGGAAGGGGTTCTAAATTCTCCCCAGAGCCTTCTCTTCTTCTCCAGGCTGAACAACCCCCCTCCCCTGCCATGATGCACCTCCAAAACACAGCAAGCCCCTAAAAAGGGATAAACCCATATATTTCTGGCAGACTGCCTCCATCAGCACCACTTCCACCACCATCATCGCCCTGAACTTTGGTCCCTGGGAGATGGACTCTCCACACCTCCCGTCTTCCCGAGCTCCAGCAGCCACAGCCATCCCATGCCACAGCTGCTCACTGGGGTACGGGTGGAAGAGTTTACCTGGGACTCCTGCCTGTCCTCCTCCCTCTCCAGAGGTGTCAGCAAGGAGGTTATTACTCGGAAGAGGCAGATAAAGGGAGAAGCCAGCACAGGGAGGTGGCCCTCAGACAGGATGTTTGGAGCTGAACATCCTGCGGGCCAGTTCAAAGCACGCTGAGTCAACCAGCTTTCCCAACCCGGGACACCTCCTGTCTGCTCTCAAAAAAAAAACAACCAGCACCTCTCCTGCAGGTTGCCACAGAAATCAGGAGGAGCAGCCAATTCCTGTTCCCATGGCAACCGTGTATATTCAGTTATTATGATGGGTTTGGGGATGACTGGGAAAAGAGCCAAGAGAAGATAAGGCTGCAGTGTGGTCTGACGGGGCCAGGCCCTGCTGGAAGTCTCTGAACTGGGTTGCCAGGGACATGATAACCCTTTTAGGGGGTCCAACCATATAAAAGCTGCCTGAGGGCAGGAGATTTTCAGCCAGGAGCTGCCAGACCAGAGCAGAGGCTTTGTGAGCTCCACTCCCCAGCCCACAGCAGCCAAGAAGAAGGGGACGATGGCTCTCTCTGCCCCCCAGAACACAGCAACCTGTTTTACTCCTTTTTACCTCTCTAAAACTCAACACTGCCCAACACCAAGCACCCACAGACACAAACCACCCCTGACCTGCCCACCCCACTGCCAAGGGCTGCACAGAGGAGCAAATAAAGGCAAATAAACCCCACGGGCCACCCCGGTGCCCCCATCTCCCTCCACAGCACTGAGCTCACGGTGCAGGAACACTCAGCATTGCTCCGGAGCCCTGTTCAAGCCCCCCACCAGCCACAGGCACTAAAAACCACTCCCAGCAACATCCCCAAGCCAGGATTTCTCCCGTGGAGCTGTGTGAGTGTTTCTCTCCCGTAAAACCAACCCAAACCCACCGCCAGCACACGCCGTGCCCGGAGCCGCACAAGGCTGGAGCAGCACGGAAGCAAAGCAGCTGCAAAACCCTCCCCAGGGTGATGGGCCGTGCTCCAGCACAGCCAGAAAAGCCACCAAGCCATAGCCAGGAGCTTTTATTCCCATTATCTCCATCTCAAGTGGGAGGAAGGGAGGGAAAGCAAGAGGCTGGTGGTGGTGGTGGTGCTGGCACACAACCACGCCGTACACCCGTCACTGCTCGTCTCCAACCGTGCCTGAGGAGCAGGATGTGTGACAGAGGGATGAACACACCTGAAAAAGGGGTCCTGGGCCAGCAGGGAAGCCCAGAGCTGCAAAGGGGCTTCCACAAATGCAGTTTTACCCAAATTTAAGCTGCAGGAGCTTGTTATAACATTAAATCCAAGCACAGGGAGAAATACAACCCTCACAGGAGCTCTTCCTTACAGACCTACCCCTGAAAATAACACACAAGGAGAGACATACCTTTTTTTCTGGAAAAAAAACCAACCAGGAGCACCATCAGGGACCTCTTTCAGCTCAGTTTTCCTTTCTGCAAGCACCCATCTCTACAAACCACCGCCCCAAAGGGCAGCTTAGCACAAAGCCCTTTCCCAGGCAATAGGAGTCAAAGTCCGTGGGGAAAGTAGGGAAAGGTAAGCAGGGAGGGCAGCAGCTGGAGAGGGAGGGGAGGAAACAAGGCCCAGCTGAAAAGTATCTGCTCAGAGGATCAATGTGCCTTTTTCCGTGGAATTTAAAGGGCTAGCAAAGAGTAAAGCTCATAGAGAAAGTTTCTATGAAAAGGCAAACTTGAATTACAGGCAGTGAAAGACGTTTTTGGTGCATTAAATGGTTGAAGGAAGAGGGTTTCTACCCTTTTGACCATCCCCAGGAGAACAATGAGAGTGAAACCGTGAGAAGTGGTTGTGAACAGCCCTGTGGGGAGAGACCTGGAGAAAGGATGGCAACCCCCCTCCAAATCCCAGAGCCAGTCACACACACCCTGTGAGCTAAAATCACTGTGGGCACAAACAGATGCAATTCCAGCCCAATTCCAGCACATGCCTGTCCTCCTCTTCCTCCCAGGGAGAGACTGGGGGAGGCAGATCTGTGTCCCACACCCTCCAGCTTCTCTGATGTCCTCGAGCTAAACCCTGAACTGAATCTGATTTCACATTTTTGTTTCCCTCTTTTCCTTCTTCTCTCTCAGCTGTAACTGCAACATCCTCTCCCTGAAGGTTCATCATCGGCCCCGGTGCTAATGAAAAATGTGATAATGTTTGCCTCCTTCCCGGGGGTGGAGGGAGGCACAATCTAATTAAAGGTTTGCCAGCAGCTCGAGCGCCGCAGATGGATGGTTGTTTGGGAAGTGCAAAGGATTAGTGTTATTATTGTTATTATGACGAATGCTAACACCAGATTTCATAAACAGGCAACAGGGGAGGTGAAGCAGGTGGTAAAAGCACGGGCAGGGCTTGTTGTGCTGCCCACACCTTGCTCTCAGCCCCACATTAGCGTGGTGAGCAGCGAGATCCTATCTCTGCCCGAGGAACGAGTGGCTCGTGGATGGGCTGTGCTGGGCTCCTGATGAAGGGTTTGCCTTTCCAGCGGCAGGAAGAGCCAAGTGCCGGGAAATTTGGCTGCTCTGGGGGGTGTTGTCTGTGCTCCTTTGTAAGAGAAGGGCAGGACTGGTGGGAGGATCAGCAGCTCCTTCCGGCCGTGGATGAGCAGGTCACTTGGGTGACAAAACCCAACATCGGTTACACAAGAGAGAAAACACCTCTGGGACAGCCCTCAGGACATCCTGCTCCTTGGACAGCCAGCGTGGCTCTGGATACAAATCCATCCTCCCAGCCCCCTCCAGCTGCATGGCCAATGGGTCCAGTAGAAACACACCATAATTCAGTTTATAGAATCCTAGAATTATTTAGGTTGGAAAAAAACTCCATCATCGAGTCCAACCTTCGAGTCCAACCATTATACGCTGAAAAAAATGACAACTGGTTCATATTAAAGTTGTGCTAAAAGCAATTCTCCCTGTAGGACTGCCCTAAAATATCTATAGGAAATAAATGCCAGGATGGCTTATGTTTGCACCTCTCTGTATAATAAACCATCTCCAGACCATTCACTCAGACACCTTCATGCCTTTGGGGACCTAAACTATTTACAAACATGTTTTTTAGCTAAACTGAAAATCCTTAATTCTCGCCCAGAAATGAACCCCAGTTGTAGTTCCTCCCTTTAATCACAGGATCTCTCCTCGTTCACTGACCTTCATACCTCGGGAAAGAATGTGCTCCAGAGCTGGAAAACAAATTAGTGAGTGCTCTGCTGACAGTCCTGGGATGTTTGTAGGAGCAGGGAGTTAATGAGGCAGACAGAAACTATTCCAGACAGCGGGTGCTGCGGAGGGAAAAGGTGTTTTGTGGCCACACAGTGACAAGGGCCAAGGACTGAGAGCAGCAAGGAGAGCCGTGAAGAATTAAATTAACCCTCTCCCACTTCCAAAAGCAAGGAGTGCTAGCAAAAACCAAAGCCAGCTTTCACCTGTGTGCCCTGGGATGGAAAAAAAACCTCTGGCTTTTGGAGGTGGGTGGCTGCAAGGTGACTGCAACCAGCCCGGAGTGTGCTCCTGGTGCCACCTGCTGCTGCCCTCCTCCGGCTGTTCCATGGGAATAGCGATGCTTGCGCCGGTTCCTGAAAGACAGTCATTTAGAGCAGGGCAGAAATAATTCAGAGAATCACGCAGGGCCTTTTTGCTGGTCAGTGAACCACCTCTGTCCTCCAGTAACTCGGTTTGTCACCTTCCACCTGCCAGTAGGAGGTGGCACCTGCAAAATGGGTTGTGTCTCATCGCAGCAGCAAGAGGAGTTGAGGTTTAGAGAAGCTGTTCTGCTTTGGCAGAAAAAGGAACATCTGCAAAATGCTCCTCGTGTTCAGCAGTTACAACTGAGATTTTATTGTGGTGTTTATCAGGTGGATTTAGGGAGATGCAGCTCTGCTGCTTCGCTCTCCTCACTCCCAGTATCCAGCCCTGCGCAATAAACCGGCCCAGCAGTGGGAATGCAGGAGAGCTGGCACTCCAGGAAAGCTGCTCAGTCTGTAGAGCGCTGTGAATAGCACTAAAATCCAGGCTGCAGCTCTGGAGCCTGCAACAGGCTCTTTGCACATGGGGAAAGGGGGTTAAAAGATGCCTTCCCTTGGACTCGCCACGAGCTGCTTTTCTGTGCAGCACAAAAATCAGCTGCCATCCATCCCCCTCATTTCACAGCAGGGAGAAAACCTCAGTGCAGAGCATCCTTCCTGCCCCAGGCATTGAGACACGAACAGCTGCAACTCACCTTGTGCTATAAACACAAATATATATATTTATTAATATATTTATTGTATTTACTGGCTTTAATCCCCCATACTCACTACGGGCATCTTTTCCTCCTGAATAGGAGGTGACATTTCCAGTCACTTTTTGCAAGAAATTAGCTGGCAAAGGCAGCCTGAAAACAAACCCTGTGCCTGTTTCATCTCCTTTCCAGGCTGAGGGGGTTTACTTTCAATGGAAAACTGGGACGTTTCATGGCTCCCTGCTGCTTAACCATGTGGGTTACAGTCCTCCAGGCTTTGCAGGTCTGAGGGATGGATTTGTCTAAGCTATTATTACACACTCTATAATTTATCAGTCTTAAATTCAAGGATATCAGCTCAGTGAGGATTTTTATTTCCCGTTTATTCACTCTCTCAGCCTTTAAGTGATCATGAAAACGATTAACAAACCCCCTCTTTAGTTCAAAGCTTCAGTGATAACGTTTGTATCGTGTACAATCAAGCCCTGCTGGTGCAAAAATTGCCAAAACCTCACATTCCACACTCTTTTACTCGTCCTCCTCAGGGTGGTGCCTTGCTCCAGAGGTACCTGACCTCAGCCTGGAGGTTTCCTTGGCTTCAATCACAGCAGGTCAAAGCCTCCAGGCTCTTGGAAAAGTCAGCTGGCCAAGGGATGCCCTCCATCCCTATGGAAACACACCTGGCAACCCGTGGGATGAAGCAATCTTGTCATGTCGAATTTTCATGCCTCATTTTGCTGTTGAAAATCACATAAAATGGTGCTTGGCCCCGAGCCAGCAATATCTGGGTACGGCTGGAGGGCTCCTGCCCCCACGGCCTCGACCTGCTGCCCCACAGCACAACGGTGGCTCCTCTCACTCCTCCAAAACGTAAATGTTTCATTAGGATATTTTTTTTCTTCCAGAAAACAGACTGTTCGTGCGTTTGGAGAAGGAGTTTGCAGCCTCTTCACTCCTCATCGGAGCCGCTCAGGAAGGTGGCCTGGGAGCTGGGGTCACCCTTCTGCTGCCGGACCCCCAGGCTGATGTAGGGCTCTCCACTGCGCCTCCTGAACCTCTGGAAGCACCTGTAGCACAGGAGCAATAAATCACTGATGGCAAAACCCCCAAACTAATGCCACTCACCAGAATTCTCACGCAGAGGTCCTGAAATGCTGTTGATGGGGGAACTGAGGGGGTTTTATTCTGTATAAAGTCTATTTGCTGGCTTAAACTGGACTATCCCTTCTGTAGCCCACACAACATCCCTTCAAGTGGGATAATGTCCCCTTCCCACCCCCTCAGAAAAGCCAGGCTGGGGGCTGGCACTGCTCAACCATCAGACAGTGCTCTCGTACCTCCACTGACTCAGTGACCACCAACCGCTCCAGAGTCCTTGCAAGGGAGGGGACAAAGTGTCAGGGGGACCTGGAAACGTTTGGGTTTCTCTACTGAATTAAAGTTTGACTTCAGCACTCAGTGCAGAAGGAAAAAAGTAGTATGATTTACAGGAGCAGCTCTGGGGGCTCCATTATTTGACTTCTCCCCGTTTAATGCCTGTGCCTCCCACTGACGCTGTTTTGCATTCTGTGCACTCAACAAACACCCTGTGTGCTTGTCACCCTGCCCTCAGACGTGCTGGAGTCTGGGGCTGCTTATTCAGCTGTGACTTTGTACTCTGGGAAGGCCTGGAGCACATCTGTGTCCCACTGCAGCCACCCCCACCCACCCCAGTCCTGCCCCAGTTCCTGCCCAGCCATACCAGCAAGTGAGGGTGTAGTTTATAGCCAGGACGGCCACAGCAGCTGCCCAGTGCCAGAAGAAGCACATGGTGAGGAACATGATGTTGTCATGGTCCTCCTCATCCCACATTGGACCCCCCCATGGCTGGAAGAGCACGACTCCGATCTGGGTGGAACGAGAAATTCATTAACTTGGGGGGAAAAATTGTTAGAGAATCCCCGAATCCCAGACTGATTTGGGTTGGAAGGGACCTTAGAGATCATCTCATTCCACCCCCTGCCATGGGCAGGGACAACCTTACCCACCCTCCCAGTGAATCACCTCGATCCCTGTGGTGACTGAGGGACTGAGACAGTGAAGTCCAGCCCTGAGTGAGAGGCCACACAAAGCCAGGCTGTGCCCCAGACCTCTCTTTTTCCGTACCATATCCGGACACAACCGTCCCTGGGCACTGCAAACTCTGAGCCACCCTTCAAAACCCCCAAATTTAGTATTTTACAAACTCAGCCCAGTTTTTAACCTCTGAATAGAGGCTGGTTTGAGTTAGCTGGGGCTGAGAGAGAGGAGGGGAACTCAGATTATTTTCAGCAGCTTAGTTTTGGGAGCGATTATCTCCAACTGATTTCTTTGCTGCTCCAACTTCTCCCAAAGCAAGCAGCTGGCTGTATCTTAACTCAGCCATTTTATTGCTGGGGGGGGGGTGTTGCCTTTTCCCACTAAACCAGAGGGAGGGCTGCAGGGTGCATTAGACACATTAAGCAATTAGTACTTGGTTGTTAGGTACTGCAAAACGTTGCTCGCTGGCTTTCGCTCTTCCCCCTAGAGAAGCAATAAGCCAAGACTAACAGCTCTTCCAGCAAGAGCAGCCAGCAGAGATGACCTGTGAGAAGTAAATCCTCAGTCTGGGTTATGAGCTATTTATGAAGCCAGCCTGGCACGATTATCCTTGGGAGACGTGTGATTGGTGTGTGATGGACAGCTCCTTCTCCTCTGTCCCCACGGCTCCCTCCGAGCAGGCACAACTGACCTGCCAGAACCACGTTCCCTGGACGATGGTGATGCCAGCCCTGAACATCTCCAGGACGATGTTGTCCCTGAGGAAGACCTCCAGCAGGATGCTGGCGGCCCCAGCAAAGATGGTGATGAGCAGCAGGGAGTGGATGTGCTGATCCAACGTGGGCCGGTGGAGGACGTGGTAATAGAAGAGAAAACCTGCCAAAACACATGCCCTGCTTAGAGCAACAGCAACAACACCAGCTGTGGCCACAGAGCAGAGCAAATCACCTGCCTGGGTGGCAAACTGAGGCAGGTCACCACGTAAAGAAGAGACTCCACGTGGCACCATCCCTCTGGGTCTCCTGGCATCCCACCATCCTGGGGGGATGAGGTGCCCAACCTTGGGGCAGGAGGATCTGAGCAATACAGGAACCAAAGACAGGCTGGTTTTCTTCCCCCATCAGTGCCATCACCTCTCCCCTCATAACCAGGTTTCTGCTCTGTCCTTCTTTCCCATTGCTAAACTCCACCATTTTTTGGGAGCTGTAAATGATAAATGTCCTTTTATTCCTGTGCCTTTGAGGTGCCCCTGCTGCTGCCTCAAAAGCTGCTGCGATCATGAAGGGGAAAACAAGAGGAGATGTGCAGTTACTGTATAAGCAAGACCCTCTTTTCCCGTGGTGGGGGTTGGAACTAGATGATCTTTAATGTCCCTTCCAACTGAAGACTTCCTACGATTCTGTGATCCAAGGGGGGTCTGGAATCCTGGCTGGTGACTTGCAAGACAGCCAGAAGACAGAATGATATTCATGATGTGCCGAAGTTGGAATAAGTCACTTCAGTTTGCCACGTGCCCCGCAAGCAGATGAGGCTGACGGTGCCTGCAGAGCAATCTGTGGCTCTGGAGGGGAGCCCAGGGCAGGGGAACAGCTCTGAGCATGGCAGGTGATGCAGCAGCCACCAGCCACTCATCACGAGGGAGCTCATTCTGCTGCTCCACTGCACGGTCTGCTCAGAAATCCCAAACCAGACCCTACTGATGCCTGTATTTCCCATCTCATTCCAGACTGCCCTGCAATAATATATCACCTACAACGTGTAGGATCTCCAGAGGCATTCCAAGTAATATTCCAGTCAGGCAAGGCAAATTTTAGTCCTTCTCTGACTCGGTCTCACTTGGTGTGTTCAGCTGGACAAGAGGAGACTGAGGGGAGACCTCTCTGCAGTTCCAACTGCCTGGGCAGGGGCAGAGGAGGGGCAGGACTGAGCTCTGCTCTGGGGGGACCAGGGACAGCCC